>CM029128.1:23214780-23277280 GCA_016859345.1 Istiophorus platypterus | reverse complement strand
GGTTGGGTTCATACAAGAAGGGATCACAACTAGCCTGGAATCCAGACCAGACTAAGCTCATGTTTATCAGTTTTCAAAGATGGGTCTGGACCCCCTCCTGTTCAGACAGTTTCCCTCTGTACTGAGACGGGTTGCACCAGTCACAAGCTTATATCTAAAATGAGGGTTTGTCACGATGACTGACATAGGAGCAACACTAAGGCATTTTCAACCAAGACTTGTGGGGATACCTGTTGAATCTGCTATCTGCTATAAACAAATTGGATGGTATATTTGAAATAAAAACAAGAGGTTCCAGACCCGTTTGCATTTGCGCATGGGTTTGGCTGATGCCAGCTTTGATTACAACACTATTTTACCAGAAAGTATTTCTGATGATGCAAACAAACTGTGGCATCATCTGTGAAGTCAGAACATCCACTTCTCAACTTCAGTAGTAAGTTGTCTGTTCCCAAGTCAGGCAAACTTGAAAGATCAACTTTTCCATTTGTGTAGGCTATCTTGGGACAGCTGGTTTCTTCCTCTAAGCTTTTTCCTATATCACATTAAACTGCTTAATGATGAAATTAATTAATGGTTGCAGTCATAGTCCAGCCTTGCTTCATTTTTTCTAATGCTACTAGCTGATGATTTCAGTAATGTATTCAGAAAAGTTTGAAATTGTGAAACAATTTTTGTGTATTATAAGTTTAATATTGCGTTCAGAGACATGGAACAAAGTGACGTCAACTAGTATGCAACAAACCAGTAGTGGACCGTGGGGCCTTGCATGGCGCACACACAGACACACACAGACACACACACATATATACATACGGACAGAGTGCACTCGTCGCCTGCAACTCATTGTTGCTCTTGCAGTGCTGGGGCAGCAGTGTGTTTTAAGCTTGACATGAGAATTTTTTTAGACAAAATTCTTGCACGGTTGCTTGTGTTAAGACACCATTCAACATTTCAGAGCTTAGCCTTTTAGTTTTGTGGGATTAAAAAAGGTATTGTTAAAAAAATTGAATTTTTTTTATTTCTGAAAATGTAGATCATTATTTATCGGACAGAAACCTAAGTATCAAAGTATCTCCAGTAAGTATCTCCAGTATTTCTAAAAAAAAAAAAACCCAAAACATTTAAACCATGCCCAGAGCTATCCATAGTTGTATTTGTGTATTTAATATGTGTAGGGATATAGAATTTGGCTTATTGATCAATAGGCTGTTATTCTACGCACTAGAACTGTGTAGCATTTAAGAAGTCCTGTTGTCATTGTGAAGTGACTGTCTTCACAGCCTATAGTAACTCTGAATAAAACCCATGTGATTCTCAAATTCACAGTTTGCTAACAAGGAAATTTTGTGACTTTAGGAAGGTGTAATTTTCCCCTTTTGGAAAAGGTGGTCAGTCTTTGCGCTAAGCCAGGGTAAATAGTTCTTTGAATTGAGTATACACAGATGAGACTAATACAAACCATTTTATATAACCTCCATCAAGATGGCTAACAAGCATATTTCCTCAAATGTCTGAGTAATCCTATAACATATATGATAATAAATCTATTTTTTGTGTGTATTTTGTTAATTAGTAAATTGGTTGACCATGAGAGCTGTTCCTCATAATCAAAGTGTCTTTACAACATCTGAAATTTTTGCATGGCCATTTTTCAGGTTTATGCCCTGCTGTAGTTTAGGTGCAGAATGTCTTCCTGTGCTGGTATTGGATAACTTCGCAGAAGTTCATCTTTATGCCATCACTAGTTAGATTAATACAATGCATAAATAGAATAAGAATGAACGGTTCACTGCACTGGTTACATTTGTTTACCATGTAAATCCCTGATGTTTTGGAAAGTTTGTACTGCATGCAATTTTTGTGTATGGACACAAACTTAAAGCTGTTCTTCAAAAAGCAGAATCTGAATGCTGGGAAGTCAACTGCAACATTAAATAACATTTATTTTTGTTTCACAAGTAAATCAACTTGTGCAGACTTGAACTTGGCATGGTTTAGGAAATCTATCAAAGTTAACATCATAAATTCATATGTTATCTTTGTAAGTGCAATTATAGTGTTTAGAAATTTTTGCAAATTTATTGAAAAGGATAAACAGAAATATGTTGATGATATTTCTGTTTGGATGATATATCCAGACCCTTTGCTATGAAACTTGAAATTAGACCAAGAACCCTATGGTGAAATTGGCTGAGCTCTAGAGATCCTGTGTGGAGATAGGAGAAACTGCCAGATGAAAACTTCTTTTTAGTGGAAAACCCAAGAAAGCCTGCTTTGCGTTTTTAAAAAAGCACCAAGACGACTCTCAGAGAGCCCTTTTGTGTGTCCTTTTAAATCTTGTGAGAAACAAGATTTGCTGGTCCGATGAAACAAAGATTGAACAGTTTGGCCTCAGTTCTAAGCATCATGTCTGGAGAAGCCAGGCAGAGCTCATCACATGCCCAAATCTTCCCAACAGTGAAGCATGGTGGGGGCATCATGCTATTGGGGTGGTTTTTCAGCAGCACAGACAGGGAGACTGGTCGGGGTTAAGGGAAACCTGAATGGAGCAAAGTAGAGAAATGCTTAATTAATATCTAGTCCAGAATGCTCAGGACCCTGGACTGGGCTGTAATTTAAACTTCCAACAAGACATTGACCCTGTGCACACAGCCAAGACAGTGAAGGAGTGACTTAATGGACACCTTTGTGAATGTCTTTGAGTTGCCAAGCCAGAGCCCTGACTTGAACCCAATCAAAAGTTTCTGAAGAGACCAGAAAATGACTGACTACCAATAGTCACAATTCAACCTGACAGAGCTAGAGAGGTTCTGCATTGAAGAATGGAGAAAAATCCATAAATCCAGGTGTGCAAACCTTCTTGCATTGTACACAAGAGGAATTGAGGCTGTAATCGCTGCCAAAGGTGCTGCGTTAAGGATATGAACACATATGTCAATATGATATTTCTGTTTTCACTTAGTCATTATTGGTTATTACATGTAGATTGATGAGACTTAAAATGAAATTAAGCAATTTTAGGATTAGGCTGCAACATAACATTATGAGGAAAAAATTGAAGGGATCTCAAATACTATCTGAACACAGTAGATCTGAAAATACCATTCTACGTTACTATAACAGGACAAACAAGTTTAATGTTCATTTGGATTGCCTAACTCGGGCAGGGCTCACGTCTCTGTGACCTGTTTTCATAGTGAGCAGAATGTGATGTAAGTGGATATGGGGGTTGTAGTAAATATCACAAATGATTAAAAAAAAAAAAGGGGAAAAAAAAAAAGGAAAAAAAACCAAAACGTAATCCTTCAAAATGTGGCGGTGCCATTTGGGGCTTTGTTAGAGGCCTGGTATGACCCAGTCCAAGTCAACTATAGTGCTCAAATGATCAAATGACGGTTGAGTGTAAATGTTCCACATTCTAGTGCTGACAGCGGTCATGGACACGAGCTTTAAACAGAGAAGCTGATGTCATTCTTTGCAGTGATATAAGTATAGCTTGTAAAAAAATTATGGAAACACACTAACTCACCTGTAAAAATACTAGCTGCTTTTACATAAAACAGTTTAGCTCCTTCCCCAAGTAATGAATGTAATTTTACAATATGAAATAAATTATTCGTGGTTGAGAGCATTTTCTCAAGGTTGATTTAGTAGCCTTTCTGGAGCTCTTGATCAAATCACATGATCTCCATCAGCAGTTGGAGTCTCTTCAGTTTTCATGGAATTATAAATATCCAAAATTCCATTTCTTGAGAGGACTTTAAGGGCTGTTAAAAGGGTAAGTGTAAGCGTTGAACTTTATTCGAACATGAACGTGAAGTACTTTAAGTCATTTTAAAGATAGAAATGGAACCTCATTAGCTGTCTTGTGTCTTTTGAAAAGCTATATATCAGAGTGCTAATTAATTCTTGCAAAGGTGACAGATAAACTGGTGTTTGACCCTTACATATACCATTTGTGTGTAAGTTACCTCAGTGTTATCAATGGGATGTTTAAAATATTTAGTCTACTTACTAAGAAATATTATTAAACATAACAAAGGAAGTGATTAAACACACAATACAGTTTCTTTTTATCAATATGTCATGATTGCTGTTTTCTATCCTGTGGTGGCCATTTGTTGTCAGGAAGTTGAGGAGATTTAGAAAAGAGATGACTTAGCCTACTGTCCAGGTCAAAGCTATCATGAAATCAAACTCTTATTAGAAAATCAAAAGTAGCATATGTCCTTTTTAAGATAGTAATGTTGATCCCACTGACCTTGTTTTCAGTTTATCAAATTAGGGAACTGAAATATCAGGCTGTTCAAGGGAAGGCCATCGTGTGGATTGCCATGTTAACATTCCAGAGTAAGCTATGACTAGAATATAAAATGGTCAGGACATCAACCACAGCAAACAGGGCTCCATTTCTGTAGTAAATGTCTGCATTTTTGTTTATCTCCTGATCTTTTTCCACTTGAATTATCTTTCATACAAAGCCATCAGCAAGATATTGTAAAATACTATGTTGGTAGTGAACCAAAAATCAGCACAGGGCCAAGTGCACAAAGTCTTTTAGAACTTTCTTCTGAACCCTGCAGTGTAAAAATACCAGCACAATAGGGATAATAATAGGCTCAGGTCTGAATAATAACTCATTCTTAAAATTTAAATTTGCAGATTGTATGCACCAATCTATTCTGTTCAACATGGTTATAGGCTGTTACTTTCATCTTAGATAATAGAATTTGGCAATGATGATTTAAACTCATGAGACAATAAAAAAAATTCTTCAATTTACAATGTGGCTTCTATTCCTGGATTGGCAAAAACTATCATTCCTACTCATTTAACAATTTGCCAGTCAATTTCCAGAAATTAATAATAATGATACAAATATGTATTTAAAGTGGTAGAAGATGCACAGTGGTAAAAGGTTTTATCTATATTGCCTAGCCCTTTTTGATATAAGGTTTATTGAACAGTTGTAAAATTTCCTCAATCACTCCATATTTTTTCAGAACTTATAAATAACCAAATTAAATGGATCCTGGCCAAAAATGTGGATGTAAAACAAATATCAGCCTATATTTGGATTTTTTTTTTAAAACTCAAATATCAACATCATTAGCAACCTCAAAAACCCAGTGTTAGTTGGAATCTAATTGGTCTAAGTGGCCCCATACATGCAGACTTGCATGCAAATCTAGAAAGACTGACACATGTTGTTATAAAAGCCATCATTAGTATGTATGTTAGTCCTGTCTTAGACCAACTCTGTAAGGCAGGTTTATTCAGTTATCAATAACTGAAAATTTTTTCTGGGTTTCACTCATAATTTATCTAGTTTAATTAGTAAGTCTGCTTCCTGAGATGCTAAGATTGACATCACTGTCTTATATAGCTTTTGATTGACTGTACATAGTTTTAATTTATATGATAAAGTCAAATATGATCTCTCTAATCCAAAACTGAGTTGCAAGGAGCAGATCCGCCTTTTGGACCTGATTCAACTGAGCCTGACTGATAAAAAATCTTAAACCTAAACCCAACCTTAGACCTCAAGCTTTATTTTTGCTTCATTTCTTCCATTGCAGATCATTAGCTTGTCCGACTTGTGCAAGAATGTTATTATGCTATGTCTCTTTTTCTCCTTCCTCCAGGCATTGAAATCTATTGTGCAACACATTGCAAGTACACAGAAGCCAGTGCCTGACGCTTTGTTCAACCAAACAAGTCAATGTGTATGGCTTTGGTTCTTAAGTTGAGTTACTGTCTCAAATTTGGCAATGCCATGCAGGTTATAGCTTAGTAGTATTCTGTCAAGTCAGGTCTTAAGGACTTTGGTATGGATTAATGTTACGGTTAGTATAGCTTGTCTGGTATGTCTGTCAACATAAGCAGAATGCCTCTGTCCAAGATCACTGACCCCAGGCAGTTTTATTGCAAATGCAAAATGGGGGGTAAAACAGTCTCCCTTCAGTGTTCATTAATCTCGGAAGAAGCTGATGAAGTGGTCTCATATCCAGCTATCAAATAGTTGGTGATGAAAAGTATGTCTCATATTCTCAAGGTTATTTAGCTGAAAGAGGGCTCCTGTTTTGTTCCCTGGGTGGAATACATTGGGTCTTAAAGGCAAGTATCTAGTACAATATTAGGAGTCAAGCTGATTTCATTACCACAAAATTACTGGTGCTAGCAGATATATATCAACTGATAGGCAACAGGATTTAATTAGCTACTGTGGTTGGCTCACAGTCATAGAGGCAGCACTGTTTGGCCCAGTATCTGGGAAATAGCTTTGGACTTTGAAATTCAGGGGTTTGTGATGGTTTGAAGGTCATGGTGACCCTGGTATTTCCACTTTATCAAGTCTAACACTGAAGAGTTTTCCCCTTTCCATTCAACACACCCAGATCAAAATGTGTAATGGAAATTCCACTGTACCAATTGACTTTATCCCATTGACTTTTTCTCAGCAATCAATGAGTCATTCAATGTAGTGTTAGGGCAGTTAAAAAGACTCAGTGCCCCTGCATTTTCCTGATGACAACTGAACACTTGAGTTTCTTCATATAACCTGTTTTAGGCAGTGATGGCATGCTCGATAAGTATGAAATTGGACGTATTGTTGAGATGTGGAATCACTAGCAGGAACAGACAGGAATGCCTGACTGTCCTCGTTTATTGGACTCCTTTTAAAGGCAGCAGCAGCCGCCACAATAGCAGTGCGTTGTAGGTCCATATCGACAAGCCAGAAGTGAAAGGGGGACAAGGAAGATATATTCAGTCCAGAGTGGCCAAGCATAAATGCATTGTGCTTAGATATCGACGTCAACCTCAATGCTGCTGTAGTGCAGCAGTTCCACTGTGTCTGAAAAGGCAGGGAAATCATGCATAGTTGTAGCGTGCTCTTTACTTTTTGAGAAAATAAGGTGATGTTAGGATGTGCTCAGCATAAACTTATACCTTACTTGGAAAGTGGCATCTCACTCATAACATGTGAAACACATTTTTTTTAATGTTCTCCTACTGCCCATGCACATATGGTACTGTTCTTGCAGTTGTGCTTTTTTTCAAAACAGCGTCCACATATGACAATTATGGGATAATAGTAAAAGTTAAAATGTAGTATAAGGTGGATTTGGCAAGTAACAGTTACTCTCATTAAGGATTATGTTACCGATTTACTTTTTAAATTATCTCATTTATAATTTAGTCAATAAAATATCAGAAAATACTGGAAATAAACAGTAAAGTGGTATCTATCGGTATCTATTGGTATCTATCTATCTATCTACAAGAAATGCCCACAATAGCAATGAAAAACTTGAGTAGTTTTCCATGAATTTATCTGTTCTGCAAATCCTGCACAATCAGCCTATTGGGCTAAATCAGTAGTTATGTAGCTGACGCATATAGGGCTAAAGCAAGGGGGAAAAGAAATACACACATAGTTTAAATGTAAAATGAGCAACCATGTAGAGCGTCAGATGTCTGCAAAAGAAAAGGTAATTGTGGTGAAGAGCCAATATGTGTCGTAACATTCTGGTCTTTTGTGTGATGTTTATTATTATGTGTGATGCTGTTACCTTGTTAAGGTGTAAATGTTATACCATGATCAGAGAGAATATCAACTTATTGCTTCAAAAATAAATTAGTTTGAAACAATAATAAACCTGTTATTTTATTTATTTTTAATTCAATTCTAAAGTGAATACACCCCTCAAATTTCAAATTGAGTTTTTCTGTAAACATTATTTAGATTCAGTGTTACACACCAAAGAACATAAGGTCTAACAAACATGTTGAACGTGTTTCCTTCCGCATCAATATTATTAGCCCAGACCTACCAGCACAACTTCCCAGGGCTGAAGGTCACGTCATCAAAAATAATCGTCTCAGCTCCGATTGGTCTCATGAAAGCTGATTTAAGTATGTGGACACCACCAAGTTGAGCAAAAGTATGGATAAGGTAATATTTTTAATTCAAGATTATTAGGCTACTATGATGGCGTTGTATGCTTGTACATTTTTGAATTACTTTACTGAAGGGAAAAAAGGTGCAAAAAAAAAAACAGCTGCACATTTATCTCTTGATTGACTAGATTGGATACAGATCACTGTGAGCACTTGTTAGCTTAAAAGAATTATAAATAAACACTAAAAGCAAGTATTTGCAGCATATTAAATAATTTTAATGTAATTATTTTATAATGAAACGACAACAACAGACTTGGAGCCAACCAGTATGCTCCTGCCCATATTCATATCATTTCCGAAATAGAACTTTATCATTCGGTCCCGGCACAAGAACTATCGAGGTATATAAACTCAAAACTCAAGCACTAACACGAAAGTTGATGAAGCATCCTAATGCGGACAAGTTAGTCTGTGGTTTTTTGATTATATGCCATTTTGGTTATTTAGATGTGATATGTAAACTGCTGTGTGAAAAGTTTTGGTTATCAATTTTAACAAAATGCAGACATAGTGACAACTTCTTTACCATGGTTTTTATGAGTTTGGAGCTGATTCAGGGTAAAATTTCAGTAAATGTTCAGTAGAAAAGTTAACCCTAGCAGCCTACATTGTCTAACTAAACCAAGTCTCGGATTTTGATCCCTAAATTCTTTTTAACTACTTAAATGTTTCCAGAGCACTGAGTATTGATAATGTTCCAACAGGAAGCATTGTCCGATTCCTTACTTCTTACTTCAGATATTTCTTCAGTAAAATCAAATTTTTTTCCTAGTTTTAGGTTATGTTATTTATAAAGTTCTTCAAAGTCTGCTTATGTTTAGACAACATAGACAACATTTGAGAACTCTGGTGTTTTTGTTTTAATGAAGAAAAGGATTAGTAGAAGGGAAATATCATCTTGATATTAGCACTGAAAAAAAGAATTTCTGATTACCTAAGCAAACACCTATTTCTCAGATAAGTTGTCAAAACATGGTAGATATGTATCTCTAGTGTGAACTTATAGTAACTAAATGTAATCCTAAAATAATTGAGAGTTTTGAGAAATGTTTGTCCACTACAACAAAGTTTATTTTGTCAAGCATAACTTGCACTAGAGTCTTTTCAGGACGATCTCAGCTGCATTTTGTTTTATAAAGTATGACTTTTAAACATAAGGTCTCCTGGTTCATGTTTCAATACCAGCAGCGAGGTGCAAACTTGCAAACTTCACTGCTCTACAGGAGAAGTTGTGAGATTATCGCACACAATGGAACTTCAGTTTGGGTGTTAAAAGTTTTTTCTTTCTTTTTTTTTTTTTTGAGCAGAATTCTCACTCTCCCTGTTTCTACCTTGCTTCCCCTTCTCTTTGTTTGCTATGCAGAAAAAGGAAGTGAGGATGCCCTGGGCTTCTGGTGTGGCCTTTTGTTTCTGCACTAGCCATGGCTGATTGCCTAATAGCTTTAGCAAAACCTTGTAAACCTGTTTGTGTGAGAGAGTATATGCTTTTTGTCTGCCGAGGAGCTGCCGTCCTTCTTAAGCCTGACATCCAAGTGTGTCACGTGGAACCTGATGTCAGAAATAGCACAACTCTGCCCCCGTCCTGAGACCATTTGTACTATCTCACATGTACAGTAATTAAGCTAGTTGGACACACAGTTTGGGTTTTTTCCCCTTCCTTTGCAGTAAGGTGAGGTATCAGCAGTTGTCATACAGATTTAGTGTGAAGCAAGGAGAATTATTCAAGCAGGGATGTTGTATCCATAAGAATATGTAGGCTGTATTAAGCAGCAGCCGACACATGGCCTGGTCATTTATCAGTTATCTGTCTAACCTGTCCTATAGTCTGACTGCTCATGTCTCTTGACCTGTCTCATTTCTCATGCCACCAAGCTATTAACTTGATAAATTTAATAGAATCTTACTTACAAGAAAAATTAGAAAAATAAGAGTTGGAAATTATAGTTTACTTGAAATTCCAAAAGCTTTGTTGATGATCATCTACTGCAGGAGCTGAGTTTTATTGAATTTTGCAGAATACATAGATTGAATGTTTCAGTAATAGTTGGATCAATCTGTGACTGATGGAATGTTGTTGATCTAAATCAGCTAAATAAGTGCCTATAAATATTTTTAACAGCCATGACAGCATGGCATTGCATTGTTTGCATCTTGTGAATCTTTGTTTGGGTGTGTTTGTATGTGTTTCATCATAGAAAAATGTGGTCCTGGTGATGTCTACTGTAGTGAGAACTAACAAAGAGGTGTCTTTGAGTACTTCAGTAGGTGTTTCCCTGTCTTTCTGTGGGCAGAAAGAGCATGATACCATCTCTACTGTACAAGATGCAGTCAAGAAACTTGTACCACTGGTTAGCTGAGATCAAAAAGAAGGCCAAGTTTGTAGGTAGGTGTGGTCCGACCCATGACCCTGACTAGTAATCTATTAATGTATTAATGAATACTGAGTACTCATGTAAAAAATATGTAATACTGAGCACCCATGGATTGGAACTTCAGCATATTGATGGGATGTTTAGTCCCGGCAGCAGACATCACATCCCGGCAGAGTTAGGCAGTGTTACACTGGCAAAATTCCATCATAAGATGCTCTCTAGTTACCATTGGGTGCTTGTAACTTTTGGAGGGTTAAGAGCCTAGCTCAAGGGCACCTTAGTGGTGGTAATAAAGAAGGGGCAAGCACTGCTCTTTCACTTTACTCACCCATCTGTCAGAAGACTATTTCTCTAACCTTGTCATGACTGTTTGTCATTATTTTTTATTTTATTTAGCAAAAAAAGATATTATAAAAAGGGGTTGACCTGAATGCCTTGATGCTTTGACTGTAAGAGAATAGTCCAACATTATTCATTATGTGTCAGTATTCGTTACTATTATTATTATTATTGTACTTGTACCATGTACTAGTTAAATACAAAACTAGATATTGAGCTGTATGCGCTATAGGCCAGACTTAGTTCCTTAATGGAATTCTTCTCCTTGGTACAAATTTATGTTTATTTGAGATTCAAATGACACACCCCACCACCCCACCCCCACCCCAACTCAAACATGCACAATATTCCCTTCCCTCCTCTCCTCTTTCTCAAAAAAGTGGATTCTTCTCTCCTTCAGAAAAGACAATGGTGATGACATTCATTATAATCACATTTCCTGTTCTGCAGTACTATGCACTGCATGAAAGATTGGACATTCCCACACATTCCCAGCACTGCTAAGGTCAGCAATTCACAAAGCACTATTTTCACTCTGGGGCTCAGTCATGGTATGAGGGACGAATGCTGACATCACTTTCTCACATGTGGCACAACAAACCTGCTACTTTGATAGGGTATAACTGATACTGAAAGAAAAACAAAGAAATATGTTGAAAACTGTCATAATAACAGAATTGACTTTAAGTCTGTACAATATACTTGAAGAAACTGTGAAATTTGTACAGAAAATGAATTTCAGCAGTAGCTTACCCTCTGCTTACTGAAGCAGCCTGTGTCATTAGGAGGGAGCTAAAATCAACTTCCTGTAAGATTGGTGTCATGGGAAATTGTAAACATGTATGTAAAGGATGTCTGCCAAGCTGTCACATATGTGTTTATATGTACACATGCAAGTGGTTTGGCAGGATATGCTCACAATACAGTTACTTTCATTCACTAGCTAAATTAAGTGGTTCTTGGTGGCGCATTTATCTGTAAATAGATGTAAAAAGAAGGTGCCACATCGCTGATTTTATGTGAATGCAACTGAAGCGCACAATTCTTCCTATCTACTTTTGCCCTCTTTTCTGCATGTGTGTGGAGCTCAGCCCCGCCCTCTGTCACTTAGACCCACCTACCTGCAGCTCTTTATACATCTATGATACAGAATGAGACGAGTGGAGAGGAACAGAGACAGTGGTGTAACCTGGTCGCTATAGAATTCTGTCCTCGAACCCTGCCCTGATATTGGCTCTGGGTTACACATTCCCTGTTGGCTGCAGCCAACAAAAAGTCCAGAACAAAGCAAAATAAAAAGAAAATAAGAAAAACCGGGTAGTGTTATACACATCTAGTGGATCATAAGTGATGATTGAGAGGGATTACTTTTGTACGAGTCTAAAAATTTATTTATTTTTTAGGAATAACCTTTTTAGTAGATCTTTCTAAAAATGATTCGCTATATCTTTTGAAAAGCAGTAGGCCCAAACCTTGTTCCAAGATTGATTAAGTCCTTGTCAGAGTCTGGTATACTGGTTTTACTGTATGCTGTAATGAAACATTCTGCTATTAACAGCCAAAAACTTCTCTGGCAAGCCTATACAACAGCTGATAACAGCAGCAGTCATGCCAAGTCTCTTATACAAGTTTGTATATCTCTTACAATCAGATCAGTGGCTATCAAGGTTATCAGTGGGTACCATGAATACAGCGAAGCAATCATGCCTTCATTTGCAGTTTTATATTGATGAACCACAAGGGAATTCCCTTATACTGGTCAAACAGAGGCAGTGCCCACAGCAGGACCAGAGTACTCGACTACTGGTCTGTCTAGCTCTAACTACCATGGCAATGCTAATTTTAGCTACTGGTCATACTGAGGTGAACACAGTTTTTGCTGATAATTTGTAATTTATAATAAGTACAATCTAAAATGGCTCTTTATGAAAAACGCCCTGATTTCCTCTGTTAAGATACGGTGCTATATAAATAAAATTGAATTGAATTCATGTCAGTTGATATAGTATTCATTTTATGTAACCAACAAGAGGAACACTGCTAGCATCCCTGGACCAGAGATAGAGAGCTAGTCCTTCCAGTGCCTAACACATACCCTCATTTCCCCCCCAAACTAAAACTGATCAGCGTTTCCAAAACTCCATTTACAGATGCCGTTACCTTGCTGAGCAACAATACTTCTCACTGTGTACAGGTGCATCACTCGTCACCTCTTTCACACTGGCTGCAGAGGCAAATAGAAATTCGACACAATTCCAAAACAAAAATCTCTGCTGTGTGAGGACAGGCCATTTGGGTTCCATCAACAGGCCTCAGTGGGCAGCAGGGAATCCAACTCTGGGAAGAGTTTCAATGCCGTAAAAGAATAATGAACTGAGTGCTCGGAGGTTTTTCCAAACAATGGTGAGATGTCTGAGAGAGTGGACATCTGATCGTTCCTCTCAGTCACTGTTTGATGTGGGGAGGGTGGGGTACTGTCAGCATGAAATAGGTATCAGCTGGGCTCAGCCTGCAATGTAAAACTAACACATATATCAAACACAGTTCACAGTGCTATTGAGGTATTAAGAAATGCTACAGGTTTAACAGGCCAAATTAACAGCCCATAGAGGCTGCAATGCTCAGTCTCCTTTCATATTTAAGATAAAGACCCTTAAATTAGAGGAAGTTCACCCAATGGATGTTGGGTGTTTTCGCTTGATAAATTACTTCAGCGACTAGTCAGTTAGTATATTGTTGTTTTGTTATTGACTTTCTGTCCATAAGATAATTAGTTAATGGACTAAGTCTTTTTCATACCACTAAAAATACTCTGCTGGTCTCTGAAGAGCAGTGTTTCATTTAAAGTGCCTGCTCTTTGAATTTTCATGCCATCAAACAACTTGGAAAAAAATATGAGTGTTGAAATGACAAATTAACAATCATCATCATTATTTCTAATAAAATAATAATTGTGTAATCTTTTGTCAGAGGCAAAAGAATTCCTCCAACTCATTGCTTTAAATGTACCCACAAAGTAAGTTACCATCAGCATGTAGCTTTTACTTCAGAAGTGCTCTACTCTTACGCAACCCAACACAATCCTCTCTGTTCAGAAAAACTAAGTGTCTGTGATGATGTGTGTTTTTCCGTGATGTAGTGTGTAGTTCAGAGGGAAGCTGGCAGTTCCAGCCTAACTGACACAAACAGGAGCTGTATTTGTTTTTTGATTAGGTGTGTTGCGTCAGTCCTGATAATTTATAAGGGATGAATTATTCATTAATATGTAGTCAGTAGAGCATGCCAGTGTTTCCTGGAAATGAAACCCTGCCCTTCCTGGCTAACCTGTTGTGAAATTGCACAAGATTTGTAGATCTTGCAAGATTTCTTAAAACCTTACCTGAATTTTAGACTGTGTTTGGCCAAAGTTAAGCTGTTTGAATTTAATTGCATCATTAGGTTTTCTTTTTGTTACAGTGCCCTTTCATGGCAAGTCATGGTACAGTTTGCAGTGCTGTGCTACGTTCTCGATGGTTTGTCATTGTTTTGCAAAGCCAGCCTTTGTGTTGGTTCAGCCATGTAGATAATGTTCACTAACCCATAATGTGTCGTCTGCATTGTTCTCTGTGCTGTGCATTCAGCAGTGAGCTCTCAGCCACACCAGACACAGTTCTTGAGCTGAATTTAGGGTGCCGGCTTGATAGCTGCTGTTTGACATGAAGAGCTGGTGTAACACAAGAAGACTGCCAAGCTGAGCAGGAATTTTAGGGCTGGCTTGAAAATCTGATGGGTCAAACCTTTTCCTAACATAGCGAAAGCAAATGAGATAAGTTAAAAATTGTTCTAATATACAATATCTGATTTTGTGTAGTTTTTGCAAACACCTGCTTGTGTTTTCTTTTTGCTTGCCGCTCTGTGGTTTTCTCACTGGCTCCTTACAGACTAGGAAAGGTTCTGTTTTAAATTATTCAGCACTGATTTTTGAAACTGTTTAAATTTTACCGTGGTCCAGCTCCACCCACTCTTTCAATTCAATCCAATTTTCTTTGTCTAGTGCTACAAATATAAGAAATAATCTCAGGGCACTTTTTAAATAGAGCAGGTCTACATTGGACTATTTATAGTTATGTTTACACAGACCCAACATTCCCCCATGACCAAGCACTTGGAAAGAGACAGAATAACGATGATGATGATGATGATGATGATGATGATGATGATGATGATGATGATGATGATGATGATGATGATAATAATAATAATAATAATAATAATAATAATAATAATAATAATAATAATAATAATAATAATAATAATAATAATAATAATAATAATAATAATAATAATAATAATAATGATGATGATAATGATGATAATAATGATGATATGAAGTCTGGCAGTAGTCTAGACCTATAGCAGCATAACTAGGGGATGGCTAAAGCTTAGCCACTATAAGCCAACTATAAGCTTTATCAAAAGGAAGGATTTATGCCGAGTCTTAAACATGGAGACGGTGTCTGCCTCCTGGACCCAAACTGAAATAATTTTCCACAGTAGAGGAGCCTGATAGCCAAACACTCTGCCTCCATTCTACTTTTGGGGATACAGCTAATCACAACTAAGCATGGACAAAATCCTTTAGCATTCCTGAAAGATTTGCATTGCTTGTAGAATGTCTACTGATCATGAAAAGGATACTGAGAAGCCAGTGCTCCCACATTCCTGAGCTTCAACATCATTAGTATCATAAAGATAAGTAGGTCAAAGCAAACAGGCCTCAAATTAAATAAAAACTTTTTTCAGTCATCTGTAGTAGACAAGCAAAAATTATACAAGAATAGTTGATCATAATACTCATAAGGAACACTGTTCATCTCCTTTAGATATGACAGGAAGAGATGGAGGCAGACAGAAGTTGGCATCAAATCTGACCCCCTTCTATATATCAACCAAACAGATGCTTGCTGATACACAGTGTCCCTGATGCCACACAAGGGCAGCAGACCTTGATTTCAGTATTGCGTAATATCAGCAGCATGACCTGACATCACTCTTAGCTAAGAATGTAATGTCCCTTTGCCTAGCTTTTTCTACATGTGCCATGATCAGATGGAATTATATTTAAATGGATGGCCAATCTCATGCCACCTAAAGATATTCTGGAGCTCACTTTGCTTCCCAAACAAGTCAAAATGACAGTCATTTAGATGAATTTCATCATGTTTTTTACTTTACTTGCTTTATTGCATGCACAGTAACAAGCATAGTTGTTGTCTACTCAGATATGCTTCAATTCACCTGGTGTCATTCTTTCCCTGATGCAGGTAACATATACAATCTGTAAGATATTTAATATCCTATTCCTTCTAACACATATACATTAATGCACTTGATTACCACAACAGATATCCACGCTTCCTTGATTTCCAAGTTTAGCCCCTGTCTTCTCTCAGCTTTGTCTGTGGAACTTCTTTTCTATTTGTATGTTTTTGTATTTCTCCGGAGCAATACTTGTGCTCTACAGTAGCACCATTACTTCATCAATGGGATTCACCCCCACATCTGAAATGTGTTAGCTAATAATAAATCAAAGTAGGGCAGGGTGCCAACAGTGCCAACATAACACCTAAGATTTGGTAGATTTGGTATGGATACAAAAACAACACAGAAATGAACAAAATTAACAAAATGAGTTGAAGTTTTCTAGCTATATCTTTTTTTTTTTTCTTTTTTTTAACATAAATCAATCGTACAACATTCTAGTCTTATGCATAGAAAATTGTTATTCAAATGCTTACCAAATGTTTGATTCCAACTTACACTACTTCCAGTGCTATAGACATATTTTGTTCAACGCCCAAAATAAGTTTGATACACAGCCCTAATTATAACTTGCACTACCATTATTGCCAGAAATTGTATTCTCCCACAAAGTGTATAGAAGCCTAAGTCCTGCTTCAATTCTACATGTGCTTCTGGTCCCCTAGCCTCTATTCTATCATGTATTTTTGTACCGAGTTTCTTTGAACCATAATTCTGAAGTGTGATTTTGGGATATTCTCTTCATTTTATGCTCAAAAGACCACGATATATTAACATAGAAATTATTTTCACTTTTAACTATGCAGCAACATCATAAATCATTTGTCTAATTTTGTTTAAATTAAAAACAAATTCATATATTGCCACTTTAGCTGAAAAGAATACCTTAACATAATGTTTTGAAGTTTATGAAGATTGACAACATCATTATTAAGAAAAATACTGTACAGTTGGAACAAGCTAACTCTGGCCTGAAGGGGATTTTGGCTCTCAAATGCCTGTCTAGCTGCCATGGTCAGATCACAGCAGCTCAGCTTAGTGACTAAAGGGACACAGAAAAAGTGATAACGTTGACCAATGGCCCAGGTGAAGTGATGCTGAGTGATGCTCAAAACCTCCCTCACACTGCTCAGTTCTATACATGCCAGAAGCCTAATACTCTTGGATAATTTATAACACTTACTTATACACCAGTTGTTACAAAGCCTCTCAGTTGAGAGATATTCATTCACATTTGTTTCATATTTTCTTTCTGTAGTCATGTCAATTTCGATACTGTGAATTATCAAATGAATGCTTTTTACATAAATAGTTTCACTCACTAAATATTTGACATTGATTCTACTTTTCACTCTTTTATTCACTGTTAAGATCCTGTAAATTAAACTGATCAATTCTCTCAGAAATGTGACATTAAAGCTTCAGTGGAAATGAAGAGATTATGTCTGAGCCACCAAAATTTCTTTTATGGTTTAATTTAACAGATGAAAAAAAAACAAAACGGTAAAAGTGAAATGTATTAGAATAACAGATAAACAAGGAGACAGTGTTGATTCCTCATTGTTAGCAAATTAAATGGAATCAAATCTTTTATAATATGATAGAATATGCTCATATTTCATCTGTTCATCTGCTCATCTGTTCAGAGGAAAATACACTCAGTCTTTGGTCACTATTAATTGCTTATATATAACTGATATAAGTAATTTTTGTATCAGTAAATGTCACAAACTATTTCCAAAAGAAGACATGTTGGACTACAGGGTTTTTGTTCAGAACCCTTATAATGCGCACCGATGAAAAGTGTTAATTTGCACATTTAGCCAGTGTTTGTTTTTCTTGGGATGTGGATATTACTGTCCTCATCGGTTGACCTGAGGGCTTGTGCACATCACTGCTGATCAATGAGCATGGAGTGCATTGCATGTTAGATCTATATCATTACACTTCATTCCAACGCTTTTCAAATGACACAGTGTAAAAGGGATCCATAAACCCAAGGTCATCCATATCCACAGGAAACTGCCTGAATATTAATTGTAAAAAGACATATTTTCAAATGGGGAATGCAAATTACACATTTGAACAGGACATCAAGGGAATATCTATAGTGTGAGCAAGTCCAATGTTGATCTTGTCTAATAATATCTTATCAGAAATTATTTATAAACGATCCATGTGATGTTGCACATAAACATATGAAATCGTTTCACATGACAATAAGATTAACAAAAATTCCAATGATCATATAATAAGGCTAACAACAATACCAACAATAACAACATTTACAACAGTAATAACAAAACCACTGATAACAACAACAATTTAAAAAAAAAAAAAAAACAATATCTACTTCACACCAAGTGAGCAACATCTTTTGGTTGTAGCTTATGAGGAAGTGAAGCATCATATTTGCAAGGAAGGAAATACAGCCACTATTATTTACAAAGATTGGAAGTGTCTAAACCAACTCTCCTGATACAACTATTAGAATGACCTGAAGAAATTGTCTGTTAATTATATTAATATATAAATTTTACGTTTTAGCTATAAGCAAGGCTTTACATCTAATTTTAGGAAAACTGTCATAGTATAAAGAACACACCACAAAATGCAATGTAAACATTTTTAGCTTTCTAAGCAGGAAGACTCTAAATAAAAAAAGTTTTTCAGTTTGTTTTTGTTACAACTCTCAAATCCATTGTGGCTTGAATTGACCATTGCAGCCTCGAACCTCACCGACTGCCATATAACATAGCCATAAAAAACGATGGTAAAGACTCCCCTTTGTTCAGCTGTTGTCAAGGGTGTCAGAGCTGCTCTGAAGTTATGCTGTTAAGCTTATTTTTGTCTAACACTCTTTTATGCACAATCATCCTGGGCGAGGGGGGTCAAAATGCAATGAAAAATCAAGAACAAGTGCTGAGGGTTATTGGTGTCGTGTATTCATCCTGAGGTCATTACAAGTGCTATAAACACAGGAAGGACAGTATACTGAATACCAGGAGAGCCCTCGCAGGGAGGTCACCAATTTCTCCATATTGTCTGTGAATAGGAGGAAGACTTAATGAATTTAAACTGCCATAGTAACACAAGGGCAGACATCCTCTGTCAATCTGTTGGTCTGTTTTAAAAAGCTAGCGCTGCCAAGAGAAATGTTACCTGGCAGCCAGAGGGTTCTATCATATACAGTTAGGTACATAAGTATTTGGAAAGTGACACAATTTCTGTAATTTTTCCTCTGTGCACCATCACAGTGAATTATAAACAAAGCTGTCAAGATGTGATTTAAAGTTTAGATTTTCAGCTTGAACTCAAAGGGGTTAAACAAAAACATTGCATTAACTGTTTAACTGCCATTTTCAGGAGCTCAGATGTTTTAAAGGGTTTTTCTTCACCAAGTAAAAAATTGGTGTCTGCCTTCTGTGTGATAGATTTGTTTTTTCAGCCTAATGACGGCCTCCTACATTTGCATCAACACCTCTTTGGACCACATATATAGAATTCCCATTAACAGCTAATAAATGCAAATTCAACACTTGAGAGAGGCAAAATTAAGAAAATTGTGTTTGCCTTTTAAAAGCTTTTCACGTATTTATGTTGTGATGTTTGCTGAAAGTAGCCCAGATGTGAGATGGAAATATGATCAAGTCAAACCCATACTTCATCATTTCCAAAATCAACAAAATTACCTTTACCGAGGAGTCTTTCAAACACAAAATGGAGCAGTATTTATTCTGTTAGTCTCTGACTAAATTTAAATGTTGTGGCCCCAAGCTAAACATGAGTAAGAAGTGGTAAAATCCAGGTTTCAGTGTTCAGTGGGCTATGCAGTGGGCTATGCTTGACAACACCAAATTTCCTCCACAGTGTATGTTCCTCATTTAAAAATGAATTTATTTTTCATTCTTTAAGGAGCCATTTGAGGATGGGTTTGCCAACGGTGATGAGCTGACCCCGGCTGAGGAGGCTGCTGCTAAAGAAGCAGCTGAGTCCAAAGGAGTGGTCAAGTTTGGCTGGATTAAGGGGGTGCTGGTGAGTCAATAACTGCTTTCTTTTGTTGTCTTTAGATATTCTGTTGTCTTAGCTATCTTCACTCTGGTAAGGGAAAACTAATGTGTAGTATAACAGTTCATATTAGTGCTAATATTAGAATCACAAATACTGTAACTCTTAAAATTTTTACTTTTGTGCTGTAAGGGTGTCGTACTGTGAGCCAATCCCACTATAGAATATTGAAAGTAATACACATTTTTCCAAATAATACATCTAAAAATATTAATTATTTTTATCAGAAAAGTTTTTGAATGTGTTTAGATAAGACCATTAGATAAAATTTAAGACTTTCTACCTGTCTGTTGATATATAAATTGAGAGCTACAAAATGTTAGTACCACACAAGCTAGCAAACAGCAATAGTTTTACATATATTACTTACTATAATTAAGACCAACAAATTTGATAGCTATAATGGTCTTAATATTTTGTTGTCCTATTCTTGCTGTTGTTCATATGGTGATCAGTTAAACCCAGTGTAGGGGATCACAGGTCTGCCAATACACAGTGTACTGCAGTTTGGAATGCATGTGCAAGTAGATGCTACTCTACTAAGGATTATTGTCCATCAGTCTGAATTACTAGTGGCTCAGTTAGTGGTCGGTTTTTTGGTGTTTAAACCACCTAGAAAGAAATCACTCACAACAACTGAGAAATGTGTCTCATGCTGACCTGTGTTTGACAGTCCTTACTTCCTCCCATTTTAAACATTTCACTAATTCTCTTGTATCTCAGTTTCTAATAGCTTTTATCAAATGGTGTAAGATATTTTCTAAATATTTTTTATCAGAAAAGTTTTTAAATGTGTTTGGATGAGGCCATCATTAAATATTCAAATTTTAAGACTCTCTATCTCTCTCTCGATCTACCTATCTATCTATCTATTGATCGGTTGTTCGATTGATTATTATTCTGCGATAACTTTTGGTGTTATAAAATTCATATTCTGACACCTTTTACAATCTTAAAAGATTTTTTACCCTAGTCAACAACAGGTGGAAATTAAAAGCTTTTGTACATTAGTACTACGGAAGCTGTAAAACTGCAAGTCTGCAAAATCTATAAAGCTGTAATGATCTTAATGTTTTGTCATCATATTCTTGCTCTTGTTCATGTGGCGGTCACTTATACCCAATGTAATGGATCACAGGTGATAAGTCTGCCACTACACAGTGTACTGCAGTTTGAATTGTATGTGCAAGTAGAGGACTCTCTGTTAAGGATTTTGGTACATCAGTGTGAATTACCAGTGGCTAAGAGGGTGGGTGCTTGTGTGGTGGTTAAATAGTTGAGGAAGAAATCACTCACTCACTCATGTGGCTCATGCTCAGCTTTTTTTGACATGTTTAATTTTATGAAAGTGCAGCCAGCAGAGGATGATTTTTTTTTTTTTTCATATCATGACACATCTGGATATAATCATTCCACTTTTATTTTGACATGACTAGCCCGTACTTCCTCTCTGATATAAACCTTGCACAAATTCTCATGTCTCTTGGTTTCTAATGGCTTTTATCAAGTGGTGTAAGATATTTTTTAAATATAACCTACTTACACTGTGATATGTTTTTCCCCCTAGATTTAGTCCTACATGTGTCAGCTACTTAAGCCTATTGCTGTGGTCTGATAGGGTGATAATGCAGATGAGCATTGTCCCAAATACAGAGCAGAAACCATTGTTGAAATTTAGTCTGAAGTTAACATTATTATTGTGTGAATTTTTTGGTGGTATGTATTGAGATTGTGTTATTGCTCAGCCCTACAGCACAATACGGTGGTAAAATAGGTTTAAGCACATACACGGTGTAAGGTGGAGGAAATGGTTTTTGTTGCTGCTTACGGTGCGTTCAGACCCCTATTCAGACCCCTTCACTTTTTTCACATTTTGATATGTTGCAGGCATTTGCCAAGATAGTTTTAAATTAATTGTTTCCACTTCCATTCTACACGCAATACCCCATAATAACAAAGTAAAAACAGAATTTTAGAATTTTTTGCAAATTTATTAAAAAGGAAATTCTGGTCTCAATACTTATGTCAATGTGTATCTGATTTTCTGTGACACTTGAAATTTAGATCAGCTGCCTCCCATTTCTCTTGATCATGTTTGAGATGTGTCTACATCTTGATTGGAGCCCACCTATGTTAAATTCAATTGATTTCATGTCATATCAAAAACCAAGTCATGAGGTCGGAGGAACTGCCTGCAGAGCTTAGAGACAAGATTTTGTTGAAGCAGATTTAGAGAAGATTGCAAAATGCTTTTGCTGTGTTGAAGGTTCCCAAGAGCCCAGTGGCCCCCATAATTCTTAAATGGAAGATGTTTGGAACAACCAGGATTCCTCCTAGATATGGCTCTAAGCCAAACTGATAAATCAGGAAAGAAAGACCTTGGTAAGAGAGGTGACCAAGAACTCTATTGCCAAACTGGCTGAGCTCCGGAGATCATATTTGGAGATGGGAGACCCTTCAAGAAGGTCAACCATCACCATAGTAGTCCACTGATGTAGGCTTTATGGCACAGTGGTCAGACGCAAGCCTCTTCTCTGTGAACGAAATAAGAAACTTTGCATAAAGCATATAAAGACAGAGATTCTCTGGTCTGATAAAACCAAGATTGAACTGTTTGTCCTAAATTCTAAGCATCCTATCTGGAGGAATCCAGGCACAGTTCATCACCTGGTCAGTGCCCTCCAAACAATGAAGCATGGTTGTGGCTCTCTGAATGTCCTTAAGTGAGCCCAGCCCGAGCCCCAACTTGAACCCAAATGAACATCTCTGGAGAGACCTGAAAATGGCTACCCAGTGACAGTCCCTATCCAACATGACAGACCTTGAGAGGATATGCAGAGAATAATGGCAGAAAATTCCTAGTTTAGGTGTGCAAAGCTTATCACATCAAACCGAAGAGGAAATAAGGCTGTAATCCAAAAATACTTCAACCAAGTAGTAAAGTAGTCAATGTTATATTTCAGACTTTGCTTTTTAATAAACTCCCCCCAAAAATTTAAAATATTTTGTGAATGCACTATAAGTAGCAATAGCTGTTTACTCCATTTTACACTTCCATGTGCGTACTTGCACCTATTTTTTTTTAAATCCAGTGTTTAAGGAGTATAAAGACATAAGTGCTGTGGTGTGTAAACCCTAATTAAAGTCATGCTTTTTTTAAATTTCATGTGCAACATATTAAAAATAAGTCAGCTCAGACTGATATTGAGACCCCCCCCCCCCCAACAGGGAATGAAAAAACCTAGAAACTCAACAATATTCCATCTTTTCCTCTAGTCTAGTCTAAATTTGTTTTATACTGTAAGCATACTGTGTCACCTTACACAGCAAGTGTCGACTCACAGGACATTGGTGTGGAAAACTTATTGTCTTTTAGGTAGCTACCTTTCACTGGCATGTGCCACATGAAGGTTTAATTTGTTTCACAAACATTTCTTCCCTTCTTCACTTGAAGAGTGATAAAAGTTGTAATTGCGTGGTTAAATCTGTCCCCTCTCATGCATTCACCGTAACAGTACCTCCTCCCTTTAGGTCCGCTGCATGTTGAACATTTGGGGTGTGATGCTCTTCATCCGCATGACATGGATTGTGGGTCAGGCTGGAATTGGTAAGTAGAAACCATCTAGGAAGGGCTGACGATTTAAATTACCTTAAATTACCAGTTACCTGTTTAGAATAATTTTCTGCTCTCACAGTATCCTTCCTTCAAACAAAATTGCAAATTTGTGTTTTGGACATGACAAGGACACTGCTTCTAAAAGAGTATGGCATTTGAAAATTTTTAATGCCAATTTCCAGTGCAGTGACTATCATACACAGAATTCCACTCACAAAATGTTATCCATAGAGCACCTTTCAAAGCCGAGGTTACAAGTGTTTCAAAAGTGGACACCAATTGAGATCAAAAAATTATTGAATCACATACAAAATTGAATTAGTTGGGAAGCCTGTGGGTAATAAAAGACACTGAATAGACATAAACAGATTTCAGTAATGAAACATAAATAAAGAGAGAACAAAAGGTAAAAAGGACAAATAAAATCAGTATATGCTCTCCAGAAAACAAGAAAAAAAAAGCAAAAAATCTATATCTTTAGAGGGAATTTAAAAAATCATACTGAACCAGCTAGCCATTTTGTTGGATTAGAGGCAGAAATATAAATCTCTAAATACGGACACATTAAACCAAAACTCTGTGCATGGTGAGATGCCACAGTTTTTTATTGTTTGTTTGTTTTTTTGTTATTTGGTTCAACAGACCCTTTAATGTCTTCTGTCCTTTAATACTCATTCTGAAACTTGCCTTAAAATGATGTTTGTTGATCCAGTCAACAAGGAAACAAAGTATTGGTCAGTCAGAAGCCTGTTTGATAAACAGCCAATTTTATACTTTGATCTGACAAAGACTGCATATTACTGACAGAATATCAGTGTCTAGAAAAGTTACCAAGCAGTGTGGCACACTGTATGTATTTACCGACATTTTGTTGCTCACTGGGCGGTCATTTCATACCCTATGTTCAACACTCTGTGTCAGCTACTTTCCCACTTCACACAGAACACACCTCCCTAATGTCCCTGATCACCCATATTTGTTGATAATTCTCCACTTTGAAGTGAAATATCACCACAAAGTGACACATGTGGCAGACTACACTGCCGTAGCTCCTCTTCAGGGCTGTGCTGTTACTTTTCACAGAGCTCTTAGAGTTATTGGAAGGCCTGCTAGAAAACTGTTAAATGTGTTGCACATTATTTTCATTCAGGAGATTTGTCAAGTTCATACTTTGTTTTCCTCTGCAGCTCTCTCCTGTTTGATTGTCCTCATGGCTACCGTAGTGACAACCATCACTGGCCTCTCCACCTCTGCCATTGCCACCAATGGATATGTACGAGGAGGTATACATCACTCTCTTCTTTAGAATGATAGGCTGTCTATAGTCACATCCAAATATGCAGCAGCAGAGATCTTCTGTAACATTTGACCTCATCCTGCTGTTCCGTGTACAACAGGCTAATCCACCAGAGTGATCATAAGCAGCATGACTGTCATTCACTTATTACGGATTAGCATTACGTGTGGAGCTTTGGAGTCAGACGAAAAAGGCTTAAACACATACACCCCAGTCATTTTTGTGAGAAGAGAAATCTAAGATCACAATACATTTTTTCAAAGTAAATTGAGGTACTGGTATACTCCCTGGTCTGACATGGATATTAACACATTCCTCATTTATTGGATCAGGCAATAAATGCTTGTGATTAGATCAATATTTCATAGTGAGATAAAAGTTAAATCATATTAGAGTAGACTTTTATATTGGTTGTTTTTTTATTCAGATTTTGTCACTACTTTCTGACCATCTCAAAGCAAAAAAGAAGACAAATATTTTACCCTCAGCTCTGTTTGGACTGGAAACACCCTGGAAACAAATAGCTCTAATTTTTATCTGAGCTTTTTGGCAACATCACACAGTCCACCAGCAGATGGTATTTACTTCAAAGCTAACACAGGAACCTCACAGGAAGTCCCAAATTATAGGAGATCCTGAGCTCACATATCACCAGATTTCTCTCAATAACATCTTAACACATTTCCTATATATAATGTGGTTGACAGCTCAAGAAAAAGGCCGCAGGTACCCTTGAGGTGGGATGTTGTGTTTAAGTACTGATAAAAGTTAGGTTTGTAACACTGCTGGAAGCCAATGGAAGCAGGACTGGAAACATTTACGCATTTAAACACCTGCTCCTCATATGTAGGAGCTCATTGGAGATCACAGTACAGAATAGGTGCTCTGGTACTGGTGAGAACATGAAATGGGAATCTTGAATCCGGGAACGCTAATATAAGTAGCAGGTTCAAGTTTTGAGGTTTCCTTAGCATCAAAACACTGCAGAGTAGTTTGTAATATTATGATACAGGATTTCACAACTCTGGAAAGTTATTGGTATTGTAAAGATTTTGGAATTTTGGCTTGGATATATTTGGCAAACGTATCACCTTTCAGGTTGGCCTTACACTTCAGAGAGCTGTGCTTTTTCATGGAATTATCATTCTGATACACTACCTCACAATCTAAGCAAAGCCAGGTATAAAACAGTGATACAGTGATAGTTGTAGTTGCGATGCTTGATTTTTCTTTTATTTCTCCCCTTGCTAGTTCCACCTTGTTCAGTAGGTCACTGTGCCCTTTGGTTCCCTTTACAGACACATACACGTTTGCAAAAGCATGGTGTTTTTCAGCCATGTTTTAATGTTTGTACTTCATTTTAAAAGATAAGTGAATGTGGTTAATTTTAATTGAAATTGAACTAATATAGAATTTTATATAACAGAGTTTTAATTGTCATCAAGCCCAAATGGGTGGTGTGGTGAAATAAGTCTTTTCTAACCCAGCAAAGAGGTAGACGGTTTAATCACATGCCTTGAGACTTATTGTAATACAGTCAGCCAGAGTGCTGTTTGTTTTTTAGTTTTATCAAAAATATGCTCTGTGTAGTCCTGGCACAGAAGCAAAACCCCACCTCAGGCCCAAAGCTGCTGTGCTGTTTACACTATGCAGCAAGGTGTGAGGGGGTTTGGCAGGATTTCCAGCAAGCCACATTACATGTAAGCTGTAACCATAAGTGAAGTTGAAGGATAGTTTTGATTTTTTCTGACATTTGTGGTATTTGTTTCTCAGTAGTAAAATAATTACACAAATTCCAGGTGGGGTCTTCCGATCAGAGATTTCTAACCACCAAATGACACTTTTAGACCATATTGAGCTTCATTTATTAATGAGGCCATAAAACTAAAACATTTATTTCCACAACACAGTGTGACTTACACAGAACAACAGTGCAACTATGTACTGCTTAATTCTCCAGCCAGGCAGCTTGATAATTTTGAGCTGCTTTTTTGTAAAAGTATGGTTAGACTAGAGCCCAGTAGTTAGAGGTAAGTTAGTAGTACCAGCATGCCCGGCCAGACATGCTGTTTCTAAAACCTGATTGACTCAGTGGTATGTGATCTTGGAACTAAAATAACCATGATGTAGAGCGTGGGCTACCCTGGACCTCTTGCAACTGTTGGCTTTGTGCGGCCATGAAGTTCTAAAACAAGTCACACGAGAGGAGAGTGCTTAATTGACCGATGTACTAATTGTACTAATGAACGTCTCTGATGGTCCTATTTGGCCCAAAAAATCGAGAGGTCTGGGGGGTATTATCAATTGAATTAGGCTCTACAGCTGGCCTCACACTGTTCAAACCATTTGTTCGATGTTCAGATAGCTTCAGACTCACTGAAGATAACTCTCAGTGGATCTTGGGCTCCCCTGTGATGGGACTGAATGTTTGGACCATATTGACTTCATTTGGGACAGGCTGCATACAGTTATCCCTCATTGCAGTATTTACAGGTTTAAACATTGTAGTAGACTCCTACTGTATGTAGTCAATAGTCAGTAATAGTAAATCCATACTATCAATTTATTTCAAAGCTATTCTAAGTTTTCACAGAAGTAAACTTTTACTAATATCTTTATCTATTTCCTTTTATTTCCAGGTGGAGCATATTACTTAATTTCAAGGAGTCTGGGTCCAGAGTTTGGAGGCTCTATTGGTCTGATATTTGCCTTTGCCAATGCAGTGGCTGTAGCCATGTATGTGGTGGGCTTTGCTGAAACTGTTGTGAAACTTCTTGCTGTAAGTCTCTTAACGCTTTTAGACAATTTATGATTACTCTCTTGTCTTGCTGGTGTAATTCAACCATCTCAGCTAGGAGTATACTTGACCTTCCCCTAGGTCCTACAGACTGCTTATTGCTATAGACCAAGAATGAGAACAGTTAGTATTATGCCACCATATATGCAGTAAGATTAGCCAAGTTAGCTAATATCAACCTATACATCCATCCATTATTAGAGATCCATCAGTCACTCACAGGGATGACACACAAAGAAAGCGCACTGACACTCACAGTCACACCAACAAGCAATTTAGTCACCATTTATCTTACCTGCTTGTTTTAGGACTCTGAAAACTCATTCAGGCCAGGGGAGAATATACAGACTCCACACAGAAAGGCCCCTGCTGGCCAGCAGGTTCAAACCTATATGACTTGCAGGCGGCAGTACTAATCACCACACCACTGTTCTTCCCATACCATACAGGATAATTTTAACTTGGAAGTTAATGTCAACCCAGTTAGTGTCATTCAGTTTGGGGTACTCATGTAAAGTAGGTCCTTGGTCATTATCATCTACTTGGTTTGTGCGGTTGCCATGGTCACACTCAGAGCTGCAATAGGAAGTTGAAAAACGAAGTTGTTAAAAGACAGGTTCACAATTTTTGAAGCCTAACTTAATGTAGTAGCCAGGTGCTCACATGAAGACTGAACTGTAACTGTTCCTCCTGTTAATATCGGCCTTTAGGAGATCCCTTCATAATGCACTTCCACTGTAAGTTATGAAGGACACAATCCTTTGTCCTCATTCTATGTAAAAATACATGCCACAGTTTATCTGTGTTTATCTGCAATCAATATGAGCTTTAGGATGCACATTAGGAATTGTCAATTTATTGTTTTTCCATGTTATTACTCCTAATATTATCTCTCAGGGTGTTGATATCATCATGTTGGATGAAACAAATGATACCAGAATCATCGGGACCATCACAGTAATTCTTCTTTTGGGCATCTCTGTGGCAGGAATGGAATGGGAGGCCAAGGTATGAACATGATCTGATCTCTGATACTGACAGCTAACAAAAAAACTGCATTGAAACTATAAGTGCTGTATCTATTTCCTGATGAGAAGTCCATCTTTTCAGTGCCATTTAAGTCTATATTGGATGGAGGGATGGAGGGATAGATGGATAGATGGATAGATGGATAGATAGATAAGCCGAGGAAATAAACAGATATGGTTAGGAAATAAATAAATGAGGCAATAAATAAATGAATAAATATATAAATAAGTCAATATAGATCAACTTATAGATAAATAGGATTTTATTTCAAAATTATCTTTTTTAAAAGGATTAGTTTTATTTATTTCAGGGGACTTTTATTTCTTTGATTAGAACTGATGAAAATACTATTTATTTATTGAACAAATTTATATACTAATATTTACATGTATTTTTTATTTTTTTGTGTTTATTGCCTTATTTATTTATTTCAAGAATTATTTCATACCTGTATTTATTTACTTGATTGACCTATTTGTTTATTTCATAGGCTTATTAATTTATTTATCTATTTGTCTATTTGTTTAATTTTGACTTAAATGTTATTCCATCCAGACCCAAGACATACATTGTAATTGACTGATATATTGGTCAGTGGTGAATAATGCATTGGTTAATTTGCTTCTCTGTAGGCCCAGATCTTCTTGCTTATAGTCCTCATTACAGCTATCATCAACTATTTCATTGGAACCTTCATTCCTCTCAAGTCAAAGGAATCTGTGGGCTTCTTTGGCTATGATGGTATGACACCCTGATTTCTCAAGTTGATCTTCCTATAAGGTAGAATTAACATCTGTACAAGTTCATAACCCTGAGAGCTAACTTAAGCACTTTTGGCACTGAAGACTTTGTCAGCTCCGTTTTTTGTGTTTAAAACTTAATTATCCTCTAAGGTTCAATCATGTGGGAGAACATGGGTCCAGACTTCAGAGGTGAGACTTTCTTTTCCATCTTCGCCATCTTCTTCCCTGCAGCCACTGGTATTTTGGCTGGAGCCAACATTTCAGGAGACCTTGCTGTAAGTCATCCGTAATTTTTTACAAAACCTTCAGGAAAAAGAGATGATACATCTCAGGAAGTTCATCCCAATGTTATACATTTCATTAAAGACGTCAAACCAAGCAAGATCATTGTCTGTAGATTCTTCTGTGCAGCTTAATATCAGTAATGCTTTGACGGTACTGATTGAGCTGATAACCTTCAGTGTGGCAGTCAGAGGACAAAGGAAACCATCTGAAAGCCCTTTATTAATGAAGATTAACAGGTTTGTGCTGCTATAGATTGCTTGTTATCTTAAGTCTGTGTTTTGGTGGTTTCTTGTAGGACCCACAGCAGGCCATTCCCAGAGGAACCCTCCTGGCCATATTGATCACCGGAATAGTCTACCTGGGTGTTGCTGTTTCAACCGGTGCAGTAGTACCTACTATTTATCAAATTCTGTGTAGCTTTAAAAATCTGCATTTATTCAAGTTCATCACATTTCTTTGTGAGTTTTAATATGTACATAATACTTTTATAACAATAGGCTCTTGTATTGTGAGAGACGCTACTGGAAATGTGAATGACACAGTCAGTTCTCAGTTCATGATGAACTGTACTGATGCTGCCTGCAAGTTTGGCTACGACTTCTCTTCATGTAAGAATGACAAAAGTCCCTGCGACTATGGACTTCATAATGATGTCCAGGTATGAAGCAGTTTTAGAAGTGGTTTGGAGAATATCAGGAACATTTCAGAGAGAGAGGTTAAAATAACAGTGTGACTTGTCAAAAGTCAAACATTTCGTTTTGCATTTAATCTCCAATTCAGGTGATGAGCCTGGTTTCTGGTTTTGGGCCCATCATCAATGCTGGAATCTTCTCTGCCACTCTGTCCTCAGCGCTTGCGTCTTTAGTCAGTGCACCTAAAGTTTTTCAGGTAAGCCCCCACCTAAACTGCATCACGATAGCCAATGAAATATACTAATATCCAGTGAACAAGTTGATTTTTATATGTGGATTGTAGTTCTTGTTGCTGTTTTTCTTTATAAACAGCTAGAAATCTACATGATGCCTTCTGTTTCCACAGGCTTTGTGTAAGGACAATATCTACCCTGGCCTGAGCATGTTTGCCAAAGGCTATGGCAAGAACAACGAGCCCCTCCGGGGCTACATCCTGACCTTCGGTATTGCTTTGGCTTTCATCCTCATTGGTACGGCTGCACACACTGCTCATTTATACTGAGACAATTAGGCATTATTGCATGACATAACAGTAAACACGACTTTAACACGAGTAAAAGTAACCTAGAGGCTATGGCGTTTGTTGCACTCTACAATATGAAAATCTTAGACTGAATTATTAACATTATGTAACGATTTTGTGGCAATGAATTTTCAGACTAATTTTCTGTTAGTTTCCTGGAAATAACAATGATGTGTGGCTTTAATAATGGGAAAAATAATGAAAACGTTCAGTTGTTGATTTTCCAGTTAATTTCAACCTTTTTAACATACTATATTTAAACTAAAATAAAGTTTTCAATGATAAATGATTAATGAATTAATATTTACTTCGGTTTGAATTTTGCAGTTCTCTCAGTGGTATTCCTGTTTTGCCTACATTTAGTATCAATTACTAGTTTAATAGATCTATCCTTTTCCTAGAAAAATATATTGGAAATTATTAAGATATTATGTACCTGTAAAATTAAAAATGATCTATTTTGTTTTTTCAGAGACCTAACCATTTGACAGACTAAAAATATTAAGTTTGAGAGTAATATTGCCCAAAAGACATTGTCTGGACCCAAGTGTTTTACAATCCACTAAATGGACTGACTGATATTGCCATACAAAATAATTGATTCCAGTGACTAAATTGAAATTTTGGAATTTACTAGTAATTCAAATTTTGCTGAAAGAACTTGAGATCATGAAACTGCAGATGGGAATTCTGGACAATTCTGAGTTGACTACTTAATATTTTCTTTTTGCAGCTAAGTTGAACACAATTGCCCCCATCATCTCCAACTTCTTCTTGGCATCTTATGCCTTGATCAACTTCTCTGTGTTCCATGCCTCACTGGCTAACTCACCAGGTAAGATCATGACCCAGATACGTGAGAAAATAAGTAAAAAGATGCAAGGTCTAGAAGTAAGACAACAGAAGAACATATCATGGGAGATATTCCATGATTAATTTTAAAAACATCAGTTCATCTGCCAGAGTAACAGAGTCACGAGTCATATGGTGTTTAACAATGAATATGATTGGAAATGATAGGATTTTAAAAGGAATTACGTGAAGCAATTAGACGTCATGAGCTGTAGAGTGCCTTTAAAGTGCTTGGAGCCAGTGTTTGACATCTCACAAGACAGGTCAGATCAGACTACTCTTGGAAAAGCTAACAGAACATCTGATGTAGAATTAATGGGTTATTTCTCAGTATACTGCAGGAGCAGTCAGATGATTTACAGTTGTTGTCCCTAATCGGGACATTGATCATTATGGCTGTAAATGTGATAGTGCAGGCCACGTGGCTAATTTTCAGCTGTTGTCTGGTAACATGGTAATGGATGTTAAATGGACTGCACTTATATAGTACCTTTCTAGTCTTATTGACCATTCAAAATGTTTGACACTACTGCCACATTCACCCATTTACATACACATCCATACAGCTGTTTTATTCCTCTATACATACAATGCTTTTCTGTTCTCTTTCTATTCTAACACAAACACACTCACACACCTATGATCCATTGGGGGAAATTTAGTTTTCAGTCTCCTAACCAAGGACATTTTGACATAAAGCCTAGAGGAGCCATGGATCGAACAACTGACCTCTCAGTTAGTGGATAACCTGCTCTACCTCCTGAGCCCTAACATAATTGCAATGCTCAGGTTGTGACAGAGAAAATCATTCGATACTGTGAATACACACAATGACAACATGCTAAATATAAATGTCAAAATTCAGATGTTTTTTTCAATTTTCAGATAGCTAACAATAGAGCAATCTTAACCCAAGGTTCCCTTACTTGCCTTTTCCTGAGCAGTCAATAGTATCACAAACGCTTAATTTGCTAATGGATTTTGCTCCGTTGTGTTTTAAAACTTTCATTATTCTGAGAACAAACTCGAATTTAAAATGTTTCCAAAAATCAAAGTTCATTTGGGAAAATCTAATTTTGTCCTATTCTCAGGCGTTCAATTTAACAGCACAATAAGCTTTGTCAAGCATAAAATACAGCAGTTTGTGAAAGAAATTATAAAAAGAGACTGTGAAATAGATAGCTTGTAAATGATAAGTGGTGCATTTTCTGTCAAAAGTAAATTCACAATTACTCTCCACTTCCTCATTACTGTAATTGCAGCTATATAATGTAGTTAGATGTCTGGTGAAATATCAGTGTTGTAATTGGCTGTTAATATGGTTTTTACAATATGCTCCTAACCCCCTCTCCCTTGGCTCCCAACTTTCATTGATGACCTTTCCCTCATTCAATCAATAAATATAGTGTTATATTGAAATACAGTTAGGTCCACAAGTATTTACAGTGGCACAATTTTTGGAATTTTTGCCTCTGTGATGGATTTGAACCGAACAAATCTAGATGTGATTGAAATGCAGACTTATAGCTTTACTTAACAAAAAATTTACTATGATCGTTTAGTAATTACAGACATTTTATACATAGTATAATAAGTTTTCCTAAAATTCCTAAAAGTTATTTGGATGAACCAACATAATTATAACTATAAGGATTATTTTTAATACTTGGATGAAAATCCTTTGCATTCAGTGACTGCCTGAGGTCTTGAACCCATGGACATAAACAAATGCTGAATTTCCTCCCATGAGATGTTTTGCCAGGCCTTTACTGCAGCCGTCTTCAGTTTCTCCTTGTTTGTGGCTCTTTCTGCCCTTAGTTTTGTCGTCATTAAGTGAAAAGCATGCTCAGTTAGAGGACTGACCTGGCCATGGAAGGATATTGAGAAGCTCTCTGGTTGATTTGCAATGTGTTTTAGGTCGTTATCCATCTGTACTGTGAAACACCATCCTATTAGTTTTGTGGCATTTGGCTGAATCTGAGCAGGTACCATAGTCCTCTAAACTTGAGAATTTCTCCTACTTAATCTATCAGCAGTAAAATCATGAATAAACACCAATGACCCAGTTCCACTAGCTGCCACGTATGACCCTACTATAACACCTCCTCCAACATGTTTGACAGATGATGTGGTGGCTTTGGATCATGAGCTGTTCCTGCTGTTCTCCCTACTCTTCTCTTCCCATCATTCTGGTACAAGTCAATCTTGGTCTCATTTGTCCAAAGAATCTCGTTCCAGAACTGGGCAGGCTTTTTTAGATGTTTTCTGGCAAAGTTTAATATGGCCTTGTTGTTCTTGAGTGTTACCAGTGGTTTGCACCTTGTGGTAACCCCTCTATGTTTACATTCATGAAGGTGTCCCTTGATTGTAGACTTTGACAGTGATACACTTACCTCTTGGAGAATTTGCTTGGCTGGGTTGAGTTTTTTCTTCACCAAGGAAAGAATTCTGCATTCATCCACTCCAGTGATCTTCCATGATCTTCCAGCCCTTTTGGTGTTGCTGAGCTTGCCTCTACACTCCTTTTTAAGAACATACCAAATTGTTGGTTTTGGCCACTGCTAAAGCTTTTGCCACCTGTCTGATGGGTTTATTTTGTTTTTCAGCCTAATGATGGCCTCCCTCATTAGTATTGACACCTCTTCGGAACACATTTTGACTATGAACATCTACCAAATGCAACTTCAACACTTGGAATCAACTCCAGACCTTTCTGCTATATTTGTCATGAAATAATGAAGGAACAGGCAACATCTGGCTATGAAACTGGTGTCAGTAAAAAGTCCAATTACTGTTGAGCCCCTGGTAATGAGGGACTTTTTTATAAAAAGGCTGTAATTCCTAGATGGTGAATGCACTGTTTTTGTTAAACCCCTTCAATTAAAGCTTAAAGTTTACACTTCAATCACATCCTGATTTTTTTGTTTCAAATCAATTATGGTGGTGAACATGTGTCAAAGTCCAAATACTTATGTACTTTAGGTTTCTACAGAAGTATATGGGTCACTGTTTCTGAAATACTGCCATATTAGATGAGTTATTTTAAATGATTAACTGAATAATGTGAGTGATAGTTGTGATAAATTGGAACAGAGAGTCTCTTTCACCTCAGAGCCCTTTTAAATGTAGAGTACATCACTTGACTGTTGTTTTGGGCTCGATGCCCCCCCAAGGGACCCTTGCCCCCAGTTTGAGAACCACTGGTTTACACTGAATTGAGGGACTAGTTTCTGCTTACATAGAAATAGTTATAAATATCTGAAAATATATATATATTTTTTTTTTTTAATTTAGAGGTAGTGGTGTACACCATCCAAGAAATGTTATTCTATTTATTCGCTAGGTATGTGTTCGTACAGGGTTAGTTCATCAAAATTAAACAAAAGCATTCTCAGTTACGCCTAGTTGTATCCATCTATGCAAAAAGTTTGAGTTTTATTTTTCCAGATATAGAGATATATCTCTTACTCCAATCTAGTACAGTGGAACTGAGCTTGTTATGTATACAGAAACAGTGATACAGTCGTTTATTAGCCAGGAGAAATGTTCGAAATATTCAGACGACATTAGCAGGCTTCTCATTTTTTGATAGTGCTGACCTTCAATTTACCAGTTGAAAGGGTTAGCTTTGATTTCATAAGTAATTTGACATAAGCTCAATTGAAACTTGGCTGTAGAGAATTACCTAAAGAGCTAATGCTGTTGCTGCAGGATTTCTCCAATTTTCATACAAAGGCTGTTGTCAGTGTATTTGTATGAGAAAGAGAGGGTAGAGGAAAGGCTAGGCGAATAAATGCACTTGTGCACAGCTCTACAACAAAACAACAGTGTAAAACATTCTGTTAGTGATTGTTTATGTTATTATTTTCAGTTCATTATGAAACACTAGTGGAACAATTTAGACTGCCATAGTCTGTAATTAATGGGAAACACTGCATACCATATTGGTTTTTGCTGGTGTGGCTAATGTTAGCAGTGCTAGCACTAGCAGCCTTCTTTCCTTACAGGTTAAGTCCACATGAGGGTGTTGAATGTAGTTATGCATTACTCCGGTTGTTCAGCTTTTATGTACAATATTTGAAGTTTATCAGTGTAATAGGTGTAAATCTGGACCTACAGTATTAGGATCAAGAAGCTGATAAAAAGTAAGGAGTAAACCATTAGGTTACAGCTGTTACAGTATTTCAGTGTGTCAGATACATTAAGTCAACACCATATATTTTCTGTTGCTCATCTCATTTTAGGCTGCAGCTATAGGTTGTAAACATTGTTAAAACTGCATGGATTTTTGTAATTTGGGTGAACTGACCCTTTAGACAGTAAAGTATGTAGCTGAATGAAATGCATAAAGATTGTTTTTATTGAGCTCTTTGCTTTTCTCCCCCTCAATACCAAAGCTCTAGCAGAACTTCAGGTACAGATTTTTTATCTGCTTCTAATACTTGAAAGCAGGTCATATAATTACATGGACTTAAATGGTACATGACTCAATTAAAGGCCAGCAGTGATACAGAGGTTGACAGATGGATTTTTTTCTGGCCTCTGCAACCACAAACTGTAAAACCTTTCTGTGTTGTGGCCTCTTCGGGGCCAATCTCTCCCTACTCTCAGGGACACATAAACTCCCTTTATGGTACTGAGAGGAACAATACCATCAATGTACCCTTTATGTCCTGTGGTTTGTTTTAGACTTTTTTCATTGTGTAACTGCACAGAGCCCAACTGTATCCCATCACTAAAATCCCACTAGTCTAGTTTCTGTGGTACACAGTAAATAAACGTGGTCCCTAATGTTGTTATAACCTTCTGGTCTCCAGTCTAACAGGCAGCTAACTCCCATTCTTTAACCCAAGCACTTACCCAACTTGAACTTTATCTTTATCCATGCTCTTTAACAGCAACATTTACTAGGTAAGACAAGGTAATAATGAAAATTATCTGAAGTTTCCCTTTCATGGATGACCATGGTTTCACCAAATTTTTAGTTTTGAATTGCACTTGTGACTTAATTTGGTCAGTTAAGGAGTCTTTGACAAAACAAACTTCTGCTCAACCTTAACATTAAGTGCATGTTCTCATTTAACCATGATTATTATTTTACAAAAAATAAAATATCCATACAGTACAGTACAGTACAGGTGACAAACTAAAGGAGAAACCGACATAAATTACCTTAATAAAATGTTGGGCCACTACATTCCTCAAGTACCGCATGAATACTTCAACAAATATCACGATGCACTGCAACCTTACCATACTGTCTCTCTCTATGTAATTGTTGATGAACTGTTAGTGCTGAAACAGTCTGATCACAACCTGCATTGACATTCTCAGTCACCCACAGAAGAATTGCACCTTTGTTTTTCCTTACATATCAAACTAAAGCATGAGTATCACAGTAAATGTACACTTAGATTGTCATTTATATCTTTTCCTCTTGCCATCTTTGTACAAGAATTAAATGGGCCCACCTAACATTTTTATATATGCCACACCGTAGCATTGGATATTAATTGCCTAATTTTCCCATGCAGTGCACGTGTGAGGAAGTATTTACATTCATTATGTTTCTCCACTCATTTATTCAGATTTTTCCTTTGATTTGTCACCCATCTGTATGTGACTACCACTCTGAATTGGTTTTTTGTTTTAAAACATCCTTTGTTGCTCTGTTGTGACTTGTAATCATTGTTGCTGCAGGGTGGCGGCCTAGCTTCAAATACTACAACATGTGGGTTTCTCTTGCTGGAGCCATACTGTGCTGTGTGGTGATGTTTGTCATCAACTGGTGGGCTGCTCTTCTTACTAACGTCATTGTTCTGGGTCTCTATATCTACGTCAGCTACAAGAAGCCAGGTGAGTTACTAAGTATTAACTTGGTCGAGTTTGGGCTATGAGTTCCTGACAGCATTTCTTTTTTGTAGTTTTTTCGAAAGTTATGAATTTAACTATTTTCACACTTAAAATTCCATTTACGTTATTTACTTCACTGTAACCTGCACTCGCTTCAAGAAAAAATTTAAAATCCTTTATATAAAACGAAATGAAAATTAAGATTGACGCAAGGTGAAACTGCTAGCCTAGCTTCACCAAAATTGAAAAACGTATAAGGTCCAACAACTCTCAACTATCCAAAATGTCTAATTGTCATGAGGTATTTATGTAACTTGTTTTTTTAAAAAGAAATCTGAAAATAGTTTTTTTTAATTTTATTTGTGGTTTAAGCTGGTTTTTGGTCAATAAGCATTTATTAGTTGGTCCAGCAGCTCTGTGGATCATCTCCACCTCTAGCAGTGCCAGGTATGGTCAGATAGCATTGCACACAAGCATTAGCAAACACATTAGCTTTCAAAACAAATTTTGATTCCAAAAAAATATTTCAAAATTTGGCTACTATAAACCAAAATGTTGAAATTATTGGCTGAAGAAGTGTTATTATATACATTGAATATGTCTCACAGCTGAAGGTACAAAAAAATCTATATGTTGTTTGATAGACACATTACTTTTCAGAGCAAAAATTTAAGTATAGCAAAAATTAAATGTCATAGATAAATCACATTAACATAATAGGCTGAAGGCGTTATAAAAAATATTGATAATATGGTGAATCTTTGTTCTTTTTTTTATTTCTGTCCAACAGTTGTGCAGTCACTGCACCCTGTGGTGTTTGTCAATAGTTACCTCCGATGCCAAACTGGTCATTAAATCTTAATGAGTGTTCTTATCTATTTCTTGTGTGTGATACTGGACTTACAGGAAACATATAACTCGTGTAGAACAGTACAGGTTAAAGAGTTTTGACTTTGAAGCTCAAGTTGATGGTTTCCCCCTACCCTGAGTCTTTGCCCAAAGCATAACCTGGACCGATCTCTGTTATGGTATTTCCAAAAAATGTTGGACTGTTGACAGTTTACCCGAGTGAAAAATTGTAAACAAGTGAGGAAATATTTTTTATGCAAATTTTTATATATCACACTGCTACATGTTATTGAGCCATCAAGTTGTTCCATCCAACACACCTCCTTGCACCTCTTCAAACACAAAGCTAGCCTAGGGCACCTGTGTGCATACTCAGTTTGACATGCAGCTAAACACACAAAGGAGGCCATCTAAATGCCTGTTACATCACACAAGTCAGACAACCTTTTGCCCAGCAGCAGGACCTTTAAACACACTTCCTAATTGCACAGTATGTTTCTTCCTGCATGCGTCCTCCCCTCCAGATGTGAACTGGGGCTCATCGACTCAGGCTCTGACGTACCATCAGGCCCTGACCCACACTCTGCACCTCAGCGGAGTGGAGGACCACATCAAGAACTTCAGGTACAAAGCACAAAGAATCACCACCCCTACAAACAAACAAAACACACCTGTAGTTACTGTCATTAACAGTGAACCAGGTAGAAATTCTCTGAAAAAAAATCCAGCAATCTTATCAGTTTGAAAGTATGGCCATTTGCATACTAATAGCCTACCTTTTTTAATGTCAGACTAATCATATCATTTGTTAGCACACTAAAACATTAACTATAGACTAATTTTTCAACACTCACTTTAACTATGATCAGACCATATTGGAATATATGGTTGTGATATAAAATCCTGGTCAAATTATTGGCACCCCTGAATTTCAATTACATAACTAAGAATATTTCCTGAAATAAATGCATATTAACCAATTTTGTACAACCAGAATAATTTAATGAGTTTAGGTAGGTTTAGGTCTTTTGCGACACTGGATGTTTGCTTTTGGTTGTTGTCCTGCTGAAACACCCAAGACCTTTGCCTCAAAACTAGTTTTCTGACACTGGGTAACACATTTCACTCTAAAATTCCTTGATAATCTGCTGATTTCATCATACCTTTGATACATTCAGTGCCTTCAGTACCAGAGGCAGCAAAGCAGCAGAACCTCCACAATGTTTTATTGTAGGAAGGATGTTCTATTCTTATGGGCTTTGTCTCTTATTAACATCCCTCCGTAGAACCCAAAAAGACTGCAATTTAATTTATAAGTGTTTGCCTTTTTCTGCCATTCTTTCAATATTTGGAGTCCTTCTTAGCCTTCACCCACGGGGCCCTTCTTCGTTAAGTGTGTGACGAATTGTACAGGCTGAAAACACCACTGCTGCAAGTTGCTCAGTAAATAAGTAAAGCCGCAGAGAAAAAGCAGTTAAATATTTTATGCTATGGGTTGAAATTTAGAACTTTATTGTTGGCTAGGGCTGAATGACATGGTAGAAATTTGTGAATAAATTCTGCCCTACTGTTACACATCACGTGAACACTCTTCATGTGTAACACATAAACTTAAATTATAAGTAAACAAGTTTAGTTAGCATTGAATCACCGCTTACTTGGAATCATTAATTTCTACAAAAGATCTTTGGGACAGAAATCCTCATATTGTCAGGATATTATTTGCCAGATGATAATCAGATGATGATCAGTATTGCCAGATGATAATACTGAATCACGAGTCCCTATTTGTGGCAATAACCAACCAAATTTAACCATTTCACCAAAAATTTAGAGAATGTATGGAGGTGGAAATCAAGGGAAACTGAGGAATTCAAAAAAGGGGCAACAATAAAGGTTATCCTCACAAACTGTGACTACTGTTGATTAGAGTAAAGAAGAGAGGGAAGAAAAAGAATATAACTACAGCATTACCGGACAACAAAAAATTGATCATCAGATGACTTTTCTTGGTATAATTTTTGATGATAATCATTATTTAATCACAAGAAGTCAATGTTTTGTTTTACTTTTTCATTTAAACAATCTGAATGTTTACACATATGGTACACAGTGCGGTGATGTTTTTACGATGTATAAGTGGTAATGTGCCTTTGGACTCTTTCCATGGCAGCGAACCAAGCACGAGATTAAAAGGCAGCTGATGGTGTCCTCAGAATGACTTTTGTGTTCCTCTGAGTTCCTTCTTTTCACTGCCTCCATTAAATCCCATGGTGATTAACATATTTGCTTTGATGTGCGCTACTTTGCTCCTGTTTTTTTTTTTTTTTTTATGTCCTGTGCTAAGAAGACTCCTGGCCACTGTGAAGGTCAGGGGAAAAGTTGGTACAAATTTAAAAACTAGGAATTCAGTAAATGTCACGATAAAAGTATTATATTGAATATATGTGTGTGTGTGTGTGTGTGTGTGTTTGTGTGTGTGTGTGTAAAAACTGACAATTGCTGGTGTGTTGATGTTTTCTCTTGAATATATCTGACTATAGACCCCAGTGTTTGGTGATGACTGGTTACCCCAACTCCCGACCAGCTCTTCTAGACCTGGTCCACAGCTTCACCAAGAATGTAGGCCTAATGATCTGTGGTCATATTCGCACGGTGAGCAGATACTTCATTTTTTTTGTTGCTTTGCCTATTATTGTTATTAAACAGATGCTCTGAAAACCGGTAAATGACACTAAATTGTTTCAGTGACTCACAGTGCTCCCAGCTCAGACAAATTTTGTCTTTATTGATGAAAGCATCTAACTAAATACTGCCGTTTTTTGTTTGTTTGTTCTTTTGTTTTTTTTTCTAAAAAGATCTAGCAGACTATATAATGTGAACATATTGATTACATGTCACACAGTCAAGAGTAATTAACATCATTAGCGATGTTGGTATGAAATGGAACAAATTAAACCATATTCAAAATTGCTCTCTGTATATATCCCTTGCATTCCAGATGCACCAGCTGTCCTATAGCTAATTTAAAAGGTCAGATTATGCTCCAAATATGTCTACATCCAATGCAGTTGCTTCAGCAGCCTGTTTCTCCCTCAAAAACATGTCACTGAATGGCAACTGGGCTGAAAGGGAGGCTTGGGCCCCTGGATGGAGTCACACCAACTACAGTATGTGTTAGGCCATTACTTATTGGGTCTTTAAAGCCCTTACTTAGCTCTAGGGTTGACCCATAAAGTCAATAAGAGAAACATTACACTTTTTTTAAGCTGGCTCATTAGCATCATCAGCATTGAATACAGAGCAATACAGGCAAAACAGCATGGAAGGTTGTAAACTTTACAAACCTAAACTCTCAAAATGACTGAACCTCAAAACCAGCTGCTAAGAATAGTAATGGAAACAGAGGGTAGCATGATGCCGGACAGCAAAACTCATATCTGTTGGCTACTCTGATGCTCAGTAGTAGTCACTGTCAATGTAGGCAGTTAAACAACTTCTGAATCAGATACAGATATAACCTCATCTACGTTCTGTCCAGTGTGACTGAGTGTTTGGCTGAAAGTGCTGATCAGTGAGGAGCTAGGTCTCTATAACTTAACTCCACGGTTCTCCCGGAGTCAATGCATCATTTATAAGTGCTAATTCTGAGTAGACTTTGAAAATCCTGATTTGGTGACAGCACTACTAAGCTCTCAGTATCTACTACGTGGTTTCAAACTAGATGCAATTTATCTATTAATTATCTATTTTTATCATAAGATTTGTAATGTGTTAATCAGTTGTTGGAAAACATTTGTTGCACAATCAAATCAGAAAACAGTGGCGTAAACGTGGTACCAGTGCAGCATCAGGAGCTTTAACAAAACTCTGAACAAACAGTTTGAAGGAGCCAAATGATACATTAAATTCACCTGCTAACCCTTTTGTTAAGGTAGCTGTGGCTTTTTTCATTTAAATATGCATATATAAGGTAATGTTTCAGAACACTGTAGTCTTGTGTAATTTGAGCTAGTTTAAAATCTGCAATTATGTTGATTGATTAAGCTAATCTACGTCACTTGTTGTCATAGTTTTGACACTGAATGAAACCTGCACTGTATAACTAGAGTTTAGACCAGTTTATGGACAGTGATTAAGTCTTTCTGGTTACTGTTTAACTAATATGCAGCATAAACTGTAAGCTCAGGCTCTAATTGACTATTTTTTTAATTTGTAGTTGATTTTCCCTGTCAGAAATCATAGTTGTGTGATTCTTAACTATCTTTCCCTAGGAACAGTATAACTTTGTCTGTGTCACCTTGAAGCACATCACTGAGCCACAGTGGTGATACAGTTTATGTGTTGGTTCAACTCCCATATGTACAGAGTAAAAGCCTTTCACAAATCCAGGCCAGACATAATGGCTTCAGAATTGAAAGACCATTTTAGTTGGATGAATGCAAGCTCTGTGCAGTTCAGTAGCTCTAGAACTGCGGAACATGCCGCCCTCCACAACTGGCCTCTGATCTGCCCTCATGCATGCTTCCATTAAGACTGAGAGAGACCGCCGCACAGGTTAAATTGTGTAAACTTCCCCAGCTAATGGCATGGCAGTTTCCTGTTTGATGAATGGCTTGGTGAAGCCTTTTCTGTAGAAATAAACAAACTCGCAAATGAGGATATTCAAGGGAAGACTTTGCTCTCCAGGGGGAATTCTTCAGTCTGTTATCAAGATCTGATTAAATTAAGCATCCCCGTGACATCTGACCTTGGAAATTTGAACCTACAGATTTATCTGTATTATCATTTCATGTTGTCCTAACTTGCAGTATGCTAAATGCACAGCTGTTGGATTTTTTATTTGCTGTGCGTGCGTATGTGTTTTTGTTCCCTCTCCGGGACCTTTCGGTATAAACACTGAATTTTTTGGGACAAGTTACTCCACATGGGAACCAAAGCCCAATCCTAATGAGGCAAAACCTCATTTCTGGATATTGGTTAAGGTTAGGAGTAAGTTGTGACTTGAGGTTAGGTTAAGATTAGGATGAATTGGTTATGGGTAGGGTTGGAGTTTACGTTAGGCTATCCACAGTGTATTGTAGTCAGTACAATGTCCTAACAATGATAGCTGCGGAAACTTGTATGAGTATTCGTATGTGTGTTCCTCCCCATAGGGCTACAGAAGGCCAAACTTCAAAGATCTGGCCACAGACCAGTCCCGCTACCAGCGCTGGTTGCTGAAGAATGAGACCAAAGCCTTTTACACGCCAGTGTTTGCTGAAGACATGAGGCAGGGCACACAGTACCTGCTCCAGGTAGGAAAATAGCACTGCTGTAGTGGTGCTAGAAATTAGATCTCAAATGGATTAAGCCTATGCTGCTCTGGAGCATATCACTCAGTAAACAGTAAACAGCAAACAACTTCACTGAGTTCTTGTAGACTTGCACAACAAGTGCCAGCAAGGACCAACAACAAGCTGTTTTGGCTCACTGTGCTCTGTTTGTGTTTGTTGGTTTTATTTAATAAGCAAATACCTTCAATAGCACAATTTTCACATCAGGATTTGTTGACAAGAAGGGAAATATTGGATATCACAGAAGTTATTCCTAATCCTAAATATGGTGTTTAACATCTTATATTTAAACAAGCTTTATAGCACTAACATCACTTTGTGATGTTATTGTGTGCTGTTCTGGTGAGAAATTAAACTGACAATCAACTGTGAAATAGTGTAAGTCATAAGCAAACTACAAAAGTTTCCAAAGATGGAAGTGATAAGAAATGAAGTTGTGAACTAATGTGATTGTGTTTCCCATTCTTTTCCTCCTCAAGGCTGCTGGCCTGGGTCGCCTAAAGCCTAACACCCTGGTGCTGGGCTTTAAGAATGACTGGAGGGATGGTGACATGATGAACGTGGAGACTTACATCAGTATGATTCAGTGAGTAGAGCTGCTTTAAAGGAGAGACTTACCAAAACCTAAGTGGAAAAGGGCACTGGTTATCAGTGACCTCTTCTCATGCTCTACTGTGACAACCCAAAGTAAAAGAAAAGCTGAACGATTACTTATTAAATCAGCCTGAACATAGACGATTTTTTTTTTTTTTTTTGGAAATTAGACTCAGACACAGAAAAGCGGTGTAACAGAATATGAGGTAATATGTTCAGAAAAGTACACAAAGGCCCATAGGCAGTAGACAGTATTCTCCTAATAATGTATGTAAGAAGGTCTATTTCACTTTCTTGAGGTCTGAAACACAACATGACAGAAGCTATTATAAATTCTTCTATAATGTGTCTTTGGTTTGATCTTTAAAGTCAAGCATGATGCATTAACTGTTTGTAATGATTATTTTCATTTTCATTCATTCCATCATTTTCAAAACTAACCAGTCACAAAGATCACAAAACACAATGTTCCACCACCAGAGAATGCTTGACATTTTTGAATGAAAAAGATTTAACTAATTCATGGATTTTCAAAGTAATCAACAATTTTCTGTCAATCAGTCACTCATGAAGAATGTGTTCACTTGATTTATAGGAGCTTTAGCCTATCACACTGTTTTCTCCAACTGGCTTATAAATACATGTGTGATGTCAAAGCAACAGGAGTGGATTACACCGTTATGGGGCCCTGGAAAAAAATTAAGTTTGTGGTAACTTGATTAAGCAAAAATTTATTTTGGAAGATGTACAATGTAAGCACAGTGTATACTGGAACATTAAAGGCTTTAAAACTAGATTTGAACTTGGACCCCAGGGATGTGTCAAAATGCAGGCCTTAAGGCAATTTAGTTCATAGTATGCTTTATTTGTGCATGAATTATTAACAACAGTTAATTTTCAATAAATTAAATTACCACAAATTAATTGCGACAGTGTGAATCCGGAGCCCTGGGGCCCAATGCAGGTCAAGGACCCCAGAATCCAAAATCCTTACTTTGCTGAACTGTACTCATTGTTAGTTTCCCAACTCTCAAAGTATTCCTCACACAAATTCATTATAGTGAGAGCTGTTACCACTACACACACTTTATGTATTTGTATTAACACAGGAGTAAGCCCTTTTTCATGTGAAATCCTGTTACCCCGCTGAACCCTACATCAGTCATGTGAGTCTATAAGTGAAGGAAATAAGCTGAATGAGTTTTTCATTGTAAAGTGTGAGGATTATGGCATTAAGGCTATATGCTTAGTAATGTTCCCTTTACTTTCCAGTGAATTACTGTAGGAATGTACACACTACGAGATTCCACCTGCAGGACTGAGACAGATGTCTGAGCTTAGCATTTGTTGTGTGCAGTTCTCTCAGAAGTGCTTGTCTTCCTTTTTAATAGTCCATATCTTGTGAGCATGTCTATATCTTGTGAGCCTGTAGTGCTTCATACTGTCCATTGCTGATATGAACCTTTGAATTTTTTCCCCTCTCAGCGATGCCTTTGACTTTCAGTTCGGTGCTGTTATTCTTCGACTGAAAGAGGGTCTGGATGTGTCCCATATCCAAGGACAAGGTATAAAGCACATGTGTATATATACACAACATGGTTCTAGAGAAATTCTTAACAATATAGTTGGAATCAATATGATTTTTCCAGTAATGATATTTAACAGAATCTGGCAGATATGTCTAGAATGACATGTAAAATAATTAAATTGGTCATCAACACTATGAACTTTGTTTTTTCTACATGACGAACTCCACAAATGTCAAGCAAAAACTCAAAATCTATAACTTCTCAGATCAAACCTAATATTCAAATAATGGTTGAGTTTATAATGATAGTGTGAACAGATAAAAGGTCCGGTTAAAGAGGGGTTGTACTTTAGCGTATAGTGTCACCCTTTTATAAATTTGGGGTACTCATAAGAAATGAGATAAGAAAGGAATGGTCAGATATTTAAACAGCAAATTGTGAGATATACTATTTATTAGTCCTTCTTATAGGTCAAGCACCAAAATTGCTGGAACTGACAATTTGATATAATGCTACTTGATATCCTGTTTTGTTGAAATAATTGGGATTGTTCATAACAGAAAGCCTTTGTTAGAAACCTTGGGTAGAAAGTTTGAAAGATAGGGGAAAGGGTCTAATGAAGAGATCCTGTGAGTTGCATTATGGGAAATTTAGCAGTCAGTGTTTTTTAAGACAAATTAAGGTCAGAATATATATATTTTTAATCTGCCTCTTTTTTAATCTGTCCTATCATATCATTTCCTTCCAGATGAGCTGCTGTCGACCCAGGAAAAGTCTACAGTGATGAAAGATGTGATCGTGTCCATAGACACCAGTAAAGACTCTGACGCTGATTCATCCAAGCCGTCCTCCAAGGCCACCAGCCTCCAAAACAGTCCAGCTATACAGAAAGGTTAACCAACCTCAGTCTGAATGGCTCTCGATTCAGTTCTATGAATTTTATGTTCTCGCTTTATCTACCAGACTTAAAAGAAAAATGGTTATTGTTGTACGAGGCATCATTGCCACACAAGTTCAGTTCATGACAAAAGAAGGGTTTCCATCTAAGAAGTCAGTTTAGTGCCATTCTCACAGATCCATCAATAACTTTACTTATTTTGCCTCTAATTACTCATATGCTCTCTTGTCTTTTTATATTTGTGAGGAAACTCTTTGACATGCATTACCTAGCCCAACCATTACAAACTTAAGAGTGCTGCAGCCCAATTTGAAAGTCTTATGCGGCACGCCGTGCGGCACAAGGTTTTTCCCAGGTACATAATTTTGGACGACCACAGCTCTTTTTTTGTTTTTCACAGTAACTCAGACAGAACAGCCCCCGCTTTTCGGCTGGACCTTGACCGTGTGGCCTGACTGACTGACTGAGTGTTGAAGTTACACCACTGGTTGGCTGGCAATGTGTTGGAGTTCACTCATTGGCTGTTGCTCTTTATAAAGTAATTGGTGCCCACAGTTTTTATTACATCATCAGGGGGCCTTCACAGTCAGTGTTACCAGCTTGGTGCCTTTGTCACTAGATTTGATGACTTTTAAGACCCCTTGAGCAACTTTTTTTCAAAAAGCACCTTGCAAAAAACACAAAAAACATTTTGGACAAAACTTTGCTACTAGAGAGCCGTTGTTTTTAACTTGTGTGTGTGTGTGTGTGTGTGTGTGTGTGTGTGTGTTTGGTGATTTTGTCAGACAATGTTGCTGTTAAAACATTAGGCTTTTAGCAGTGCAGAGTAGCAGTTTGGAACATGCTTGGAAGTGACTGCTGGTTAACATTAAGTCTTAATGGACCATGTCTCAGTCACTATTACATATTTTTTCTGTTGTCTGTTGTTTTCTCTGTTGTGACTTTTACAGCAGGTGTAAGCTGCTCTCCATCAAAGTAGTTGTAGCCCGCAATTACATCCTCAATTTCGGACATTGACCATGCAAGGCCCATCCATATACTATGTTTTAACCCAAGTCTTGTTTAAACCTAATTTTCAGAAAAAATATTGTCCTTTTATTAAGGCCAGTTATCCTTGAAGGTATCCTGTTTCTCCATGTTTCATGTCATTTCGGACATTTCCTTGGAAGGATAAATTGAGTCCATTTAAGTAATGTTGGCCCCCAACTTACAAAGCCACTGGAAGTCAAAGTTGATCAGACAGTTTAATCCGGGAGTCCATCAAAAATGTCCTGACTTTGTCATGCTGTTCAAAAAGTCAAGTAAAAAACTTAACACGTGAAAGCCATTGGACTTCAGTGTGCAGGACAAGCTGCCAGTGGTCGCCTTGCATCTTGGCACATAATATACCAAATAGGTGTGATTGGAGTGAGTTTCCCCACAATGGCCCAAACTCTGTCAGTGCATAGTTCCATACATCTTGTCCTGGCTATTTCTGCCGCAGTATCTGAGGGTAACTTTTGATCAAAATCTTGTTGTATTTTTCCACAATATACATATCTGACAAAGGCAAGCAATTTTACAAGCTTGCAATGTCTGTGGATTCATTAACTCTGCTTACTATTTGCTTCAACACATCTTCAGCCTTATCATCAATATGGTGCTTCACTGTAGTATTGGTCAAAAAAAATCATGTTAAGTTGTTTAGCTGTTTTCTTGAGAGTCATCGCTCCAACCATCTCTTTGGCAGCAAGATAAATCAACCCCCTCCACCCTTGGTGTGTGACTTTCCAGTTTATGCAATGACCTTTGCTACTTGGTGGTACACCTCCACTGCCACACATGGATTCTATTACTTTTCTAATTTCTAAAAAATCTCAAGGCTTGGATGAATATTGGCCATGTTTAGTTTCTAGATGGCAGCACAGCTTACATGGTTTCAGGGCCTCATTTGGTAGCACCTCATAGCATGGCACACAGACAGGCAGGGGGATGTCTTCTGTTCCCACACTTGTAAAGTGATACGAACTCACTCAAGTACTTTCTGTGAGTCCTTTTTTTTCCACAAATTCATTTATATCCACTGATCATTCACTTGTTGAGGTGGATTCTTCATTAACAGCTTATTTTGCCATTTGATAGCCACCACTCCATTGTAACTTTCTGCTGATGAAATATTCTGTCAATTAAAATTCCCTTCCCTATGAGGAGATATAAAGTATGTTCTGGATCCAAGATCAGATAATTGATGAATAATTGATGATTGAATGCCATTCTGTTTTTTACCATCAAACATATATTTGAAGTTGTGAGGAATGGCCAAAATGTCCTCCCAATGCCTTAAATGTCCTCACAGTGATGGTTTCAAACCAAATTACATCCACACAACCACGGAAAGACACGTGTATACACACACACAGACACACACACACACACACACACACACACACAAACACAAACACACTGCCCTGACAGGAAGTTTCCTCAGTGACACATGACCCTAGTCGTCCCACTGGGCCCAGTTTGTTACTTCACAGATGTCTTGGACCATACTGTCTGTGTGTGCACGTGTGTGTGTTCGTTTGCGCGTGTGCTTGTACGTGTGTGCGTGTGCTTGTGCGTACGTGCATATGTTTGTGTGTGTGTGTGTGTGTGTGTGTGTGTGTGTGTGTGTGTGTGTTTATTGGTTTGTGTGTGTCAGTTTGTATGTGAACAGGAGAGAGAAAAACGTGGAGAGAGAGGTCACCATCAGTATAGCGTGGAATTGCCACCCACACATCTCTGAACAAAGCAAGCAAACAAATTGTTCCCAGTTTGTGGGAACTTTAGAAACAAACATTCCCAACAACAGCCTGATCATCAGGCCTCATCCAATCTGGATTCATGAAGTCTGAATAGAGTATTTGGTTTAAGTATTTATTGTTGTTAAAAAATTCTTTAAAGCTTTTCATACATGAACAACAAAGCCCTCTACCACTTAATGCTTAGTTTGTTTTTTATTGTCTAATATGTTAAATTTAGGATGGGCTATGTTAACACATACCAAATTAAATCATGTAAAACAAACAAGGACATACAAATACAATACCCATGAAGGGATAATTTCAGTTTATGAAAGCCTGGGTCTTACCACATGTTTGTAGTTGGAAACATAATTTCGCATCACTTAATTGAATTTTATAATATTTTCCCATGTTTTATGTTTGGCCCATGTTTCAATCTGGTCTCGATTTTTGTCATTGATATAAACTTAATAACTCCTCCATTATTACCTGTTTTCTTGATAAGCAATAACATTCCTACAGCAGTAATTTCATCAATTCAACAATATTATGACAGTTTAACAAAATGCTGTTCACTCATTTAATTCTAATTGCTCCTACATTTCTTAAATCATTAAGTTACTGTCGGTGAAATTCAACACTTCCTGCATATGTTTCACATTAAAAACATTCCAGAGGCTCAAGGGAATAATCCTTCACTTTCCCAGAATAAGCTTTTAACATTGACTTCTTAGTTTCATTGACATAAGCTTAACAGCGATAGAACAAAAGGCAAATGGAACTAATTGATCTGTTTGCTAACAGTGTTTGTGATAGAAAGAGAAAGTCAGATTGATATTTATCACTATAGTCTGTTCCTGTACCAATGGAATTCGTGCTGTTGAAATGAATATTCCTGAGCCTACCATGTGACCCCTTATGTGACCCAGGTATTACCACCATACCTTCACAGGGACTACATTTGTGCCAGATAAATGCTCATGTTACCGAAAATACACAGGCGTGTTTTTATGAATGTCCATTCAGCATGTGTTGCTAGTGGTAATTAATATGTGTCCAAACTGGTGGGGACACACATTTTGAGCAAGTTGGTCTGGTGAAGGTATATGAAGTAGCACACTGAAGATAAATGCCTTGATTCAGGTAATCTTCTTAGCCCCTGCCAAGGTCTTACCTGAGCCATCGTTAAGACAGTAACTCTGCCCAGTACCCCTCCTCTTTGTGGAGCTATTTCCATTCTAAATTCATCCTCCTCACTGTTTGAGAATTGAATTTTAATCCAAGTTCGGCCTTGAGAGAGTATTTTAATACATATTAATCAGTTCTAACTGTCATTTCCAGGAACGTTTTCTCACCCAATGGCCAGTAGAAGCCAGTTTGATTTAGCTAGGTTAGTCCTGGCTCAGAGCTTTTGGCTTTATTTCCCAGGCCAGGGCCTATGAAATTTGCAGAAATCAAGGAGAAAAAGTTGAAGCTTTCTTTAAAACTACTGCAAATTGAAAAGGTTCAGCAAGGCTTATTGTTTCTCCATGAACCCATATGCCAGTCTGTTGGCATGAAATTTGCAGCTATTTGTTCTCATCAGGACCATACTCTATATGTATGTCTGCTTTGTTGCATTTTGGATGTTTTGTATAACTGTACATTTTCTGTTATACTTACCTTCATTTTAATTCATGACCAGGAAACCTTGGTTTTAAGTTGAGAGCACATCAAAACAGCATTTCACCACAGTTATGATTTTTTTCTCTCCTTTTGTCTCAAATTTCTCAGATGACGATGATGATGGCAAATCTACAACTCAGCCCCTGTTGAAAAAAGGCAGGAGATCCACTTTATTGGGTTGCCATAAAATTATTCTTTTTCTTTCTCTGCTTTGATTTTATCTTTTCTCCATCTTATTTTGTTCTCTTTGGTGTGCTTCTTTCCTCACGTTATATTTTCCTTTCCTCGTGCTCTCTCTTTCCACCACCTCATTTTTCATAGTATATTTTGAATTCCTCTTGTATTAACATACCGTCCTGCACCCTGCTGTCTCTGTCTTGTGTCTCTCCCCATCTGTCCCGTGTTTCCGGCCCACTAGCCACATAGCTTTAGGGAATAACATTTTGTCTTTCTTGCTCTAGCTTTTAGCTCAAGCCTGGTCTGTGAAGCTATATTATATGTGACAGTGCCTTTAACTCGATCCAAGTCTTGAGTATTTAATTTGTGTGTGCCAACATTTCAATTTCTTCCAAACTGTCTTCACTCTCTCGCCTGCTGTTTCTTCTCTATCTGAAGATGACAGTTTGTCTGTAGCTTTCTTCCAGGATGAAAACTGCAATCCTATTTTCATGTTTCCAGGCCTGTTCGGCTAACTCCTGAGCCTCTCACAGCTTCTCTCTGTTTGCTGTTCAAACTGATAGTGTCTCCCCTGTGGTTCATTAATCCTAAATAAAAGAAACCATCTACATAATAGAAAAATAACACCTGTGTCAGAAAATTAAAAAAAAAAAACTGTAACTTTTATAAGAAAAAGAAGAGTCATTCTTCCTCTTACAAAAGGTTGAAGGCAGACTTCATAGTAAAGGGGGGGGGGGTGTCACAGACGCTGAAAAATTCTTATTTTTAGTTTTAATCAGTGTTTTTGCACATCTAGACCTTTTGAGGACCATTATAAAAAGGTTCATTCCAAAACACTGATTCATAAAACAAAAAATGAAAAGATTGGCTCAGAGTAGTCAGTCTCGGGCTTTTTACTTTTAATTTGAAGCTTGAAAAGATCTACAAAATTAACATATTTAAGATTTTTAAGTAATACAACATTTTGCTAAAATAAATAGAACTTTTGGTGTGGTACTTTTAAATCCTATAAAAAGATAGGCTCTAAAATCCACAATTCTGAAAAAAAAAAAAAAAACTACCAACAAAAATCGACAGGGGAAACACTGATCACAGCTGTGGTGCTGAGGTTTGATAGCTTGACTTTTTAGTTTCGTTAAAAAAATTTTGATAAGTTTTAAGTGTTCAACATCACATCCTTTTCAAAATAACAGTAGTAATGCTTTCATTTAAACACAACGTAAATGATCCAAAGCCACACTAAACAGTTCACAGAGCAAAACACCACATACGTAGATCCATAACTGACAGATATACACAAACTACATACTGTTTGTCTGCTTTGGATGTTTGGTTACAGTCCAACATAAGTTACTCTCTCAGGACTACTAACAGGCCAAGAAATGATTGTAGTTATAGTTTTATCTTGCCATCTCAACGACTTTTCCTCTGTTGATGTTTGTTTGTGCTGTGGTGTGTGGTATGGTGCACGTGTATATGTGTTCGTCAACCATCTTTGCAGACAAGAGGAGTCCAACTGTACCGTTGAATGTTTCTGACCAGAGGCTGCTGGAGGCCAGCCAGCAGTTCCAGAAGAAACAAGGGAAGGGCACAGTGGATGTCTGGTGGCTATTTGATGATGGCGGTGAGTCTGGGAGTAAAAAAATGCTATGTGTCAGTTTTTGGGAGATTAGTCCAGTCCAGTTATCCGCTATACACACACTGCTTGTATTTTTTAGAAATGTTTGCCAGGTTTGCAACCAGGCATCACGTTTTGGTTACCAAAGTTTTGGTTATCTACTGTTGGTAGTTAATGCATTTTTATGCTGTCCACCCCTTAAAAGTACGAAAGAGTCAAAGAAGAAAGAAACTTGGCCTTATTTATTTGCCTTTATTTTAACTGAGATTTGTGTTGGAACAACTTTATATAGTCTGAAATATGATGATATATAAATATCAACATAAATATTATAAAATATAAATGTAAATGTCACATTGTAATGAATTAAGCAGGGTGCTTTCAGCAGGAGATCACAGAGGCATGGATCCCTGAATTGATACTCAGTACAATACACGAATGAAATCAGTAATGTGCTGATCAGTGGAGCTGATGATTCTAATATGCTAATGTACTCATTCATTATCGGACAGAATGATTTTAGGCCTTTGTCAGCCCGGCAAGGGGTGAATTTGTGATCAAGCCCAGAGGCATGACTCGTGTGTTCAAGACACTGTTACATTTAAAAGATCTTGGGTGAAAGTTTTTAAAGCTTTTAACTTTTTTTATTTTTTAATGTTTTATCTCCAAAACTCCTCTGACTTAAAGACAGTGTACACTGGCAACACTCAAGAGTCTCAATGTAGTGTTTGTGGATGGGAAGCCGGTGAGGCACTATGACTACATGAGATTACGTGAGATTCTGAAGAGAAATTCTGAAGCTCTGATGTTTTGACTTTAACTTCAACCAGCTGAGACACAGAAGATGTTTAACGATTACATCACAGAAACTCTGTGTTGAGAAAATGTTTGACCTTGTCTCCTGTCCAGGTCTGACCCTGCTGATCCCATACCTGCTGACCAACAAGAAGAGGTGGAAGGACTGCAAGATCCGTGTCTTCATTGGAGGCAAGATCAACAGGATTGATCATGACCGCCGAGCGTGAGTACTGAACATTCTCCTCATCCACCATAATAGTTTTGAAGGTTTACACAAATAGATCATGTGAGATTACAGTACCTTTACCAAGATACATGACCTTGACAACTGTATCACACCTGCTGGCAAAAGTAACTCTTTATGGAGTCTTTTGAAATCATTACATGAAAACCATTCTTGAACTCTTGGATTGTTGTAAATTTAATACTAAAAATACTAAAACAGCTACTGCTTCTTCTACTTATAATAATAATAATAATAATAATAATGATAATAATAATAATAATAATGACAATGATGATGATGATGATGATGATGATGATGATGATGATAATAACATTAGTTAAAGATAATAATTATTATTAGTATATAAAAAGCTTTCTTTCTGGTTCATGACCTTGGATGACAACAGGATAAAGCTCTACAACAGCCTTGGAGCTCTTGCATTAGGTTTCATTATATTTACAAATTTACACTATTATTTACTATAGCTGTTCTGCCCACAACGTATACAAATAGTGGTGGAGTAGACATTAGAAAACTCTGCATTTTAAAGCAGACGTAAAGCATGTTGACAGTGAACACATAGCAGCCATCTGCTTTCCTTTCAGCACCACACTTCTCTGCTCAGCTGGTGCTGACAACATGACACTGACACAGTGGTTGTCTTTTGCCACAGATACAGATTCTTTCTATGAATGAGATGAAAAGATTGATATTGATCTCAGGTTTGTTAAGTAAACGTTTAGCTTAGCTTAGTTTAGCACAAAGAGTGGAAGCAAGAGGAAACAGCAAACCTCTCTCTGTGCAAAATTTCAAAATACATCAACCAACAGCTTACATATTATTAACATGTATTTTATTAATGTTATCTGTGAATGAACAGGTTTAAAAACAGCAAATACTTGTTTTAGGTGAAGCTCTGTGCTGGCACATTTTCTTGACAAATTACCATCGGACAAGTATGGTCAGGTTATGGGCTCCTTATGGTCACAATGTTACAAACCTGGCTACTTCACTATGATGACAAGACTTCAGGATGCTGCACACACCAAGTAGCTAGTTGGTTTACACCCCCTAAAACCACATATTTTCATTTTATATTTCTGTTTTTGTATAGCTTAAACAAATGAAATAAAAAATGTTAATCTGTAAGCTTTAGAGTTGTTGGACATTACATATACCATTAGGTTAATAAATATTTGTACAGTGACACAACTTTTATTTTGCCTCTGTGCACCACCATATCAAAGCCATCAAGAAGTGATTCAAATGCAGACTTTCCATTATTATCAGAGGCTCAAAAGTATGCGGACAATTGACTGACAGTCAATTTTATTGCCAGCTCATCCTGCACCAAATTGAGCTGATAAAAGGTCTGGAGTTCATTCCAAATTTTGACTTTGCATTTGGTAGCTGTTCATGTGAATTTTTATTAAATGGTCCAGAGAGGCGGTGATGCAAAAGAAAGAGGCACCATTAGACTTAAAAAAACAAATCAAACCTATCAGACAGCTGTCAGAGACTTTAGGAGAGGCCAAATCAGCAATTTGGTGAATTTTTAAAAAGGTGAGCTCAACAGCACCAAAAGACCTGGAAGACCATGAAAGACATATAAAGTGGATGATCACAGAATTCTTTCAGTGGTTAAGAAAAACCTTTCGCAACATCTAGCCAGGTCAAGAACACTCTTGAGGAGGCATGCATATCATTTTCACAGTCAAGAGGTATGTTCATGAATATAAATACAGAGGGTTCACCAAAAGGTGCAAACAAATGTTGCCACTAAAGATCAGAAAGGCATGATATGACGGTGCTTCACAGTACAGATGGATAATGACCCAAAACAAACCCCAAAAGCAATTTAAGAGCTTATCAAGGCAAAGAAATGAAATATTTCAACTGACCTCAACCCCAGTGAGCAGGCTTTTTACTTAATGAAGACTTAATGAATGGCTGAGGTTTGGAATACCAAGAAAACTTTCTAAGAGAACTGCTCATGTGTTTTCCAGAAAGCTAAATCTAAACCCATGTTTGACTGCAAAAGACCTTTTGAAGAAGATTTTGAATCTGAAGTGGTGGTGCACTGTTCTACTGTGCAGCAACACCTGTACAAATATGATTTTCACAGAAGAGTCATCGGAGGGAAACCTATACTACCTCCTTTCCACAAAATTCTGCATCAAAACACTGCGAAGGAACATCTAAACAAGCCTGATACATTTTAAAACAAGCTCTGTGGACTTATGAAATGAAAATAGAACATTTTGGCCACACTGAGCAAAGGTATGTTTAGAGAAAAAAGAGGGGAGAATTTCATGAAAAGAACACCTCTCCAACTGTTAAACACGGGGGTGGATTGATCATGCTTTGTTTCAGCCGGGTGGTAGAGGGATGGGAATGAAGAATGGGAGAATGAATTCCACCAAATCCTGAGAGCAAAAATCACTATACTTGTCAAAGGGGGTTTTACTAAGTACTGTACATGTAAAGGTCCTCAAACTTTCAGACCTTTTTCCCTGTTATTTTGAAATTGAAAAAGAAGAAATGAAAATATGAAAGAAAATTGTCATCATTTAACTTCATGCCTTTTGGAATCATTTACCAACTTTACTATTAATGGTTAGAGAAATTTTGACCAGGAGTGCCCAAACTTTTACTTAACACTGTATATTGAACTTTAGCTACTGTTTACTGCTTTTAAATTCTGTCAAAAGGTTCAGTTCAACCAAATTCTCTCTCTCTCTCTCTCTCTCTCTCTCTCTCTCTTTCTCTCTTTCTTTTTCTCTCTCTCTCAGACAAAGAAACACACACACACACACACACACACAGATAGACATATAAACATCTGCCTCTGTCATTGTTTTCCCACTATAGTAGGTGTTTCCAAGACCACATTATATCATGATGACACACAGACTCACAAGGTGAAAACAGTACCAGCCCTGCTGTCACGACTGGTAATAAACGGTTGCACCATGCAGTGGCTCTCCAAATGTGACGGTTCATGCTTTCAGGGACTCAGTATCTTTGGAGTTGAAGATGAAGAAAATGATTCTCATACACAGAATGCCACAGTGCTTCCAGTAAACCCTTTACTATATGCCTCCGTCCTCTCAGAAACTCCATGTTCAAATAGAGATATTTAAATCGGCTTCGCTTGGCTTTCAGGACGGCTCAGTGCAGTTATCTCTATCCACAGACCCTTGGATTGAAAATATCTTGCAGCTGGATTCCAGTATTTATCCCAAATCTCTTTTTTTTTCTTTTTCTGTGCAGGATGGCAACTCTGCTGAGCAAGTTCAGGATAGACTTCTCGGACATCACTGTGCTGGGAGACATAAACACTAAGCCCAAGAAGGAGCAGTAAGTCTTCTTCAATAAACTTGAAAGAGCAAAGCTTTTCTGCCATTTCTGCCAGTGAAATCACTATCATTCCTGTTGTATCAATATAACTTTTACCCGTCATGTATGCTCTATTGGAAATGTAATACTTAATGTAAATTCTCAAATAAAAGCTGATAGAGTACCAACCAGTCACTAATAAAGGCCTGGTAGGAAAAAAACATTTTGGGGGGGGTCACTCTGTTACAATGGCTTAGATGGTATATTCCGTATAATGCACATTTCCCCAGCACTAATTCCATCATTACAACATTGCAGTCATATCATACTCATCGCTCTGCTTAAAAAAACACAAATTCATTCTCGCTGAAATAATTGAATCCTCTTGCTTCTACTTTATTTTTTGACCATTGTTAAGCTACTTACAATGAAATCACCACTTCCTGAGGAGGTTTCATATTAAAAGCTTACTAAAAAACAAGAGTGACCGTTGAGTCACTGGAACGCTTAGATTTAAAACTAAATTGCAGGAAGTGTTTCATTCATGGTAACTTAACAGTGTTTAAAGAAGCTGCAAATTTGAAGCAACTGGAAAAAATTAATGACCATATTTATTTAAGAGAAGAGAAAGTGAGAGCAGCAGAGTGGTGAGTATGACATGATTCGGTTGTTGTAAAAATTAAATTAGTGCCGTGGAAATCTACATTATTCTAATTGTATGAAAGACAATAAGTAAGTGAGGAAGAGGTGTTGAGTTTGGATTCAGCTGGGAACAGGGAAATTAGGATTGGAGACCTGTCTCTAATAAGGCCTGCTCCTCTCTTCTGTTGAGTTTAACAACAGGCTCAGGTCATTGTATCATGTCCAGCTGGGACAAACACAGGTTTCAACAAAGCCCTATATTAAATTAATTATATTGTATATGTCTAACTAATTATACTATATATTATATGATATACCCATTTGGAATTAAAAACAAATCTGAACACGTTTTAAATATATCCATTATCATCTTTCATCACATTGTAAAATTAAGTGTATTCACATCTAAATTTTTTTGGGGGGGATGTTCCCAATTTTTAAAATTCATTTTTTTTTAAAAATGGATTTGTTTTAAACCCTCCTGCTCATTCCCCAGTGCACTCTATTGTTAAGCTTAGTCCAACACACTCACCATGTACCTAGACATCAGCAATGAAGTCAGTGAGTCAAATGTTACTGTAATCAATAGAATTGATGTTTAAAATGACAAAAGTAAGAGACCTTTTTAAAATAATTTCCTTTACCACTTTTAATTACACAGGAACTCTGTTGTTGAAAAAAAATCTCAGTATCAAACAGAGAACTGTGCAGCAGCTAAAAGCAGAACAGAATATCTCTATCACCAAATATGTCCATTACCCTCACCATAACGGGGAATGCTTCTCTGTAAAGACATAAACAGCAAAATAAAACGCCTGCTGATTTAATGATAGATTCTGTCTTTACTGTTTGGAAATTTAAAGTCCAATATCTGTTAGCCTGCATGTTTATATAATGATACACAGTAGAGTCGATGGCCAGAGAACATGTGGAAGAATGAATCACTGCCATCTCCATTTGGTCTGTTTGTGTAAAGACATGAGGACATAAGTTGAATACTCACAGCAGAACCTGAAACTTGCACAAATGGTCTTAGATTACATTTCAGTTTGCTTTGAATGGATATTGATTATAAAAATCCATATATTCATATGATTTCATACATGAAATAAAAAATGGGAGTCTAAGACTAGTATTCCAAATATTTCTACATAAGCTTTGGTCATGTGGATTCATAGCAGTGTTTTGTCTTTTTATTGTAATTTAAGGGATAATTCCTGCTGGTGTTCCTTGACTTGAAAGATGTCTTTGTATAGATATCACCATTATAGTTGAATTATAGTTAAATATAAACAGTGGCCAAGACTACAAAATAAGGTCAAATCATGCTTTAAATCTAAAACTTTTTAAAGCTTGATTTGACCATATAAATGAGAAAAGAACACCACTGAACACAACCCTGTCTGGTTGTATCATGGTGTATAACTGACATCTTCAAAATTCAAGTGTATACAGTCTTAGTCTTTAAGAATTTTTATGGTGGTGTTCCCTGGTTTGTATGAGGGGAATTTTCCATTCAGGGTGGGCTAGTAAAATCATGGTTTAATTTAAATATGATCCTTGTTGTCACAATTTGATTCAGACAAAAACAGAGAAAGACATCATTTTTTTCAAACAATATTATTTAAGAAATTTAAGTTAAAAGAACTTGGAAGCATCTTACAGCCCTTTTCTTGTGTGAAAATAATGAAATGAAAGTCTAATTTACTAACATTACTAGTGAAGTGGTTTTGGTAAAAACAGAAGTTAGTCTGTTTGTTTTGGAGGAAAGCCCGGGGAAAGAGAAAAAACACTGAGTGCTCCACTGTGTTGTTGGATTATTATTTTTTCACCCCACGGTAGTTGGATTAAGTTTAGTTCTAAACCCTTGTGATTGAGTTCCACCTTTTTCTTTCCCTTAACATAACATTTGAACTAACTTTATTACAAACACCAACAAAAAATGGCACTTGTGAACGGATTCAGACTCATAGAAGACAAGAATCATGTTTCTTCTATGAGTCTTGTTTTTTTTTTTTTTTCAAGGACCCCTATTAACCATAACACTATTGTTGTGTAGCATGTTGGCCTTTGAAGAGATGATCGAGCCATATCGGCTGAAGGAAGACGACATGGAACAGGAGGCGGCTGAGAGGCTAAAGAATAGTGAACCTTGGAGGATCACAGACAACGAGCTTGAGCTGTACCGTGCCAAGGTCACCACACTCCTTTCTCTAATCCATTGAAGTCTAAACACTCTGTCAGTGTTGAAAAAAATGTTCCATGTGATTATATCTTCCAAAGCCTTTGTAGCATGTCAAAATGTCAGGGGACATTTTCTCACTGCAAGCCAATTTAAGTTGTTCTATAAACAGAGTGGAAACATTTCACTTTACATCTGCAGCATGGCACTAGGAGCTGTTGTGCTGGCTAAGAGTCAGTATTGCAGCAGCCTGTGATAAATATCTGGTAAATTACAACCTGAATGTCCGAACCCTTGTTTGTTTGTTTTACTCTTCAGACTAATCGTCAGATTAGGCTCAACGAGCTACTGAAGGAGCACTCAAGCACAGCCAACCTCATTGTCATGTAAGCTGCTGCTCTTTTTTGTGTTTGTGTTTGTGTGTGTGTGTGTGTGTGTGTGTGTGTGTGTGTGTGTGTGTGTGTGTGTGTGTGTGTGTGTGTGTGTGTGTGTCTTCTTAGTGTGAGTTTTTACTGCAACTACTGTTACAATGATATGAAAGTAGTTATACTGTACTGTGCTCTGCTGAAATTTCATTTTACTTTTGAAAAATAATTATGGTCACCTCAGGACCTCAGCCAGCTTTTCCTCAAGTTGTGCTAATGTCAGTTGTACACAGGAAGAGCGTGCTAAGGGAATGGGTTGCTTCGGGCCTTTTGTTGAAAATGTTAGAACTTATTTAAACTGAACAAAAAAGGTTTCATAGGAACATATCTATTTCTAAAATTAAGGTATAAATCAACAATTCATGATTTTTTTTTTTTTATTATTAGTACTGAAACCTGGGTATTGTATTGGTACTGGTATCAAACGATTTAAATGAAACCATCCATATTGACAATTGCCCTTTCTTTTTCTTGCTTCCTTATTCTCTGTGCAGGAGCCTGCCATTGGCCAGGAAGGGCGCAGTTTCCAGTGCTCTCTACATGGCTTGGCTGGAGGTGTTGTCTAAGGACCTGCCACCGATCCTCCTTGTGCGTGGCAACCACCAGAGCGTCCTCACCTTCTACTCTTAAACACAAACAGAAAGAAAAATTAAGTTTTAAGTCTCACATCCCCTTCTGCTTCTGGGAGCAGACACACATACACATCCCAGTTCCAGTCCACACTGAAAAGTGCACCACATACACTTAAGAGTTGGTAAGCGCACTGATGGAAACAATGCTGGTAATATGAATAAAGTCGAAGGAAAAGGTATTGGTTGAGATGTATAAATGCTCTATAAGTGATAAAGGAATGTTAGAGTTGGGGTTCCCACTCTGCTCCTTTCTCTCTATTTATTCCAAGATGTCTGGATTTTTCCCTTGTAGCTCTAGTTTCTTCTTATTTCCTCATGACAATTTCATCTTTGTTAAAATTTATTTCTCTCAGGCTCCAAACCAGCTGTGCACAATGTTCACATTGTTCTGATGATATGGAATATCTTTATATCATACTTGTTAAGTTAATCAGACAAGTTATTTAGTATGTGATGCAGCAATAATTACCTTGTTGTTTTCCTCAAATATTGGCAGAGAAACATGCAGAAACCTTTGCAAGACCTTCTAAAGCCTTATGGATGTGCCTTCCAGTTTAATCAGATGAAATAATTATAATCTCTATCCAGATTGACAATGTTACCTATTATATTGGTGGATAATAGTTTTATTGAATTTTTAATGTGATTCCTTCTTAGTTTGGAGCATTATTTATGGGAGTGAATTGCATGAATTTAATGAAGGGTGTCCACTTGATTGCATAAAGATTTTCTGTTATTTCTCTTTCTCTATTTTACCCTAATCGACATGTTTATTTTGGCATAGCATTTTAATTTTTTATTCACTTTTGGGTCTTCCTTTTTATAGCCGTTGAATATTTATGATAACCTAAGCTACTTCACACAAGACACAATTTATCTCCTAGGCGTCGTGCCTAAAATTTGTACATGGGTGTTAAATTTAAGGTCTCTTATTTTGTCATCAAATATATGAACCTAGGTTTTCATTAGCTTTGTCAGGTGGAGAAGGGTAACCCTCCCATGTAGCTGCTGATTGACTAAATTAAGTATTTCTTTTATCACGTTTTTGTATTTGTGTGTCCACATGTATGGTTTTGTCCCTGTAAAGAAATTG
>CM029128.1:22952280-23209780 GCA_016859345.1 Istiophorus platypterus | reverse complement strand
ATTCGTTCTGTTGATGCCAAGTTGTGACCTCTCTATCTGCTGCCTCAGCAGAAATCCACATTCATCACTCCAGGCTACATGTTTCTAGTGTTCAACTGTCTAGTTACAGTGAACCTATGCCCACTGCAACCTGTGATTTCTGAGATGCTTTTCTGCTCTCCACAGTTGTAAAGAGTAGTTAACTGAGTTAGTGTAGCCTTTCTGTCAGCTCCAACCAGCCTGACCATTCTCCTCTGACTTCTCTCATCAGCAAAGTGTTTCTGTCCACAGAACTGCTGCTCACTGCATGTTTTCTGTTTTTGGCTACATCCTGAGTAAAGTTTCTAGGGACTATTGTGTGTGAGAATCCCAGGAGATCAGCAGTTTCAGAAACACAGAAACCATCTGGAACTTCATGCATCAGTCAAAGTCACTGAGATCAAATATTTTTTCCCCTTTCTGATGTGTGCAGTGAACGTAATTGCAATTGCACGTGATTGGTTAATTGGATAATTCCATGAAAAAACAAATGATGAATAAAGTATAGAGGCTGAGAGCTGCAACCATGGCCTCTCTTGTCTCCTTGTCTGCTGTGGTTAAGTCTTGAAGCAAAGTTAACAATTTAAAAGCAAGTTTAACCTGCCCTCATTGGTTGGAAGTTTGAAGTGCGTAAGTTGTGTTCTCCATTACACCTGTAACCACAGAGAAATGTATGTCACTACAGCATGGTCAGATGTTAAACCAGTGGAGTTCAGTAGAAACTAGATTTGAGTTGATCTTAAGTTACTGTGTAAAGCCACTTGAACTGTTGTGTGATCATTTCATCATTCGAAGTCTAAATAGCCCTAAAGCTTTTTCTCCACTGGTCATTTGTATTTCCGGGAAATTGATGCAGAGCCAGATATTTCAGTACATACAGTACTTGCAAGGTTGAGCAGCAGTTCTATCCAAAAAGTGTCTATTAAGACTCGAGCCAGATGTCCAGTTCTACTTCCCTGTCAAAATACAATAAGAACAGGAAAATATGGCCACCACTTAGAAAGAGGTGAGCTCCTCAGAGTTGTACTACACAATGATAATGTCTTGATCACTCAGTTTTTTTTTTGTAGAAACACAACTAGCACTATAATAACAATTAGTACTGCACAAACAGAAAAAATGATTGAAAAAATTATTTTATAAAGTCTTTTTTGTTTATGTTCTGCTTCTTTCTTCTTCAGTAAAGAATCAAATCCAGGTGTGTAGAGATCCTCAAGCCAAAAGCCCATATCTTTAGGAGTCTTCTCTTCCTCCTGAAAAGAAATCAAAATACACTTAACAATGAAACAACACAATGAAAAAGTAAGCTCTCTGAATCTTGTTGTCATTAATACCTATATATACTGATATGCATTAGTTTTTAAACTTGCCTGTTCCGTTTATGTTTGTCATCTTGTAGCAAAAAAATAAGTTCGGCAAAGTCATCTTTCAAATAACTTGTATTCTAGAAGTCATATCACCATGAATGGATATACTAACCCCATTAATTTCCATAGCTTTATATAAAAATAAAAAAAGATTTCTTATTTTTCCCTTTTTGTTTATATGATAAATGACATGAGTGTATCCAGAGCAATTACTGATCTAGAAAATGTGCAGTGCCTGACATAACCTTTCAGATTACCAATCAGAATTACTAATATATCTTCAAGTTAGCATGTTCTCACAATTTCCAGCCTCCCAAACAGTTTACTCGAAAATTTGAATCCCCACCTACCAACCCCCATTTAATCATAGCCATGTTTAGCATTTGAAAGGTCTCATCTCACTCTGTTAGTTTTATTTATAACATGACGTAAAATATAACAAGTCAAATTTAATATATCAAGTCTTATCATAATGATAATAAAGCCTATTCTATACCCAAAATGTGTTTTTGTAATCGTAGGAGGTAAAAATCCCAAGAAAAATACACTCAACATGGCTGTTAAATCTAGTTCTGTCAGAGGTGAATGAGGACTAGAGCAATAGAAAGGAATTTTGAGTAGTTAAGGACCTTAGGTAGTTAAATTAAAAAAAGAACAGGGTGTCAGTGATACATATCATCCATATGTTGCATACAAACCATTTAATCACAACAAGCAGAGAAAGAATTCATCCTGCCCATGAACAAAGATTCTAGAGTAAAGTAGATGTGTGTTTGAGGGTTTCTTTGACACAGTTATTTTGTCAACAAAGCAGGCAAATTGTCAAATAAGAAAAGCGAAAAGGAAAATGGGAACTAGAAACATTAATTAATTTAGAAAACTGAGGGAAAGGGAGCATAACTTAGTGCCCAATTCATTGCCCTAGCTTTATATGAAAATAAAAACGATTTCTTATTTTCCCCTGGTTTTTATATAATAAAGACATGGGTGTATCCAGTGCAATGATTGATCTAGATTATGCGGAGTGCCTGAAACAATTTTTCAGGTTACCAATCAGAATTACTACAAGAGGAGTTGATGATTCATGACACATTGTCATGAATCATCAACTCCTCTTAATTGTTATCTTAATATTTTAAGACAAGTCTTTTTTTTGTATCAGCAAACCACTGACTTGTATGTTTATTTATCAAATTTTATCAAAGCACTCATTGGTACTAAAGACTCTTCAAAATGTTTTCTAACCCAATCCTAATTCAAAACTCATTCCAACCAGGCAGGCTGAATATCTTCAACTTTCCCATGCTCCAGTTTATGTGATAAAATTTTCGTATCATGCACAATATGTATCATACATATTTCAAACTTACAATATCTACAGTATCACTACTCATAGTGGCAAGACTGTGATAAAAAAAAATGGGAAAAATGGGATCTTAATCACAAGTATGGAAAAATAATTATAATTTTTTCCGTCTTTACTAGACACATCAATTTAACATTTACAGTGCTTGTGTAAAAAGTAAGTTAACGCTGGGATTCATTAACTGGTCAAACTTCCTTTGGCAGCAGTAACCTCAAACAAGCTCTTTCAGTTGCTGTGGATCAGACGTAGAAGAATTTTAACCCTAGCCATATTCTAAGGATATTTAGAATGAAAGACTCTCTGATGTAATTCCCCAGCATCTACTGGGTTAAGGTCTGGACTCTCCAAAAGTGTGAGTTCTTTGTCTGAAGTCCCTCTGTAGTAGCTTTTCTTTGATGTTTAGTGTCATTATCCTGCTACTTAAATGAACTTCTACTGAGCTTCAGCTGGTGGACAGCTACCCTGAGATTATCCTGTAAGATACTGTAATAAACCTGGGAATTCCATTTCCTTTCAATGATTGCTTTCCAGGCCATGAGGCAGCAAAGCAGCCCCAAATTTCAATGCTCCCTTTATTTGCTGCATTGATGGTTTCCAAGAGCACATTGTCCATAATTCTTACATGGAATAAGTCAGGAACCATCAAGGCTCTGCCTAGAACTAGCTGCCTGGCCAAACTAAACAAATGGATGGTAAATGGACTGCACTAATACAGTGCTTTTCTAGTCTTATCGATCCCTCAGAGCACTTTACACTACTGCCTCTTTCACCCATTCACACACATTCCTGCATACACACACACTCACACAAAGATGATACATCATGGGAAATTTGAGATTCAGTATCTCTTGCCCAAGGACATTTTGATATGCAGACTGGAGAAGGGCCTTGATAAGATAGGTGGCCAAAAAGAATGGTCACTCTGGCTGAGCGCCAGAGACCTTTAGGGATATGAGAAAAACTTACAGGTCAGTCCTCACTGCATCACCCCACCAATCTGGGCATCTATGGCTGAGTGGCAGGATGGGAGCCTCTCCTCATTAAAAGACCTGTGAAAGTCTGAGTTTGCAAAAAAGCACCTAAATGACTCTCAGACTGTTAGATCATGATGACTGGGAAGCGGGTGGAGGTGGCAACCCAAGTCAGGGGAAGTCTTGAATGGTAACATAGTAGCATGTAAATGGAGGAAGATGCAAGAAGTTGAGAGGGGAGAGGTGCAGTCTTGTGTGGAGGAGAAAATGAAGGAAGGGAGGTGGAGGTAGGAATAGAGGAATTTTGAAGCTGGCAGAGGTACTGGTGCGTGGCATTAGACAAGAAGAAAAAACTGGAAGGTGAAAGTAATCCTGAGCACAAGGAGATATACAGTAGACACCAGCAGAAAAACGTGGAACAAACTTGACAAGACTAGGCAGCCTGGGAGGTCCACCAGTCTGGTGAGAACAACGAGAAAAACAAGGAATCCAAGACAATGTAGGACTGGCTTAGGAACCATCTCTGCCCCAGCTAGAGTCCGGACTTAAACCCAGTTGAACATTCCTGGAGAGACGTGAAAATGGCTGTCCACTGATTGTCCCCATCCATCCTGACAGAGCTTGAGAGGATCGTAGTGAACAATGGCAAAAATACTTGTATCGTCATACCAAAGAAAAGTCAAAGCTGTAATCGCTGCCAAGGGTGCCTAAACTAAGTACTGAGTAAAATGTCTGAATTCTTCCCTTTACAGATTGTAAAAAGTCAAGGGGTCTGAATATTATCTGAAAGAACTATATAAAATAAATGTTGCATATTTATTTTGTTTTTTAACGATGTTTTGTAGTAGCCTATCTGTTCCTTTTTTTAAAAAATTCAATGTATCATGTTATCTTGCCTTGAGGGTTTAGGAGAGGTCTTTATGTAAGCTTTTAGCTTATTTATTAGTATAATGTATTTTTTTAAATTAAAGTTAATGAAGAAACTAATTAGTCTCAAAAATATTTTTTATTATCGGCTGTGCATGTCAATATGACAAAATTCACTAGTGTTCCCAATGATGGGTTTAACTTTTCTGTCGACAGTTATCAAAAACTGTTGATAGCTACTAATTGGAAACTGGCTTGTCTTAACCCTAGACTAGTTGGTAAAAAGAAAATAAAAAATTTGTCATTGGGAAGGAGGCACATGACCTCATTCCAAAAACAGCTGGATTACCTGGTCTTTGGTCCCAAGGCAAAAATTTGGGGACTCTACTGATCCTACACCCACACACCTGTTTTTTAAATAGCTATCAGTTACAGAGCACACAACAGACTAAACATGACAACATAATTAAATTTTCACACATAATACCAACCAGTACCAACCATCTTCTCTACAACCTGGTCCGAGGTTTTCTGTGTCAGTTTATGGTAATGGTAATTTGATTAAAAACAACTTTATTTAGGAAAATGTAGCATATGGGCAGAACAAAAACTCAAAACATGTAAACAAGTCAAAATTTTTGCCTTTGTTATGGTGTAGTAGAAATTTGTTTGGAAATCTACAATTAATTAAAATATCAAATGACATCAGTGAACCTGGGGCTTTTGAGGCCCTTCGGGCCCTGGGGTCCTTTTCCCAATTCGGTTTTAAAGGTTAATTACAGTTTATTTCAACCATTTTTTATTTCCAATAAATTAACAGCTTTCAAAAAAAAATATTTCTTTTTAAATGAATTTCAAATGCTTTTGTCTGAGTCTGTTGTAATGTCTTCTAAGGAACCTCAAAAAGCTATATGGAATAGGAAATTATGCTGTGTGTCATTTCATTGTGGTGGTCAACTGTATTTATATGAACCAGAGAAATGGACAAGGGCCTAAAACACAGAAAGGCAAGCAGACTGTCCTGAAAGATTATGTACCTCTGGGAGCAGCCATCTTCAGCTACAGAATCCAGACTTGAAAAAATGTGTGTCACCACAGATTATAGTAAAAAAGTTGTGGGTTTATCTGTAAAGGAATGAATCTGCAGCACTTATCAACATTGTCCTCCTTGAATCTTTTATTTCACCACAGCAAATTTGTCAGAGACAGATGGAGACTGGACAAATGCTAAGCTCACCATTCGATAAGAGAAAGTGATTGTAGAACATAGAAAGCCATGTGAGGGATTGCAATGTATCCCCACCAGCAAACAGTAGCATGTGTGAATGTGAAATCTCAAATTATTGTTATGCCGTGTGATTAGCTCAGCCGGCAAGTTGCCCCAGATGTAGATCACTGTTAATGAGCCATAATAGCTGCTCCTTACAGCTAAATTCTGTGTTTACTTTGCGTCAGACTCAGAGAAAAGCATTTGAAATGTTCATTAAGAAAGTGGTAGGTCACAGGGGCTGGTTGTCTCAATATATGCTGTTTTGCTTGTGTCCTTGTTTGTGTATATGTGTCTGGTAATTTTGTCAGATATTGTTATTGTTATAAAATCACATTTTTAGCAGTGCAGAGCAGCAGCTTGGAAATGGCTTGAAGGTGTCCTATGGTTAACATATCACCTTGTTGTCCAACAAAAGAAACAGAAAAACATGTAAATGACAACAGCTTTACTGGAAATTTTGCTGTATTAAATTACTGTATATATGAGCACAGAGAGTAGAAGAGAAGCAAACAGATAAACAGTTGAAACCGGTTGACAGTAGGCAAAATGCAATATCACTTATCAGGTGTGTGGAGTCTGTCTCCTTGCGGTCAAAGAGCTGGTGAAAGGTTTTTTTAGGCCTTTATCCCATATACTAATTAGCATGTCACATCATCTAGAGACAATGAGCAACTTCTCGTGCAACCTTTCGCTACTTCCCCAAAAACACCCATTCATGCTGTCAATCATCCACAGCTTTCTTCCCCTCCCCAAATTACCTTGAAATAATTTGCAAGCTTGCTGTGGATTCTTTGTGTGTCGTACTCCTTGACAGTCCAAGAAGGCTTGGATGTTTCATTGTCCACTGTATCCATTGATCTTACATCTCTGCACAGAGGATTCCTTTTAATGTTGGACTTCAGAGTGACTGGAGTTATGTGCTCCTCTAGGTATCTGTCCACAAACACCACAGGAGAGCCCTCTGGAGGAGACCTGCTTTCAGTCTTCACCCATTGCTCCCTCTGTAGAGACAATAAGGATTCAAATTCTCACATTCTTCTGTAGCCTTTCAACAATTTCTACAAATCAGAATTATTTTGGATTAAATACAAAATGATTATTTTAGCTGGATTTTATTTTTGAAGTGAATTGAATTTCAACAGGATTCCTGCAAGTGGTGATGCCTCTACACATTTATTCCATCACTACAGCTCAAAAATATCATGAGTACACATGAATGAGAAACACATGAGAAACACACCATTATTTAGCTCCAACTATTATAAATGAAAGATTTTAGCAAGATAAAGGATACTAGTGTGCAATGCATTCTGATAGCTCAGGATTTTCCCTTTCAGGGCAACAGAGAAGCCTGCAGTTTTCAAGAAAAAACGCCCTCGTTCCAGCAGTGAAATTCCTCTTTAACATTTGTCCTCTCCTCCCTTTTCTGCTTTGGCAGCAGAGACTGACTGACATTGGAATGAATTTTGAATTGGACAGTCTGACATCTCTTTAATATTTAAGTGTATCACATTACCATAATAGTATTTTCTTTATCAAACAAAAAAAGAACAAAAACTCATCTAGACCACTGAAAATGCAGAAAAGCCAAATGTATTTTTAAAGATATATATTATTATATGAACTACAAAACTACACATCACTCTATTTTACTTGACTTACAGTTCTGATATCAACCTTCCTTCTGTTGTTATTTTCCTTTTTACAAAATGTCTTGAATCTTGATCAAATAATAGACAATACTTCTGTCCTCCTCCTGGATATGATGACTAATAAATGTTGAATGCTACACCTGTTCTCCTTTTCAAGTCAGTGTCTCTGATATAAGATTATACATGCAGACTAAATACACATCATAAATAGTTTACTTGGGTTTATCTGTCAAGAGGAACAAGATTTTAGGAATTAAATACAATGTAATTCCATGTCACAGCAACAGATTTAGAATGGCTTGGCTCAAAAAAAAAATCTTAATGCCCTACAAAACACAATTGATTTTTATAGCAAAACATAAGTTGACATATATACAACTGAAGGTCATCCATTTTAGCAGTTGAAGACATCTAATAGTGTAGACCACACCCTGAAAATTTCAAGCATGTAAAATGAATACTTCAAAAGTAATGACTTATTGAACATTGCAATAATACATCTTTATTATGGCCACAATTTTTTTTCAACCTCTATTATTTAGAAACTAGAGAAGATACAAACCGAAAATTTTGCGCATTAGTTGTTTGGTACAATGAGATTATTTACACAAAGTATAAACCAAATCTGAGATGACCAGTAGGGATGCCTCTGTTGATTTGACATGGAACTACCCTAAAGTTATCTCTGTCAAAGGGGAGAAACAATACACAAAACACAAATATAGATGAACATACACTAAGAGCGGCAGTGGAATAGTTCGCACCTTGGAGTAGACCCTGTTCTGCCAGTGTCTATGACTGGACATGACTGCCCTGGCCTGGAACATGCTATTTGTGGCCGTCAGTATCCCAACATCCAGCCGGAGGAACTTCTCTGGGTGGTTGTTGTTGGGCAGAACGGAGATGTCCATCCTGGCTCGGTTGCTCCATCCACACAAGACTGTTTCACCTTCCTGTAGCATGACTGGATGGACATGCTCACTGCTACTAGCAAGCTCTGTAATAATTAATGAAGAGCAAGATATTCATGACCCTGTATCAATTGCCAGTGTCTGTAACTCAACCTGGCCACTGAGAGGCTGAAGATGAGAACCAACAGTCCGTGGAGAGAGAGATGGAGACCTAGTACCATACCAAAGTCATCTGAGTATTGTGTTACCTGCTGCTAACTAAAGAAGAATTATACTTCTCTGTGTGATGCCTGATACAAACCATACCCTATGATGATGATAATCTCCTAACCTTTCTACTAGCACTGTGATCAGACTACTCTTTGCTGTTGATCAACATTTGGCCCATAATATTCTAGATATGCGATACCCTAATCGCCAGATTTTGATGCAAGTAGCTGTGGATCTTCATGACCAAAAGTTTCTCTTTCCTCCAGTGCTATCTTTAGGTTAAAATTTCCACTGATAGACAATAAAAAAATCCTTAATTCAATCAGCTGATAAGCACAATCTTTTCTAAACACATATAAAGTTACGTTCATAAGACAGTGACACAACTTTTGCAATTTTGCCTCTTTACACAACCACAACAGATTTGAAACGAACAAATCAAGATTTGGTTGAAGTGTAGACTTTCAGCTTTAATTCAAGGGTTTTCACAAAAATTTTGTATAAACAGTTTAGGAATTACAGTCATTTTATACATAGTCCCTCATCTTCAGAGGCTCAGAAGTAATAGGACTGTTGACATTTTATCAGTTTTATGGCCAGGTGTGGCCCTTAACTTGTTAATTCATGAAAAATGAATAAGATAAAAGATCTGGAGTGGATTCCAAATGTTTACTTTGGTAGCTGTTCTTGGAACCTTTTAATATGAACTCTAAAGAGGTGTTGATTCAAATGAAGGAGGACATCATTACCCTGAAAAAAAACCAAACCAATTAGACAGATGGCAGAAACTTAAGGAGTGGCCAAATCAACAATTTGCTACATTCTTAAAAAATAGGAAATGTCCTGGGAAGCTCAGATACAGCAAATGGCCTGGAAGACCACAGAAACTAAAGTATGTGATTGTAGAATTCTTACAGTAGTGAACAAGAATCTTTGGACAGATGAAACCAAGATAACTTGACCCAAAACATACTGCAAAAGCTACCGACACGCTTCTCAAGGGAAAGAAATGGAACATTCCTCAATGGCTAAGTCTGTCATCTTACCTCAACCCAATTGAGCAGGCTTTATGCTTACCGAAGACAAAACTGTGGGCAGAAAGACCCACAAACAAGCAGCAACTGAAGGTGGCTGCAGTAAAAGCCTGGCAAAACATCCCAAGGGAGGAAACTCAGCATTTGGTGATTCCAAGTATTAAAAGTAATTGTTATATTTATAATTTTGTTGGTTTGTTTAATTACATCTGAGCCCCTGAAAATCAGGGACTGTGTATAAAAATGGGCTACAATTCCTAAAAAGTTGATGTAAAATATTTGTGAAACCTCTAAAATTAAAGCTGACAGTCTGCACTTAAATCTTGATTGATTCATTTCAAATTCACTGGGGTTGTCCACAGAGGCAAAATTGCAAATGTTGTATCACTCAATACACCAAGTATTTATGAATCTCACTGTATGTTTCAGTGAGGTTCAAACCTTTTGACTTTAATGATCTCATGGCCATACTCATTCTATTGTGAGGTGCAGTCCCTTTTCCCCACATGCAATCTGTATCAGGATCTCTTAATGGGATAAAGGGGAAAATGCATGCGGTATGCATTGTATTTGGAACCACAATACATGTATCAATAACATAATAACCAGTTATTAGGAATGGATTATCAAATTACCTGAATTTATACCGACATTATGACTATTCACAGGGAATAAAAACAAGCAAACCTGATTCTTTTTTAATGGCTTATAACTTTGTATGAGTTCTAAGTATAATTATTAGTAAATGATTTATTAACCATTAATAAAGACATAACTTACAGCTCATAATCCCAACCACACCCACACATATAAACATGCATATATAGATAGGGAACAGGCTTACGAGAGGATTTCGGGGGGAAAGTTTCCCCTTACCTTAACATGACGTTAACCTTAGCTACCCTAACCAGTTTTATAATGCTTAACCTGACCCCAACCTGACCCTAAACCTACCCAGTAAACTCTTCCTCTTTCCCATACGACCTAAGGTTTATACTTCCTGGTGGGAGCATGAATTTGCAAAACAGGTTTTTTCGTTGGAAAAATGTTCATTACGGGCACACAGATGCAAGACGGAGGCAACGACAGCCGCCTTGAAAGACGTTTAAAGCGTTGGCACTGGAGGCAAGAAGAGGGGGAGGAGGGCGGCTATGGCGGCCACGGAGATGTGGATGGTGCGGCGGGGTTGCGTAACGACAGGGAGGAGGGAAAAAAAGGAAAAAAATCCGTGGAGTCGGACCAATGAGGTGGGTTTTTTATTCTACCTTCTGCACATGCCTGATGTCGTCATTGGGAAACCACTATCTTACTGCCTCCTATCGCATCCTGGACAAAAAAATGGATGAGTACAGGCTGGAAGTCCGGACCGATGCGGTAAGACATGGAGCTCTCATTTACAGCTGCAAGTCGCCGTGCTCTGTGACCGAGTGCTATGCAGGAAGACTCGGGTGAGATGATGCATAACCTCCAACACGTCGTGTTGGGTTGTCTCCCCGTTCGTGTCGTTTTGATCTGACATCATTGCGACGGTGAGAGAGCTTGAACACGAGTGGGATTGTGCAGATTTTTCGAATCTGTGCACTTATCAAATTGCGTCTAGCAAAGCGTGTTGTTCTGTTTTTGATCCTAAATCCTAGATCAGAAGGATGCAGCTGGGTTATGTGTCTTGCGAATTAGCGTGTATTGAAGTAATTCCCTGGCCGGTTGGTGTTGGACTAGTGTTATCCCGTCCTCTAACACTGACATCATCCTCATCAGGATTCTGGCTCCAGGCAGCAGCTCTTCATGCAGCAGCGGTCGGGATCTCACTACGCAGTACTTGCTAGCTCAGTGCTTCAATGCGACGTTTGTTCGGACTTGATACATTGCTCGGCGACCCAAGTGAATGTCGTTTGGAATAAGGGGCAGGTCTTCAGCAGTGCACTGTTGTAATGGTACAGAGTTTGCAAGGGTTGTTCTGATTTTTTCATGAGAACATCGGTAGAACAGCGAAGACAGATGTTGCAAAGCTGTGGAGAGGCCACGATGTGTGTGCAGTTAGGTGTTAAATATCCAGCTGCAGCAGTCAATTCTACAATTTCATTACAATTTTCACTAGCTTTCAAAAATCCACTTGTAGTAATTGTATGATTTTTGGTTGAAATTTAAGGCTTTTCAAAAAAATTTATATACAGTATGTCCATAGGCCTTATGATCATCACCGATGATTTAACCAGCTTAGTAATTATTTAGCCGTATAATGGCAGGAACTATTGACAAGGCTCATCAGATAATTCCCCAAGTATTCAATTTACAATGACAAAAGCAACAAACTTTAACATAGAAGTTCACCATGTTTGATTTTTTTTTTTAATAAAAAAAGAATTTAGATTGATATTTCCACATATTGAAGTTTTGTATTTTAGTAAGTGACAACAATAGGGAGGAACTCTCTGTCAGCCCACAGTATCTAGGTGGCCTGATACAGGTTGATTTCTGAAGACCAATAGTGATCGAAGAAACTGCAGCAGAGACCAAACACAAACACAAACCTAATGCCTACAAACATATAGGTCAGTGATTTAGTTAGTTTGGGGGATTCTTTTAACTTTTAATCCTGTCTATTTGCTTAAATTTGTTATAACAAGACTAATGATGAAGATCCACTGAAGGTGGTGCCATGCAAAGTTTGGTCCTAGTTATTTTCTTATTAACTATGAGTGAATACATTATTAGATGACAAATCCCCGGAGACTGACTTAACTTCAAAACATGAAAGGTATCAAAAATTACAAAAAAACAGAAGTACGTGCAATCAAGGCAAAAAAAAAATTGTGACCAAGAGGTTTAGTTATAAACAGCTGTGGGTAAATGTCTTTAGAGAACACTACTATTGTAGTTTATTCGATCCCTCTTTTTTATGTTCTCCATGTCAAACACATAAACAAAATGAAGTGCTGTTTAGAACAAAGTCATGTAAATTGTATAAGAATGTCGTAGGTTTCATATTTATGCATTTTTACTTACAAGCAAATGTTTTGTCAGCTTGTGAGTGTTGCTATTCACACTGCGACAAGCAAGAACATTTGTTCCAGTGGTTGAGTGGCTTTGAGAAGCTCTGTGAGGCATTACCACCACCATCCCTTATCCCACCCCTCAGCCAATGCCAATGCTGTCATAGAGCTGATCATTGGATAGAGGAAGGAAATCCCTCCTCCCCAGAGTCATACGCCTCTTCAGAAATTAATTCCCAGTTGGGGCAGAAGAAGATGAACCTTTGTACTGGACTTCCTTCTATCTTAATTAAGACTCTTATCATTGTCGTTTTCATTAGACCTTTTTGATTTCAGAAAACACTTTTTTTAGGGTTGCTTGTTTGACTATATCTGATCTCTCTCACTCATTACTGTTGTTGTTATGTGCCCCTCCTTAATTAGTGAATGAAACAAATTTAACAGTTGGTCATTCTGCATCTAGGCAGGCGAATATTCTATACATTAAAAAAATGAAGATTCATTGTTTAAATCAAAGGAAATGTTTACATTTAATTTAACCTTTTTTTGATACAGTTCAAATTGTGCTTAGAGGGAATTAATTTGATCAGACTTGACGAGAGAGATTTAAATTTGTCAGACTTCAACAGATTTTCCCAGTCAATATCCAGTAAATACTGGATAACGGAAATGGTGCTCTCACTATATATGAATATAATCTGTTGTCATATGTATGAGCATTTGTGCATGCATGCCAGTATCCTGGTTCTGAGTGTTTTCTTACCTTTGAACAATTTTGGGATGTCTTCTGGGATCAAAGAATAACCTGTGTATTTTTATCTCTGAAAATTAAAGGATAATTCCACTTTATTTCACCTTGGTGTATTTCCCATAAATGTAGCTTTTGTGGCTCTATGGGTCTTTCTAGCTCCACTCGCCATCTCCATTGTTGACATTATAGGGAAACATGAACTTGTGCTAAATAGTTTGCATTAGGGCAACCAGCATAAACAGCCTACAGCTTTTCGAAAAAAATATAAAACATTTGTCTCTGAGTCTAATCCAAAGTGAACACAGAAAGTTTATGTTAGAAACAGCCATTGTGGCTAATTTATAGGGATCTACATCTGGGGGAACTTGCTGGCTGACCTAATCACACTGCAAAACACTAATCTGAGATGTCACATTCTTTTAATTTTTGAATAATTATTTTACTGTGGGTCCGGCAATATGCTAATGTTTGCTGGTGGGGACACATAGTACCTCAAAGCATTTTACAAGTTTTAGTCACCTTTCCTTACTGTATGGATACGTTGATCTTTGGAAAAGAACTCATATCCTGTCATAATCTCATGGTTTCTTTGGCAAAGTATTAAACTGTAGCAATGATCTTTCTTTTAGTCTAACCAAGTATTTTAGTTGCCTGAACATAGAGATTATTTGCACAGATATATGACAAAACACTATCCTATATAAATGGTCTGGTCATACGGTTGCATTAACCAAAATAAGGTTTCCTCTGCTGAGTTTATGATTAAGTCAACGGTGGTATGATGGACAGGTGTATAATGCATTAATTCAGCTAGATGACTTGGAAACTACAGGCCTAGATTTATCTTAGATCCGTGTAAGTTGTCGTACTATCCACCTTGGTCAAGATGTGTGACCACGAGGCGTTAGGGTATTTTGAAGTAGCTTTGACAGTCAATAGTATAGCCCTGTACACTTCAGAATTCATCCTGGTACTACTATCAACATTCACATTGTCAATATACATCTGTGACCTAGTTCCATCAGCAGCCACAAATGCCCATGCCATAATAATGCATCCAACATGCTTGACGGATGATGTGATGGCTTTGGATCATGATCCATTTCTTTCCTTTTCAATACACAGTACTTCAGTACTCTCCCCATCATTCTGGTACAAGATATACAGTACTTAGATTCATCTGTCAAAAGAATCTTTGGCAGGCTTTTTTTTAAGCTTTTTTAAGCTTTTTTTTAAGCTTCTTAAATGTCACCAGTTTTTTGCACGTTGTGATAAACCCTCTGTATTTACATCCATGATGTTGATTGTAGACTGTTGATTGTAGACTATGTCTACCTCCTCAAGAGTATTCTTGACCTGGCTAGATATTGTGAAGGGTTTTTTTTCACCTATTCTATGAAACAGTTTTTTTTTATTGTTTCTGGACAAAATAAGACTTTTAGAACATCAATCAGCTGCAACTTTCCCTGAACCAACAAACACTTCAATTTGCTAACACCACTCCAATATACCCCACAAATTCCAGTATATGCTGGTTACCTCCTGCTTTAAGTCTGAAAGGCTTGCAGAGTAGGAAACCCTACACAGAATTCAAATACAAAACGTAACAAAATGAAAGAGCAAATTCCAAGATAATTGGTGCAAAGGTTAAAAAAAAGTACAATATAGTATGGGTGAGTCACTGTGTAGTGTTGTTGATGTTGGGGGAGGGTAAGTAGAGAGGATGAATTGGTTCAGCCCGGGGAGGCAGGCATTTGTTTCTGGTGTTCAGTGCCAATGGTGCAGTGTTGCAGTGCAGAGCGTTGTGCTCCATAGAAATTCCCACAAAACACCATAAAAGTCAGTGCTCGCTATGCTCACTGACCACACATAATACAACTGTAATGCCACTGGAGAAGTGACATCCATTAAACTGAATAGTCATTTGCTATTTCTTGAATGAGATACCAGTTCTAGGCATTAACCAGTTCTTTATACTCTGCTGTCTCCATGCCAAGTCTTACTAATTAATAAATGACCAACCTTATGTGACTTTATAAGTAAACATATATTAGTATCAGAATTAGGAATCTTATTGTAATGTTAACAGCCTTTAAAAGGCCTATAGACCTGCAAAAGAACTGGCAGACAGTGTTAAGGCAAAGTAATACTCACTCAAGCAGATATCTACATCTCCTATCTCAGGATATCCTCAAATAAAATGGGGTGTTAATGATTTTCACTCATGTTATTTACAGGCTACATCTTTTATAAATAGGTTACACCTCCTATAAATGTATATATATATATATATATATATATATATATATATATATATATATATATATATATATATATATATATATACTCAGATTCAGCCAAATGCTGAACAACATAGGATGGTGCATCACAGTGTAGATGGATAATGACCCAAATGCACATTGAAGTAATGATCAAAAACAATCCTTATATTTCTTATCATATTGGCTTATCCATATACTTTTGAGGTTCTGAAAGTGAGGGACTATGTTTAAAGGAGCTTTAATTCCTTAACAGTTGAGGCGATATTTCGTTGAAGGTCTGAATTAAAGCTGACAGTCTACAGTTCAATCACAGCATGATTTTTTGAAATTTTGAAAATGATTTCACTGTACAAATACTTATGGATCCAACTTTATACACATGTAGAATTTCCATTTAGATGTAGTAGAATGGACCATTTTCAGGGGCTCAATATTAATTAGACAATTTTCTTGGCCAGTTGTTGCGTGTTCTCTCATTATTTCATGACAAGCAGATTAATGATCCCGAAAGGATTCCAGTTGTTCAATTTGCATTTAGTAGCTGTTTATGGTTGCTGAAGTGATGATGCAAATGAAGGATGCCATCATTAGGCTGGAAAAATAAAACAAACAAACAAATCAGACAGGTGGCAGAAACATTAGGAGTGGCCAAATGTTGGTGAAAGAAAAGAAGAAAGCATCACCTCATCTGTCAAACATGGTGGAGGCAGTTTTATGGCATGGGCATAAGTCACATGATGTGACTGCTGATAGAAGGTCTATACTATGTGCTAAGATTCAGCCAAATGCTGCAATACCTTTAGTATAGTTCTTTGGAGTACAAATGGATAATGACCAAAAACATACTGCAAACACAACCCAAGAGCTTCTCAAGGCAAAGAAATGAAATATTCTCCTGTGGCCAAGTCAGTCACCTGACCTCAACCCAATTGAGCATGTGCTTGACTTACTGGAGACAAAACTGAGGGCAGAAAGACCCACAAACTAGCAGCAACTGAAAGCATCTGCAGTATAGGCCCGGCAAAGCATCTCAAGGGAGGAAACTCAGCATTTGGTGATGTCCGTCCCTGACTTCAGGCAGTAATTGACTGCAAACAATTTTCATCCAAGTATTAAAAATAATCCTTACATTTATAAGCATGTTAGTTTGTGCAATTACTTTTGAGCTGCTGAAAATAAGGGACCATGTATAAAAATGGGCTGTAATTCCTAAACAGTTCATGTAAGATTTTTGTGATCCCCTGAATTAAAGATGAAATGCTACAATTCCATCACATCTTGATTTGTTCTTTACAAATCCACTGTGGTTGTGAATGCACAGGCAAAATTACAAAGTTTTGTCATAGTCCAAATACTTATGAACCTAACTGTATGTCTAAATTCCCTGCAGTGCAGCCCCTAACCTCTAGGAGTGGACTGAGTACTACCAAGGGCTAAGACCACCAGGACTTAGACATGAGAAAACTACCAAATGGTACAGAGAGGAGGTGATGTGTCAGAGATTTACCGTACTTTACAAAATTCTAATGCCAGCAACCTTATTGCAAATATATGGACTTTTATTTTGTTACATCATCACAATAAGAAATTAAAACTACAGTTAAAATGGAATGAAGTTACATTCTGACTGAGTCAAAATAAAGCCAATGTGTTCAACATATGACACGAAAATGGGACTGCATTTGCAAACCTCTGTGCTGTCAGAATATTGCTAGTTTTGAATCGAACTGAACAGCTGATGCATTCACTTAATGTTGTAGCTGCAATGCCTGAAAAAATAATGCATTCATTTCCTTTTGTACAAATTGAGTGCCTCGAAGTGATGCGTTCACTTACTGATGTAGGAACTGGGATGCCTTGAAGAGTAATGTGTTCACTTATCCCACTGTATCCCCATAGGCTACATAGTGAAGTGAAACTTATGTCTTTTGACTGTCAAGAGTAATCTTCAGGGACTCCGGACTGGTAGTGGAACCAAGCTTTTTTCTCATCTGAGAGAGGGATAGCTAGTGGCTACATGTGAACTTCTGAGAGAGTTTCTGGAGACATTTTGAGGTGGATATAGAAGAAGAAAATTGCTGCAGAAGGTGGAGGACCAGGGGATCTTTGATGTTTTGGCAAAGCAGCATTTCGATTCCCACCTAATGCCAAACAGATGCTCCTGGGATGGGTGATTTGGTTTTTTTTGTGTATGCATGTGTGCATACACACTGGAATATTTTGCAACGTGTCTGATGCAGAAAAATCAGGAATGAAGGAAAAGGGAATGAGACAATAGCGATGATTGCATATACCTGTATGTAGTGAATGGGTACCTGCCACCATATGGTGATCTGCTTTAATAGATGAGGGGCAACAGTCTTGGCAGAGGGGCTGTCTTACCTCAATCTTCGAAAGATGTGGTGGAAAGGGCTTGTGGGCCTCTGCGTGTCTCTAGCTAGTAGGCCTACCTTGAAAGATTCCAGAGCATAGTCTGTCACGTAGCGTAATTTATGTTGGTGTTATTAATCAATTTTAATGAAAAAATGTTCTGCCTTTGGTCTATTTGTGATGGCACAGTAGTTGCACTCACAAAAGTTTTCTGAATCAGCATGAGCAAAGAACCCATATGTCAGTTCATACCAGTTCTATCTGCCAGTGTGCTCCCAGTTGAGTCTGATTACTGTCTGTTGCCAGCAGTATAGTCCAACCTGATACAGTAGCTAATCAGCAAGATTTAAAGGCTGCAGTCCTCAAAACATCAACATCACTCACAGTAGTAATCACTTTTCAGAAATTATATCAATAATCACCATTTGTACAGAATATTTCATTAAAATCTAATGACATCTGGTGGTTATATTTTATTATAAAATAGACCCAGATGTGTACCTGTGCGGGTGCACTGTAGTTTGAAGAAAATTCATTAACTATGATAAGTTTTGTCACTAGTTTTTTTCTCACAAGTATACTCATTCTGATGCCAATTATCAGCCTACATTTACAGCGATACCAGGCTCTGCTATGGACATTTCTTTTCCATCCTAAAATGTATTCATATATATATATAGATATATATTATGCAAAAGTTTTACACTCACAATTTAAAGAGAATTTAGTGACACTAATTGTAATTATAGAATGCAAATATAGTGCACCAGGTAGTAAATAGGAATTTGTTTCTACACCTGGAAACATCATATTCAGCACTTGCCTGTCCTCCTATGAGTAGCATCATTAATTTCTGTAAGTGTCCAAAAGCACTTGTCCTTCCATCATCAGAGGGTAGAGTAATGTGGTTTAGACCTTTGTGACTTCATAGGGTTTTCAAGTGGGCTTGAGATACATGCTCCAATATGTGTTTTTTTGATTGACCCCTCACACATAAGAGTGGCTTCACAGGAGATCCTGTGTCCTGGAACCACCCCACAGTCCCCCAGGTTACTTTTCAACTGCTCTAAACTCCTTTTAAATCATATGCAAATTTCATCCGGAAAACTGTGCAGCCTCTAACTTATGCATAAAGATATATGTTTGCACGACCTGGTGATTACTGAGGTTGATTACTAACTAAAAGTACAATTTACAATGCCATACCTGTTACTATTGAAATAGATTGAAAAGTATGCTTTTTATTTTAATTTCTGTCTTATTCATGATGAGTGGATTACAAGTATATCAGGTGTGACAAAAAAAAAAACAAAACATTTAATTGTGGAATTCCTGAGTAAGGGTTTGTTTGTGCAGCGTGTCTCATTGTCTTTCTCTATGTTGAGAGTGTGCTCTGTGTCTTGTTGTCTCTCTGAATATGTTTGTGTGTGTCCTAATTTAGCAAATTGCTTTGCCCTGAAAGTGACAACAGGCCATTATATGCATGCCTGAGGTTTCCATCTATTGAATATCAATATTACATAGAAAATGTATTGCAATTCTGCAAGCTCATAATGTAAACAAAATGGAGCCCCAATTTCAGTCACATTGCTCTATTGTACTAATAGTGGTAAAGCCATATAAGTTACCTTAAAGATTGCTATCTTGATTTTTTGTCTAAAGTTGTGGGCCTGTTAGTACATCAACATTGAGTTACACAAGTTGACTTCATTATTGCAGTATTGAGAAACACAGGCACATACAAAAACTTCAAGCTTCTAAGTTTTGAGCTAGATAATAGAGCAACTGTACTGCAGGTTTTAGACTAACCATTGCTAGATGCTTTATTACAAATTTGGACTTATGTATTTATTCTTGGACATACTTTTGATCCTATTGCCATCATCTGAAGACAGCATGAAATAAAAATACACTATAGAGAACTTATTTTAAACTTTTTAAATTTAAATGAGAAATTATGTCGAAGTATAACATGGATCTCAGAACAGTTTGTTCCATTCTTTTAAAACCCTTGACCTCAGAAGTATTAAATGTTTCTTTTAAGGTAAAGTAGTTCTGAAGATGTGAGTGCTTAAGGTGTGAGTCACTTTTGAGGAAAAATTGATCACATTTGCCTGCACCCCCCCAAATATAATGTATATGTTTCCCCCCATAAATGTTATTTAGTACTTGACTGTACCTCAAAGTAATAGGCTTGTCGGTTTTACACTTAAAACAGATCACTGACTATGGACTGTACCACAGAAAAATCATTATGTCACAAGTTTATGTGGAAATTCATTAAGGTTTCTGCATAATCCTGAGCATACATTTAAGGACTAATTGTCATAATTAATATTGACATCTCTAGATCGTACTGAATGACACTTTAACCCTTTGAAATAATTGCAAGCAGAAAATCCTATGTCTAAATTTGCAAAGCAGCTCTTTTTGTTCCACAGCTTTACCTGCCAGGTTGCATTTGTTTTACTTATTCTAAAGTTTCCTTAATATTTCTGCAAAAGATTAATCTACAGACTAATGTTAAGTTACTGCTAACAAGTAACCCATAGAGTCATATTTCTTCTGCAAATATGGTATAATAATTTTTTTTCACAAACATTACTGACTGAAATTCTTTGTTATCTCTCCAGGAAACATCAACATTAAAGCAACTTGATGGCGAAAACTAGAGGAGTCCCTTTAAGATGACACGCACAGACCCGCCTGACATACTGGCATCAACTGTGCATCGAGATATAAAAGTGATTCCTATTTCTTCACACTACAAGTCCTTGCAACCCTCCAAACAATGTGATTCTATAAATTGCAGCACACTGGAGGACAGCAAGAGTAAAGTCAATAAGAGGCACTGCTGTACCTTTGACTATAAGTTATTGGAGTACTCAAAATCACACAAATACTCAATGGAGTCCCCTTACAGAAATGCTGATAGGCATGCAGTCAACCCAGATGTTGCCTGGAATGCCTTGGGCCGCCAGCAAAGATACCGCTTTTCTGCTCCAGACATCTTTAGCCATAGGTTAACTTCTCAATCAGTGGCTGCTGATAAGGCAATTGAGTTAGTTGTCCCTGAACAAAAAAGAAGGACCAGGTCAAAAAGCGCCCCTCGAGTCCAGACCAGTCTCACTCCTGTGTCTTTTGAAGGGTCCTCATCTTCAGGAAGGAAGGGAAGGGACTCCCAAAGGACTTGGAGAGACTCTCGCTGGAGACCAGAAGTATCACCGCGTAGGGAGACATTCTGTACACCAACTAGGGTTCAGATGCATGAAGTACATCCCATTAAGTTGCAGCCTCAAATGAGTGACAGCAGTAGATATTTACCTCACTTTGCTGCTGATAATTCTGAGGATGGAGGGACAGATAAACCAGCAACTAGCCCTCATGTCAGATGTCGAGTGGACATCAAACCTGATGACACAACATTACATCATTCAGGACAGAAACAGGCTAAACCTCAAGTTGACATACCCTGGCAGAGGCACCACAGTGGGGGGAGCAGGAGCTTGACTGTACCTCGCCATTTCTCCTACTCTAGAACACCAACTCCCACTGATTCTTTAGGTACAGAGAGTAGGCAAACTTACCATTATTCCCACAGCATGCCAAATAGTTACTTACAGCCCATGGAGATTCCCTTGCAAAGAATGCCTTCATCAGGTGAATACTATGGAAAGGAACGAAGAGCTCATTCAAGTCCCAATGTGCCAACCAAATTCTTTTATGCAGATGAACCAGGGAGATATGTTACTACTGCTCCTCCTCAACCAAGTTCTTACTTTAATGAGGAACATTACACACCAGGACAAACATATACTCCAAAAGTGCAATATGTGCAAGATCCAAGGACTCGAATGGTGCATGCTGTAGCTACGAGACCCTATTACCCTGAGATGGAGCCCTATCCATACTCTGTGCAGACAGGATATCCCAAACCCTATACAGCTAATGAACCAGGGCCATACATCATACAGACACCTCCAGCTAGAGTATTTTATGGGGATGATCCAAGGTCTTACCAAATCCAGACTGCTCCACCAAGGTTTTATTATTCCAGTGACATGTATGCAATGCCACCTGAGCACCATATCCCAGCAAGGGCATATTACACAGAGGGCCGCAGACATGCAAGAGTTATTCAGGCACAAACAGATGACTGGTATGGCTCAGATGCATCTGGTTATTCCACTAATCCAGCCTCTTATGTTTCTCAAGTCACTCCAACCAGAGTCCAGCAAGAGCCTGTGTTAACACCCTGGTATGCCAACCCATGTATAGAAGCTCAAAGAATTGGCACAGATTCCAAATCTCACTCAAGGTCTTGGGACAATATTCTCAACTCTCGTGTGGAGAGGGAACAACCTCTACCTGTACAGCGGGGTCAGAGCTATGATGATCTTCTTGACTCAAGGAAGCCTGCAACAGTCACAGGTGACAAACCCCAACCAGTAGTAGTCAATCTTTCCAGTTCACCAAGACGCTATGCAGCCTTATCAATGTCTGATAACTCACTAATTGAGAAAAGCCCAACAGAGATGTCAAAGAGCACTACTAGTAAACTCTGGTTTGTCACGCCTGAGATAACAATCACTGATAATGACATTCGACCAGGGAACCTTAATAAAGCTGAAAGACGGTCTGCTAGTTGGGACATTCTAAACTCCAGAAGCACTGAAAATACTGACTTGTCTCAACATGACTTTGAAAGCTTAAAAAAAGAAAAGATGCATGACAATGCTTCACTACAGCAAAGCTTAGAACAACTTGATGAGCTTCTGGCAGATCTTGTGACCGACTACAAGCCACCCAGTAGAAGGGCAAGTGAGGACATTCTGGATCAGCTAAAAAAGTTAATTGATGAAGAAGAAGCAGTATCTCTATCCAGGAAGAGCTCAAAAGCAGGTACAGAGGAACCTGCTCCTCTTGAGAAGCAGCCAACCTCAATAAGAATTAATCCTGATGCTTTTCGAGATTTAGACAGTGCCAGTGATGCAATGAAGACTGCAGATGAGTGCTCACCAGATCAGAGCCCAGATGAGGATGACACAATGATGTGCTCTAATAACAAATGTCGGAGGACGGAGACCCTGTTCAATGCTTGCCTATATTTTAAATCCTGCCACAGCTGCTACACCTACTACTGCTCTCGTAACTGCCGTAGGGAGGACTGGGACATTCATAAAGAGAGCTGCCTGTATGGAAGAATAGGCAGCACATGCCGTCACATTATCAAACATTGCCGGGAGACTGTTGAAGTGCACAAAGCCTTCTCCCGTATTGCCAAAGTTGGCTACCTTTCTCGAGGTAGAGGAGTTCTCTTCCTTGGTTTCCCAAACCCTGCATCATCCGGTAATTTCCTTGAGTATGGCCTGAATAGTCTACTTATGTCTCCTACATACCTGTCCCTTCGAGAGCTTGAAAGCTTCAAGGACAATCTAGGGGAGTACTGTAAGGAGCTACAGGAAGCTGGCAAAGATTATGACCCAAACGAATGTTTCATCTTGAATGTATCGATTGCTGTTGGTGAGCAACTGCCTGATGGGCCATCACCAAGGAACCATGCTCCAACTGTCAGAAAATATGCAAAGGTTGCCCTGGCCTCCTTCAGCCCTGAGAGAAAGGTTCACAAGAAAGAGAGTGACATGGAAACGCTGATCCTCACCCCACCCCCAGGAACAGCAGATATCGACAAAGAAGGAGAGGAAGGCAGGAAGGCAAGGGAAATCTGTTTTATCAATATACAACGAGAGTTAAGGATTCGAGGGGTATTTCTACGTCATGAATACCCACAGGTTTATCAGCAACTCTGTGAGTTTGTGGAAAGTAACAGAAGGTTCACACCCACAACTATCTATCCCATTGATAAAAGGACCGGTAAACAGTTTATGTGCATGATTATGGCTGCCTCTGAGCCCAGGACATTGGACTGGGTAGGCACCCCGCATCTCCTTGATGACATTATTTAAGTGCACCTTTTGGTGTAAATATATATGTCTAGAAATACATATATATTGTTACACATATTTATATAATCAATCCAGTTATAAACATTTGTAGATACGTATTTTGTTATCAAATGATATATATTCATGTCGGCTTGGTCAGTGTTATTCTTTATCAGAATATATCCTGTCAGGTACAGTACTTTTTTTTAATCATTTGAACAAGTACATACTTTTTTCCACCACAATGAATTTTTGTTAATTTCTGCATCCCAGTCATGTACTGTTATGACAGATTCCCTTTGGTAGGGATTAACTGTGATGACATTCGGGTGTTTCGATTTTTTTCATATAATTAGCAGCTACTGTAAGTTCTTTGTAACTTAGCCTCTTTAAATGAAAGAGTCCATTTCTGGAAGTGAGTACAACATGAATATTTTTGTTATACATATAACCATTATTTTACCAGCTCCGTACATACTTTCTATGCAAAGTTGCTTCATTAGTTAGTACCGCATTCCTGTTCTTATATTATATTATATTATATTATATTATATTATATTATATTATATTATATTATATTATATTATATTATATTATTTACACATCCGTGGAAAGAAAGTTTTTTATCCAAATTAAGATAAAATGTTGAAACTTTTGGTGGCAACATAAATCCTAATCATAGGAAAATAATCAAAACTGAGAACTGAGAGAGACAGTTTTACTACTTGAAACATATATAAAAGTAGTCACAAAATCTAATTATTGTGTCAATAGGAGTACTATATTGAAAGTTAGCATTTTCCTCTTTACTGAGTCTAATGGCAAACATTGGAGAAGGGCTCATTTCAGTAGTTTTGTAATTCTGCCATGCTCTGCAGAATTACTGGAGCAGTGCTGGACTTGAAAGCAACCTCCACAGTGGATATTAAAGTGGTGCCAGTTACCAGCCACACAGTAGGTGTTGGCCTGTAGTGTTCAGTTTAAACACTGAATAGTGAGAGTTATCTAATACAAAATGAAAACTTGGTATAATACCAAAAAACATGCAATTTCCTACACTCAAGTTGATGACTTGAATTTTTAGATATATTTACAAATGAAAATATATGAATTAGCAGCAGGAGTTATTGTCCTTAGAGCAAGGTGAGCCAAATTTGGCATGTAGCTATATGGTACTTAAAAGCTTGAAGATGACATTAGTTGTGTATTCGTGCTGCAACGTTTTTTTATGTGTGATTTGTACTCTCCTTTTTTGCTTTAGCAAATATAAACCATTACATTCCTCATTGGTTGCAGAAATTTTAGAAACCTTTAGGAACGTAACTTAGCCACGTTGCCTCATGTTTTTCTTGATTTTGTTTTTGTAGCATGCCAAATCCAAAATTTCCTGCCAGCATACTAATTTGACACTTACAGTATGTTCCAGCTAGACGAATAATTTTCAAAAATTTAACTGTATGTTTGACATGCCGATATCCAAACTATTCAAATCTGAGCTCATTTGGTAAAATGTCTCAACCAGAAGTTGTGAAGGAGCATTTGTCAATCAGTCATAATTAAAAGTTGAATAAGCTGTTTTCTCACAGTCATTAATCATTCTTCCCTATTTAAACTTTTTTCCTTGTGAAATCAGTTTTTTGTAGTGTTCCAGACAGAGTATAATGAAACTTGAAGCACATATATATTTTAAAATCTGTTGGTTGGCTGACAAAATGTACTGTACAGATTCAGTTAAAAGTGGTGGGCTGCATGTAATTCTGTTTTCAATGCTCTGATCTCATATAACCTGACACTGATGGTAGTAACCTGCTTGATGAATGGAATTGTGAAAGTAAAAAATTACTATGCTGTGTAAGAAAAAACAGAGGGATTTTCCATTTTTGTTTGTCATTCAAATTTAAGTAAAGTGTCAAAGCAATGAAGACGAGACCTCACTAAAATATCAAGAAAATCCTGTAATCCTGTATTTTTTTATACTTTCATTATATGTGTCTGAGTGTGTCTATTTATAAACCATATCTAATAAATGGAATGGGAACTCTGGGTTCTGCTGTCTGCCAAGTCCTTCAGATTTCTTAAAAGGAATGAGAGTAACAATAAGTAGGGTTATAAACATGGCAATGTCATGGACGAGAGATATTACTGCTTGTAAATGGAGAACTTAGATGGCTTGATTATATAAAATGTTCATTTAGCTTATATTTTAAGATGCCATCAAAAATAGTGGTCCTACTTTAAGATCTGTCAAAGTAATTACCATAATTTAATTTTACAAGAGTAAAACTTATACATGATATATTTTATCATATATAGACTATACAAGAAAATAAATTCAGCTCACATAGGGGCCTAATATAAATTTAGTATGGTATACTATGAGAAAAAGAAATAACATATTAAAATTAGAGCAGGTCTAAAGAGTACTCTTAATAGTTATACTTACAGAAACCCAACATTTTCCCACAAGCGAGCACTCGACGACAGTGGTAGGGAAAAGCTCCCTTGATGCTCAGTGACATCACAGAATATTGCTTTGAATCCAGATGCCATAAATAATGATGTTATATCACACGATTCTGCTTTTTGAGTTGGAAATAGAACTAATTATCTCCATTAGGTTAATTTGGTTGTAACAATGCCTAACACCCACATTTTGAGCAGGCAAAAAACTGATAATATCAATTGAAACACTGAGTAATTAGGATCATGGGGAGAGTATGTGTTTTGTAGTCACAGACTCAGACTGCAGCTCCGGAGACATAAATAACTACAGAAAACACCAGTAGGAGAGAGAAAAGAGAGAACAAAGCAAAAAAACTCCATGAGAGAGAAGAGTACTGATTCATTTGAAGACTGAATACTGTTTCCAGTATACATTACAACCAAGCTGCAGGGCTTCAAAGAGCCATTTGTGCATCTATTTCACCAATTTCCAAGTAATCTGTATGCTTGCAAAAAAAGTAAAAGACCATCAATAAAACATTATTAACTAGCACAATTCTAATTCCTAACACATTCCTAACTGATAAACAAAAATGAAAATTAGATATTGATCAACATATTACTTACTAATTGGAGCATCCTTGTGGACCAGTGGTCTAAGACCCTACATGTGGAGTGTACTGGCTGTACAGCCCCTGGTTAAGTCTGGGCAGATTTCCAGATGGAACTGATTGAAGTAGTCTAAGCTAGACAAATTAAGTGGGTGTGTTTCAGATTTACAGTCATTTGAGCATGAATCTCACTCCTGTTTTTACATGCATTGTTAATGAGCTGCTGTACAGAGATACATCCTAGTAGTGTTTGTAGGTTTTAGGGTTTTTTGTTTGTTTGTTTGTGTCCTAGCAATTACACACAACAAAAAGGTGCCCAGTTAATTTGTTTAAGTCCGACTGTGAGTATTGCTTTAAGATAGACTGAAAAATCTGAACATATCCTTTAAGATATAAGGCTTTACCCAGCCTTTTCTGCTCACGATACCAATCCTCTTTTCTCCTTGTCTGGTGTAGTTTTGTGCTGCCGTCCTTCTCTCGTCCATTGTCCTCTCTCTTTCCCTCTCTCTCTATCTTCAGGGACCTTAGTGGGACATGGTGGAACCTCAGACTATGAAGATGAAATTAACTTCCCTGTCACTCTTCCAGGCTCTAACCTCCATCCTACATCCCTACATTCACCTACTTCAGTTTCACAATCAGTTAATAAATCTATGAACTTCCTCACATATTTTTACTTCTATCTTTGTGAGGACCAGTTTGAGTTATATACCTTAAGGACCAGAAGTTTTGCTGGTGCCCACTTTCTGACACACCTTCAAAGGGCTGTTTGAGGATTATGACTTGGTTTTAGGGTTCAGGTAAGAAATACGTTAGAGTTGGCATGGAGTTGTGATGATTAAGGATAGGGTAAGGGCTAAGGATTGTGCTACGTCAATGAGTGTCCTCACAAACACAGAAGTACAAGTATGTGTGTGTCTGTGTTCACACTATATGTAGGCCAAGACAGTGTAAAGCAGTGTGGGTAAAACGGAGCAGGCCTCATTCTTCTGGCTTGGTATCAAGCTGCTAAGTTCCGCTTCTTTTGTGACTGCTGGCAGTCTTTTAGGACTGTGGAAGCTTAGATAAGTGCAGCAAATTAGTGCACTGTAGTTCATTCAAGAGACCAGCTAAACTATAGCCATGGTCAATACCAGTGCCCTAAAAACCCACCAGTGAATGTGTGCATGTGTGTGTTCACACAGAATGTAGGCCATGTGTGTACAAGAATCTAAGGCAATAAAGAGGAAGAAGACTGAGCCTCAGTGTTTTTGGCTTGGCTGCTCCCTTTAGTACACAGTAGGTATTTGAACATGATGGACTGCTTATGATTTCTAAAATTTTTCACTGATTGAATTGACTCAACTAGAGAATGTGACAACCATTTTTTTTAATATTAACTATTAAGCAGCCTCTAGTGGTCTCGTGAAGTATGGCGGTTTTCTATCAGGAACCACCAAGGGAAGCCGCAAAACCTCATATGGAGATGGTCCCTTAAGTCTGTGATTTTGACATAAGATGTTGATGTTTTTCATTTTGCTTCTATTATCTATGACCATAATCATTCCCTGAACCAAATCATTAGTTAGAAATTTTATTTAAATAGAGATATTATTCACCCTCTGGCTGAGAGTGACAGGTTCAGACAGTGACAGCCCAGTGAGTTAGGAAGTAAGTAAGAATCAGAGTTGCAGATGAAAAAGTACATTTTAAGAAGAAAAAAAATGATTAAAGCTCAATGAATTCCATCAGTTGAAGACAATCTAATCTAATCCAACTTATTCAAAACAGGAGGTCTTAAAATGGGATTTGAACAGAGTTTTTACCCATAATGATTATTTGCTATATTTCAAGTAGGATCATTTTCTGTTTGACCTCTACATAAAATGCTTTAGATAATGTATATAAAATCAGGCCTATCACCAAATGGAACACTGGTATTGGATGATTATAAATTCCTGCATAATTCATTGTGACTATTTTTGATAGTTTTTGGTTCTGCAACAGAATACCTGTACAGAATGTTGGTACTGAACATAAATAGTGAGCTACACAATGTGTAACAAGTGAGTGCCAGGGATGTTGGACTGTTATAATCTGTCTTATTATCTAAATGCTAATGTTGTATAAAAGTTGTTATTGTATGTCCCATTGTTATGTACAATGTTGTCATAATGGACAGAAATCATGGACAACTATGGAAAAAGGCCCAAGCTGAAAAACTAAACTATACTTTAAAAAATTATACAAAAATCTCTGTTAGCATGAATCCCTCCCTGCTGTAAAGACACCCAGATTTGTCAGCGCTCATAAAGGATTCATATAGTGTCTCTGGGTTAAACTTTAAAGCTAAATCCAGTACAAAGTTCTACAGCTCTTGATTAATGAAATCAATCAAAGAGCCAGTTGCAAAGATGGACTACGACACCGTGACGGTATCTGAATACTGGCTCATCACAAGATCCTCCTTTGCATAATCCTTCAACTGTGGTTCATTACACAGTATCACCTCCATCCCTGTAAATAACAATGAGATGAAAAACATTTTTGAATGTGAAAAGTAACTGATACCAGCTGAGGCTCTACTAAAAGGTTGTTATAGATTAAACTGAAAAAAATGCAGATAATGACTTATCTTATTTCATTCATGAATTATGGTCATCGGTAGAAGTCAGTGCTATTTGACCACTATACCTTTATATACATATATAAATACTTATATACATATATATTGAATGGTGAAAATCAGAAAATAACTGAGTATTTTGCTAGAGTTAGATACTTGATAACCAAGTTTTAAAAGGCCAAGAGAGAAGTCAGGGGCAAAGTAAGATTTCCACTACAACTATAAAAACAAGTTATTTAAATGATTCTGTGGTTTGTGGCTCTCAGGTCAGTTCATTGACTTTCAATCAGAAGCTGTTAAGACAGACATTCTGTTAGATATTGAGCAGAGAATATGTATACATAACATTTTCTGTGACATGAGATGTGTTACTGTGTGACTAACAAACCAACTTGTTGGGTGCGCACTGGTAATGACCACCAGGTGGCAGTGTAACTGTTCAAAACTGACGTTGGAGACGACAAAAATGTCAGTGTTATATGCATAGAATAATGTAGGATATACAGTAGTGTTCAAAATAATAGCAGTCCAATGTGACTAACCAGATTAATCACTGTAATCACTGATGACCTCACTGATTGAATGCCACACACCATTTTTTTAGAACACACCCCTTTCAAGTAATTGCCCAATTGCACAGCCTTAAGAGCGTGCATATCATGAATGCTGGGTCTTGTTGGTTTTCTGAGAATCTACTGCACCTACTGGTAACTCGTTTGCCATGTAGCAATAAAAAATATACTAATAACAGTGATTAATCTGGTTAGTCACATTGGACTTCTATTATTTTGAACACTACTGTATAAGAATGTGTAAGAGAATTTATATACTTCTGTCCAAGACAGTGAGCAATGACACAGAGTTAATAAAACAAGGCTTAATAAACACAAAAACAATATTTTATGAATTATTCCTAAGAAGCATATGAAAAAGGATCGAGGTTGTAATTTCTGTGACAATTTCATATCTGATTTTTATAAACAAAGAGAACAGAATTTAAGCCAAACTCATGTTTTAAACCCCTTCACTGTATTGATGAAAGAACTTGTTGGGCAACTCAATGCACAATTTTAATTTTCAGAATGATCTCCACACCATTATTAAAAATGTTTTCTAAGATGATGGACGTCTTCTTTATTTGTTTTTGACTGTTTAAAAAAAAAACAGGCAAGACAGCAGCTGGAGGTCTTAAAGGCTGGATCTGAACCCAGATCTGACAGTTCCTGTATATACCCTGTGCCTTAAGGCCTCAGTATGCTTCCAACAAAGTGTCAAGATAACAAAGAAAAAAGATACACACTAAATCCAGATGTCTAGACCTCACTGCACTTAAAGATTCAAAGACCTAATAGGCTTAAAATCCAGACTTTACCTGAAAGATTACAATAATCAAATGATAAAGCAATGTTTTGAGGACATTTACTTTTTTAAAAATTTTTGTTGTTGGCCACTGGTTTTATGTAGTGACGTATGTGAATTATGCATATTTGTTTGTTATAATCTGTAAAAATGAACAGAGTTTTTTTGTCCATTCATTTGTGTGTGTATCCCCACTTGAGGGTTTATTGTGGATATAATTTTAGCAATGATCATGGCTCATGGAAAGGAACATTTCTATTATATACTGATGATATCCATTATGGCTATTATGTAATGAAGGAAAAATAAATAAATAAATACTGTGTAAGTTGACATTATCATTACTGTTAAAAACTCACTTGAGGTCCCAACTCAAAGTGCACTTCATCCCTTCATGGCCCTGTGCCCTCACAGACTTAATGTGATCATGGTGAACACTTCACAATATATATGCCAAAAGTCTGTGATAGCCCACTTTGTAAACCTGGAGGGGGCACAATTGGATTCAGCTACTGAGTTGTTATTGAAGACAACGTAGGCACTGGGACAGAGCCCAGTGGGGGCTTTAACCACAGGATTTTACAAGACCATCCTGTGGGGACATTCAAAACAGGTAGAAACCTTTTTTCCTTAAGATGTGGTCAGACAGCTTGTTCATGCTCCACTGGCTGTTTAAACAAAAGGGAAAACAAATAAAAGTCTACCTGCCTATGATACTGTATACTGTATACTGTAAGCCAAGGTAACTGTATAGAAGCCAAGTTAAGGGATATACATACATAGAAGTATGCAAAGAAGCATGTTGTTTTCAACACAAAAAAGGGAGGTTCCCTCATGCATTAATTTCATATATCATTATTATGACTTCTTCTTGTTATAATGACAATTATACATGATTATAATTGTCTTTTTATTTGTCATTACATGTTACATGATTAATAAGGGTCCTGTAATATCATCATAAAGATGGTTCTTGGACAGAACCATGTGATTTAAAACTAATTATAGGTACAATAGCTACAATGTTCTGAGATTGTTCTGATTTCTTTTTACTTTATAATTTTCATTGAAATTATATATTTGTTAAATATTGTTTACCAACTAAAAAAATGTTAATGTCTAATTTCCAGAGGAACTTCCTTGATAAAATCCAAAGGTTAATCTACAGAAATACTTATTAGAAACGTTATTCTTTATTATTCGTTAACTTGTATGTTTGCCTGTGAAAAGGAAGAATCAATCTTATATTAGAAGAAATTTTTGAGTTATTAATTACAGATGCATATATTAATTACAGATGCATATTTACATATGCTGATGAAAACTTCACACTGGGAGAATGCTAGTAAGTGGACCTTAAGTTGAGTCTTTTTTTTTGTCATTAAATTATGAACTACATATTCAAATTTGACTTTTTATTTTTTTCCCCCTGACCTGACTATAAAGGCTCTAGAGGTTCACAGTTATTATTCTAAATTATTCTAAAAATTTGAGAAAGTGACAATTGTTGCTTAATTGCTACAATGTTAAATCAAACCATATTACATACAGTAGCCCTTACACCAAACCTTTCCACAAAGACCACATTTTATGTTAGCTTTCAGGAGCTAGAAACCTATGGGCCCTTTGAAATCAAAAACCATCAGGGCTACCAAAATATCCCTCTAAGATTTCCTAATCATAATTCTTTCATTGTTGTGAGATGCTGAGTCATAATTATAAGATGTGAACATCATAACTGAAAGAAAGCATATCTGATTATTGATAATGGCTTCCTTGGAAATATGCAACTCTGTTTGTCAAGCTACTGTGTGTACAGAATCATGGGAAACTGTGAGATATTCACCAAAGAGCAGTTGTTCTGGTTCAATCACTTCTAAAGCAGGTTATGTTTTTTGCTTTCGCCTTCACCCCCTGGCTGCTCTGTGATGATATGAGAGAATATGTGGTTTAAATTCAAGTAACATTAGAATAGTTACATTAGTCTAAGCATCAGAGAAACTTACTTGGGTTCAAAGCAGTGAAACATATGAACAATTAATAACTTGTCTCTTAGGAAGAACCTTTTTTGTTTAACATAAAAAGGAGCAACCACCAAAGACGAACACTGACACCTATCAGTATAGGAAGCTGCACATCTTCCACTGGGCACTAGACTGCGATAGGAAAACCGGCTACATTGCTGTGAATAAGAAAACCTTTAGGCCCTCTCTCGAAGAGGAATCAGAGTTTGCAGTCTTCTAGGGTTCAGATTTTGCACTGAAAAACCACCTGAAAGAGTTTTGGCTACCTGAAATAACTCCTCTCCGTTCTTACATACAACTACGCTCTAGGTGATTGGCAATAACATTAACTGAACTAAAGTTCAGCTGCAGCAAAAATGAGGCTCCATTGAATGAGTATATTTTATGGATGTGGTTGGAGAGCATTTTATCCAATCTGAATCCAGTTCCAAACCCGAAGTCTTTCAAATTCCTTATCAAAATTTTTTTTGGTGGTTTATTTGGTTAAAAATGTGTACTGATTCTCTCTCAACCAAGCGGATCGAGGCAGATCCTCCCACCATGGACCGGAATCTGTTCAACTACTCTAACTGTTGAAGGGGAGATTTTTTGTTGCCACAGTCGCTAAGTTCTTGCTCATGGGGAGATGGTGGGTCTGTGTAAATATAACTATAAAGAGTCCCATCTAGACCTTCTCCAAACGAATAGAGCCCTGAGATAACCCGTTATATTTTTGTGCTGTATAAATAAAATTGAATAGAATAAATTTGAATTGAATAACTAAACCACAGAGACCCTACTGTGCTGAAGAGTGTGGGGTTTTAATTCAAATATTTTATCACTGCTCTGTGACCTTTTGCTACAAGGGAAAACTGTGTTTCCACCCCATTGGAAGATTGTGCTACAGCTGCACAGGTATAAACAACACAATACAAATGCAAAAAATTGCAAATATGGCACATGGAAGTTGTCTGGTTGACTTTGTTAAGTGTGTTAAATCTTGCTAACAAATGGGATGCCAAGCTATTATATGTCATCTTTTTTTTTTCTTTTACAGTTGCCTGTAGTGTAGAGTCCATCTAAGGGAGATAATGATTGAAAAATATCAATTGGGGATTTGTTGATTGTGGAACTTAATGAATCCAGATACTTTACCAACATGAAACAAAATCCAAAAACGAACCATTGACTGGAACCCATCTATAGTATCTTCCAAAGTTACAGTATTTGTATTTCAACTGTTTTATCTTTCTGAGCTTTGCCTGGGTTGCATCCTAGTAGTCACATAAAGAGGTTCTTAAGTATTTGGACAGTGACACAATTTTTGTATTTTTGCATTTTTGCCTCTCTACACCACTCTCTTTGTAGACTTCCAGCTTTAATTCAGAGAGGGGGGGTGGGGGGAGGTTTGACAAAAACATTGCATCTGGGATGGTGTACAGAGGCAAAATTTTGTTACTCCAAATACTTAAGTACCTTACTGTATATTGCCAGGAGAAAAAAACTGCCAACAGACCTACTGTCAAGACAAGATACAATCTGTAGGGACTGTACATGCAGGCCATATGCACCAATTATGCATATACCGGACACAAAATTTTGTGTAAATAGAACATTTGTATATGATTTATCATGGTTTTAAGCCAGAATGCTCATGCCTCATATTAGCTTCAACTGAGCATACCTGCAAATGGCTGGAGGATGGATGACAAACTACATTTGTTCTCCATCTTTACAATGCAGTCACTCTAAGCAGGGCTGCTTCATGGCAAGTCTAGACAGAGGGTATGATAAAAGCAAAAAACACTTTCAACATACATAAGGTCTGAGTGTATTAAGATGGACATAAAAATGTCCCATACCATACTTTAAAATCTACCATGTGGAATTTAAAAAAATAAAAGGGCTCCAACCATTACTAAACAATCACATATAATTACTCAGTGACATGATGTGGGGAGGCTGAGGCTCTGTTCATACGTGGCATAGCATGCTTCTCGGGTGATCGGATTGGAGGTGGACAACTCTAAACACAGGTGTGAATGAACACAAGATGCACTGAGGACACACTTGAGGGCAGATCACTGAGACCACATGTGGCCACATTCTTTTAGTAGTCTGAACACAACTGTGTCCTGGGGCACTTTGAAACACCTAATAAATCTAATGTCCTCTGTGTAAGCAGATGTACATATTCAATTACAAATACAAGTCATACAGTTCATGTAAACTGGCAAAGTCACAACTTTGGAAAATTTGAAAGGCCCAAAAAGACATCATAGGTACCTCACATATCTTGGCAATTTGGTTTGTTTGGAAAACGTCAAGGAATAGATCCTCCAGTTTGTATTGTTAAGATTTCTCCTCCCCCCTCCCTTTAAATCCTGGCAGACTAAGCACAGGAAGTGTGTTCTGTCTCCCACTGGTTAAAATAGCAATGATGTACCCTGAATAAAATCCAAAGCCTTGGAATTTAACATTAACCAGTGTGCTACCTGAGTCTTTATCTTTGCAGTGCTTTGTGGCACCTTTAGTGGTCAAGAATATCACAGGGTATCTTTAAGACTTTAACAGACTGACTGACAGGAGTCTTTACCTATCACAATCAGCCATGGTGCTTGCTGCCTGCTTGACCTACCTCAGTTCCACCACAATGCTGAAATGGCGGATTTTCTAGCCTCCAAACGGTGGCAGGGTGTGAACCCAAACTCAGCACGTCACATCAGTGAGTGATTTCACAAATATTGTGGCCATGTTTTCTACCATCATTATCATGTTCAATTTTGTATTAGAAAGAGTATGGCTATGAGCAGGGACAAAGAGTAATGACAGCATTTATCAAGGTATTCAAACATTTTACAAGCAATCTCAATGTGTGCTGGTTGATGATTGATCAACTAAGACAAATTTTACTTTTTTTCTTAGATGCTGTTTTGTCAAACCTCTTATATGTGCATTTTTTTTTGTTTAAAATCTTAAAAATGTGTCATGATCACAGCCTTCCAATCCATCCCAAATCAACAGTTAATACACTCAGTTGGCAGTTTATTAGCTACCTAACTAAAACTTATGCAGTCTGATATGACAGGCCAGCAATAAATATTTTTATTTAAACTGTTTTAGAGATCATTTTGGATGATGCAGTTTGTGGTGCTGCTGAACTCTACAACATTACAGTGACAAATGTTTCAATTATATTGCCGACCTCATAATTATTAATGAGGTTAAGTTTAACAGAAATACCTCTCTGTACAATGCACAATGCATGAACAGCATCAAGAACAACATCCTCCTAAATAATCACACAGTTGAATTAACCCCTCTCTAAAACAATTTCAACATAACTGTACATTCTAACCTCCATGAAGTTATTAGGTGATGTATTAGGCTGCATTAGCTTTAGCTAGGTGTATTTAATAAACTAGCTGGAAATCCTACATTATTCACAATCTGGATACAAGAAGGAAGGTTAATGATCTGTCTTTCAAAAATTCAGACTGAGCTATTTCATCAATAATATTTTTTTCCTGAATGTCTCTTATACCTATGTACAGTACATTTAAAATGAAACAACTTTCTTTTAATGTTGTGTTAAATCCATTAAAGATGGATAACAGAAGCAAAAGTGTAGCCTGTAGCTTTGATTTGGTTGTTGGGTGTACAAACCAGTGTGCTGAAGCTGTACAAATCCATCCTGGAGGACGGAGCTTAAATTCAGAGGCAGTGAATAAACAAAAAACTGATGGCGACATTACAGCCAAAACTCTGTCCCACAAAGCTTTTTCCTTCTTAGAAGAATCATAATGCATTCGTTTTTGCTTGTGTAATTTCTGCACTTGGGGAGTTTCAGAGGCTTCCACCCCACTCAGCTGAAGCAGACACATGTCTCCATGGTCTGTTTTCTGCCCATTGCTCTCCTGCTCTCATCTCTTCTGACTTGACTGTCCTGTCAGTCTCCATTTCTGTTAAGCCTGATGCTATCTGTGTATGAGACTTTCAGGCCTTTTTTATGCATCTGTTTGCACATATTACAGATCGACAGATGGCTGAATAGCTTCAGTCTGTCTACTGGCCACTCTTCTTCTCCTTCTGGAAACTGAAGCTGGTCCGGCGGCTCAGTTTCCGGTGCTTCTGGGCAAAGTAATCAGCCCGAGAGGTACTGGCCCGGGACTCCAGGATATAGTTCACCTGAAAAACAAAAACAGTGGGGGGAAACCTGTCTCATTCATGAAATTTTTAAAAATGTTAATATGATACACTCAGCTTTATGTCTGAGGCTTTTACTACAGATACAATGTCATTACATGAGCTAAATTCATCATGGTAACACATACTAACCCACCTACTTTTAAGCAGAGATAAGGACTTTTTAAGGTGTCTATTATTATCTCAACAACTAAAACTCTCGTGTACCATCTGGCATGGGTGTATCAATAGATAATGAATAACTGACAACAGAGTTGCAATATTCTAAAATATTTCTTCATATTTTGACTATGAAACAAAGTATTTATTTACATATTAGAATACATAAAAACGCATTTATCTATTCATTCATAGATGCTTTTAAGCTCTCCATGACAATTGAGAAAACTCTAAGGTGTAGTAGGTGGACCTTGAGTTCAGAGTTTTGTGTCAAACTTCTATTTCCAATCTCAAGAACGAACCTTCGAGTGTTACATGCTTTTCATGTGTTCTGAATACATTCATAAAACAGCGTTGGGACAGGCTTCAAACACATGACATATAATCACTGTAGAGGTGATAAAGTGAATGTTACCAAACAGCTACATATTTACACATCAAGAACACAAAGGGCAACATTTCCCTTCATTCTAAGCTGTGTTTGTGTCAACCTGTTGAATTCAAGTCTAATATTCACTCTTTTATCTCTGGTTTTGTCTCCATCAACTCATGAGAAAATAATCTAGCTCTTTAGCCGTTAAATGCTCCACTATGTTCACCAGCTAGTCTCTCATGGCCATCTCTCTGCTGTTTGCTGCAGTGTAGGGAGTGTACAGTGGGTTTGTCAGAGCTTTTCCACTGAAAACATGTCTGCTTCTGGTTAAATGATGAGAATTTTAGATTGAAAAAAAAAACCAATCAGCTAAGAAATGCTATAGAGCTCTGCAGATGTGAGGGCAACTGTAGAGTTGGTTGTAATTCAAGCCAGAACTCACCTTTAGCACAATTTCATTGATAGTAGCTGCATCAGACTCGAAGTAGAGAGGCTTATAATCATGGTTGCTGAGATAAGTGAGCTTAAATATTGCATGACCTGTAAGACAGAGGAAAATTATTTAAAGCTGCCTTTGCTTTTTAAAACCCTGGGGGGAATCATATACACAGTGATAATGCAGGTCATGACATGGCTCTGAATTTGCATGATTTTCAGATACAAAACCAATGAGTTAAACATAACTTACTGTGTCCACCAGTTGAATATATGAGTCATACATTGAGGTGAAAATAAAAAACCCTAAAGAAGGCAAAGATTAGTCTTAGGGGCTCAAGCTACTTTTAGGGTCTAAACAAGTTTCACAATATAATCATGGTCCTAAAGCTTTTCAGATCTAATGTGAAATGCATCTGGTTAACCTTCTAGGAGTAAAACATCAAAGTATAGAAACTGTCCTTTCATGTTGCCACTATGTGGCACAATGACTGTGACTGAATACTGACACGTAGATGTCTTCAGGCTGAGAAACTTATTATACATGACATCTGGGGCAATTTAACAACACAACATTTAGTAACAACAACTTCCTGTTTCATGGCAAGACACTGAAATTCAGTGTAACCAAGGCAACACCATTCAATGAAAAGTCACAAGGTCTCAAGGACTGTCTGAACACCGTTGAGGTGGGTGTGGTCAGCATGCCAGGAGGAAAAATGAAAGTATAAAACGTAGCAATTCCTGTTGCCAGTAGGTTGCATTATCATTTTAGTGGGATATTAGATATTGGCACTGTTCTCCCAATGCGATTAGATTCCGATTCACAAATTCAACAATCAATTCAATTTAATATCACTCAACTTGATTTGATTCTTTATGATTCAATTATAAGGCATTATGCTATCAATTACATAAACTGGAACATGAGCTACATACCACTAACAAGTGCCAATAGCAGAAGAGAAACGGTATATCAAAAACCAATCGTGACATACCTCAAAGAATCAATACATTACTAGAACCATCAGCTACTTTTTGATATTGGTGTCTTTCTGGATGTATGCAAACATATACTTAGGAGGAAAAAACAAGACAGGGAGTCGGTTTCTGTTGTGAATATCACGTAGAAATAAGGAAAGTAAGCCACTGGGCACTGTTAAACATCCATTTAAAATGCCATTCAGAAGACCCCTCATTATGTCCGATTTGCTTGTCTAGATTGAACCAAACCAAGCTAAGCCAAGCCAAGCCAAGAGCCAGCATAATGCTGCCCAAGAGTGTGATTTTAGATAGCATGCCAGCATTCAGAAATCAGTGGCATGACATGTAACAGCAGAAATGGCATCTGTGCTCCCTTTTACACAGTCATCAACTCAGCTCAACCACAACCTCCCCCCCTTCCATGTTTGTACTTTTTATACAGAAAAGCAAGGCTGTATAACAGCACCGTATTTCCGCCTTGAACAGGCTGTATAACGGGGGCTACTGTTTCCATAGAACACTCACTGGGGCTTCTCTCTTCTACGAGGTCACAGGCACAGAGGTGGTCTGAGTCAATAGATATGGGTTTCTGCCGAATCCAGAACTTAGTACTGGTCTTCTGATTGGTGACAGGATCGATCTCCACCTTCTCTCCTGAAATGCCTGAAGAAATAGTTGTATGTCAATTCAGGAATAAAACACGCATTTCGAACAAATGATTTTGTACACATGATGTAAGATATCATGAATTGCATGAATTGCTGAATTTCAACATATTAGCATTGTTTACTGATATTTTTGTCCCATTCTGATGGTGTGGCTCTTGGGATGGCAACGTCAATCAGTCTTTCCATCAACAAATGGTAGTAAGTGAAACATCTCAACTATTTGATGGATTATCAAGAAAATTGGTTCAAAAGTTTATGTCCCTCTCAGGATGAATCATAAGAACTCTGGTGAACCTCTTAATCATGTCAATATTTCAATTTGTCTAAATGTTTGGTTTTCGAATACCCACAAAACTAATGATAATCCCATCAGCCTCAGCTATACTTTTTCTTTTGTTCTAATTAGCAAATATTAGCATGCTAACACACTCGACTAAAATGGTGAACATTGTTATACTATACCTGCTTAACACCAACACATTACTATCTTCATTTTTAGCATGTTGGCATTCAAAGTTTTTATCTTTGCATTTTATTTTTTTCCCAGGGACACAGTAACAATTCAAAGCCACTATTTATGCACATCATATACTTTGTGAAGCTAACATGCACTTGACAATTATTTGAAGAGCCCAGATTCACTGTATAATTGCTCGTTTTCTTTTCTTTCTTTTTTTTTTTTCCCAAATGGTAACAGACAGCATGTGAAAGTCCCTGTAAAAAGTGGAACTCGACAGAATTGGGACACCTCAAGCTCCATCAAAGCCACCAGGGGTATCGGCTTTGTGTGCTTACAAATAGAATATCTGTGTGTGTTTAAATCTGTGTGTGTTCATGATCTTAAGTTGTGAAATCATATTCAAATAGAGGAAATGGAGACTACACACCCAAACACAGAAGGCATACTCTCCTCTACAAACACAAACACACAGCTGCTGGCATATGGAAGGTTGTCAGTGGTCAATCACATCTTTCAATACGAAGGATTATGAATAAAAGCTACATGAGATAAATCTGGGTGTCACTCATAAGGCAGCATTAGTGTCCTACTGGGACTCAAAATGTGCTGCTCATCATCATGGAGGTCTGGGGAATGATGACACTTTTGACAGTGAACATTGGTTATTCTACTTAAATGTAAGCTGTAAATGTTGGTACTCCTAGTTATCTAGTCTGCAAGCTACAATAGTAACATCAGACTTCTACAGCCAAGATTTAGCATATGATTAGCTAACTGCATTATTTTTTGAAGTTACAAGTGATGTTAGACAAGTCTTATTAAATGACTGGAACATCTACTGTGAGGGAGTCAGTTCCTGATGCAAGACCAGAGTTGTTAACATTGCTATTGCTAATGTTTATGGTTCTGTTCTGCTCTGTGTTAAATTTTGGCTGGTTTACCTAAAATATGTTAATCAAAGTTATCAGTTAGCACTCATCCTTAAAACTCTTTATGATAAGCAGCTGAACACAGTTGTAACAGGTAAAAAATATAGGCTTGTTTATAATACTATAATACAACTAGCTCTACAATACAACACAATATTTCCCATTATATCACGTATTTAGCCATCAAATGCATATTTAGACCATGGTTTTCATTTCATAATGAGCTTAAGAGGAAAAAAAAAACAACCCGTTGAAGACCAAGTTTCCAACTAACTTAGTTAATTAGTTGGCAAGTTGCAGCTGATATAATCTGCTGCTGCTAATTGTCACTACAACTGGCATTTGACAGTTGCCTCTTAAAACCAAGATTCTACCTTTGTCATCTGTCTGAAAGCAAGGACCCATTGTTTTAATAATCATCATAAATTTAGAATGGTAAATCAGCAAAAGCACTATACACTACTGCAGTATTCACCCATTCAAATATAAATTCATGCACACACTCACTTGCCCAAGGACACTTTGACATGTGGCCTAAGGAGCCAGGGATCGAATCATCAACCTTGCAGGTAATGGACTATCTGGTCTACTTTCTGAGCCACAGCTGCTTAGTTGTTTACTGATTACACACGCAGTCTAGTATGTGTAAAATGTGTAATCAATAGGTTGCATTATGATTATGTTTCATCACAGTAAGCAGTATGTACCTAGCTGGACATCCGTGGTGAAGCGCAACTTGTGTATCATACTGATCTTGAAGGACTTATAGTGGTGACTGCTCAACATGTCCTGGACCGTGGTTATGTCAATAGGAGGGTCTTCTTCTGAACTCTCCTCGCCCCTAGAGCCTTGAGACAAAGGGAAAAAACCACATCAAAAACTTTAGTCTTTATTCCAACCAATGATTAATGACTTGGGAGTATGGCTGCATGACTAATCAAATACAATTCAAATCTAGATTCAGGTTTTTTAGTGATTTCTTTTTTTTCCAACAATGATTCTGATTTGCTGATCAACAATTAACAAGCATATGTAACTGTGACAAACTATTTACAGGATAAGTCTATTACATCAAAGACAGCAGAGTAAAATGTGGGAAAACAAAAATGTGTCAGTTACATAAACCCAGCAATGCTGAAGAAAAAAAAGTAGATTTATCCCTCTAGTTTTGATAAAAACTTAATTCAGGTATCATACAAAAAGATGTTTATTCTGTGTGGAAGAGGAGTCAAAGATGATGATTACAGTCAAAAGCATTAATGTTACTTTGCAACCAAAAGTAACAACATAAATTAGTGCAAACATCTTAAACTTGGAAAAAAGACCAGGAAAACTTCAGCACAAGACTTATGGTCAGCCTGAACTATGGAATCCTACATGATCCCGATGGGTTGTTTTTATACTAATGACTTCATCACGAACAGCCAAACCTAAGAGACTCTGTAGATCACTATGGTTCACACAGGACCAAAACAGGTTCTTAAAATGATTTCCTAATCATGGATCTAACATTGTGAAAGTAGTCTCCCTTTGTAGTAACTGGACTAGGCCTCGATGCTTTGGGGCTCAGGCTACATCTGACTACAAGTGAGCTACGGATTTGTTACAATTTTTATCATTAAATTATCACATATATTACATTATCATTTTTAAACGCTTTGGAAAAGAAGTGTTCTAATGAGTGGACAACAGATTTATTGAGATTTATGGATTATTATTGTATTTAGCATTTTATGCCGTGGCTTAATAAAAAGCAGTGTGTCCTTTATCAGTAGCTAACAATCATTTTTTTGTACTGTCTGCATAACGACAATGCAACGATTATTTTTGTGGGGAAAAAAGATAAAGAAAAAAATTCTCTGAATTTCATTTTGTGCAGCCCTGCTTCAGAGTGATTGATTCTTTTAGTCCAAACTATCCTAAGATGTGAAATCACTGTTCAATGGTTACTACTACTGTCAGATGAGATGTGAACTGAAGCTGATGCATGCAGCTGTCAGTCATTCACAGAGAGGATCTTGCAGTTGTGGTAGAACCTAATCGACCTACTCAGAATACGTACTGTTTTCTCTGACCAGACAAAACTCCAGGGTGATCTGGCTCTCCAGTGTTGAGTCCAGGTCTACTGCGACATTTGGCTCTGTCTGCTTCTCCAGACGATACATGGGCCCTGTTGGAGAATGATGGAGTCAGACAACAGCAACACACCTCAGCTCTTCGTATTAAAAGATTTAGAGTTGGGTGGCGGACAGCTCTCATTCTTTTTGATGCTGAAAAATTCCATCCTGTGGTATAATTCAGTTTTTTTACAACTTGGGTCTTAGTTTTAGTTCAGTTTTTGGCCATCAGGCCGATTGGTAATAATAACAACGTTGTACTGAATAACTTAAGCTAAACTGTTGATTGGTTTTGAACCTGTCTGATTGTCTGACTGCTAGTTTTTAATGACTGGTAAAATTGCCTTCCCAGGAAACAAAAATGCCCACTAGCATCTGGCTTGACATGCAATAAAGCTTGAATGATAAAGATGAAGCTAATCAATTAAATTATTCACCAACAATTTGAGAAAATCAAGATGATTCAATCAAACTATTTTGTTTTATTTGTTGTCCCACCATGGGAGGTAAAAGGTTTTTTTTTCCCTTTTCCAAATAGCCACAATAACAGGAATGGTTAAAACCTACTGTCATAGCCTCCTCCTGGCTTCATCCCACTCTATCCCTCATGTCTTTTCAACAACTCTGTATGCTATAAATGGCACTTTTTAGGTGTACTTTATGTCCACCTAAAAAGTGATAGAAATAGTTGTGTAAAAAAATGAAAAAGCGCTTTGGAAAGAAGTTGAAACTCTGCCTACCGTCTCACCTCTGTATACCTAGGCAATCATAACTGTCAGATTGTCTGTTTCAAACAGTAACAGAAATTGTTCTGTTGCAGTTGGCCAAATTTGGACATTGACAATGTGTGCATGTGTTTCCTGGATGAGGGGATGGGGAGTGCAGGGGTTCTGACTTTGTTTGACAAGCACTTTGCTTGAAGCAGACTGAACCCTGAGATTTTGATATAAACTTTGTTCTGTGCTAATCATAAATTTAAATTTGAAAGGCTAACATATTTCTTGAATTTAAATTTCAGCAACTGAGTGCAAACTGAATAGGTTTATTTGGGTTACCACTGCCCTTCGGAAGACTAAAGTCACTTGGGTCACTGCAGCTCATTCCACATCATTCCAAAAGCTCTTTTGGCAAACCAACAAAAGCTTGTATCCATTGTATGTTTCTCTTGCCCTTGTACTATGTATTTATGAAATTGACAGTACCAGGGTCGGAATCCTTTTTTTTTTTTTTTTTTTAAATTCAGAAATGGTTTTACTGTTGTGAAAAATGATGCAGGAAATTAATAAGTATGTCTGACTGAGACACTTCGACTGAAAGTAGTACTGTTTACTTTCCAATGAGCTGTAATGATGCAGTTTTGATTGCCTAAAATTTCCCCCGAAATGGTGAGAAGGGCAAGTTGGATGACAGACAGACAGACCACACAAAAAACAACATTAAAAATGTAATTTTTCATTTATTATATATTCATATACTATTTTATTCATACATTCCTCTACTTTTGTGAACTTAACACTTTGGCAAACCCATTTCCTGCACCACAGCAATTTATCCTCATTGGTAAAGGTATGTCTCTTACAAAAGATTTGAAGAATTGTAAAAATCATACTTTTCAATTTCTCAGCTTCTGGGCTAAATGATCTCTTTTATACAGCGTTCTAGCACAAATGGATGTCTTGTTTTAGGTAATGAGATTTTTCTGCAAAATATGATACAAAACATGTGGGTTTCATATTCAAAAGGTAAATTTACGAAGATATGTAAAAATAAAGCAAATGCCCTCAGACACAAGCGGGCAGTAAATGATACAAGTGTTATTACCTGAGCCTTTCTGTGAGCCCTTTCTCTTCTTGAGTGCTTTTTGGAGAATTTCCTTCATGGTAACCTTCAGACTGTCCACAGGGATCAGAGAGAAACCATGGGCAGCATTTCTAAAAATTAAAAAAGCAGAAAGCGTTAGGATGCCTCTATATTTAACTCACACATCCAAATGAAAAAATGTATTAAAAACAACATTACTGGATCTGGAACAGTACAACTGAGGACTGTTAATTTAAATGGCATCCTTAGTTCTGACTGAACTCATATAGTAGTTAAGATTCTATTTTCACAAAGCTAAACTAGCAGTAACAGAATCTTCCTTTTGGCATTCCTGATGTCTTTGTGTTAGGAATATTCTGTCTATTCTTTTCAGCTCTGACTACTACTTGATTACTGGGTATAATATTATTTGCCTAAAAATTAGCCTTTAAGTTGGAAATAATTCAAGTTTCGGTCTGGGAGGCAGACAACCGTTCCACAATTAAGAGTAGGTTTAAAACCTTCATTACTATTATTGTTGTTGTTAGGTTTACTATTAGGCTTATTATTATAACACATCTTTAAGTGGAATCTGCACTGTGCTATGTTCTTTCCTCCCTCCTGCCTTCTCCCTCTAAACTCAACCGTGTTTCTACCTTTTAAAAAGGGAGTTCCTTATTACTGCTGTCGCCAAGTGTTTGCTCATGGGGGAATGTTGGGTCTCTGTAAATAATAAGTATTAAGAGTATTGTCTAGACCTGTTCTATATGAAAAGTGTCCTGAGATAACTCAATATGGTTTACAAAAATAAATATATTTAACAAAACTGAATTGAAAAAAAAAGAAAAACAACAACAGATTTTTGTAGTTACAGAAAAACAGCAAACAATATACAGTTAGGGACATATGTATTTGTACAGTGACACAATTTCCACAATTTTGTCTCTGTTTAACAGTACAAATGGTTTGAAACAAAGCCATCATGATGTGTTTGAAGGTTAGATTTTCAGCTTTAATTCAAGGGGTTTAACAAAACATTGCATAGGCCATGTAAGAATCACAGCCATTTTTTAGGGAGTCCCTTATTTTCTGAGGCTGTTTCATGTCCAGGTGTGGTCTATTCCCTCATAATTTCATGAATAAAGCAGATAAAAGCTATGGAATTGATTCCAAATGTTGTATTTACATTTGGTAGTTGTTCATGGGAACTCTCAATATATGTCCCAAAGAGGTGCCAATGCAAATGAAGGATGCCATTTTTAGGCTGGACAGACAGCATAAACTTAAGGAATGGCCAAATCAACAATTTGGAATATTCTTAAAAAGAAGAAACAAACTGGTGAGCTCAGCAACACCAAAAGGCCTGGAAGACCACAGAAGACAAGTAATGTTGATGAATGCAGAATTCTTTCCTTGGTGAAGAAAAACCCTTCACAACATCTAGCCAATGACACTCTCCAGAAGGTAGGTATTTCATTGTCAAAGTCCTTATATTAAGAGGATTAAGAATGTTTCTCCAATTATTAGGAGAAACCTATATAATTCAATTAATGTAGTATTTTTGTCAACCCCCTTGAATTAAATTTGAAAGTCTACAGTTCAATCACACCTTGATGACTTCATTTGAAATCCATTGTGGTGGTGTACGTAGTCAAAATTCTGAAAATTATGTAACTGTCCAAATACTTATGGACCCAACTGTGTGTTCAAATTTCAATCTTAACCTCTTTTCTAGGATTGAAACAGGCAGTGATTATACTACATCCTCAAAAATCTTGTTACAAATATGACTATACCAAAATTAACATCCATCACTACTTCTATTGAAAGCAAGTTTACATCGGTGTGATGTGTTTTGGTTCCATGAATACGAAACAAATTACGAAACTGGCATATGCACACCTTGCATATGCCATTTTCTCCATTTCATATATATATATATAAAAACAATGTAATGAGTACCAGAGTGAATGTACCAGGAAGCTACAGACCACAGTCAGATTATCACAACCTGACAAAAAAATAACTGACAGAGAGGATGAATGATCAATGTCATAGTCTAATTATTACTTCCCTTGACTCCTTATTACTGTTTGAGTCAGAGCAAAAAGTTGCAAGACTGTGACATGAAAATCTTTGTCAGTGGCTGGGTCTGAGCCAGAAGCAAAATAAGTTTTAATTCATTTGTACCACAGCCACGATGATCTATGGTATATGATTCATAGACCGCTCGAGCCAGTTGTCCTTTGAAAACTTTTCAATACTACTTGATAATTACCTACTTGAGTTTGGTACTGATCAAAACAATTTTTTTCTGCATTGAGAAACATGAACTTTTTTTCTACAAAACTTTTTCACCCCATTTAATTAAAGGAGCCAAAGTTCTATCGTTTAATGCTTTCTACAAAAAAGAATACATATAAGAACTTATCCTAAATAACATTTCCATTCTAAAATTAGAAAATAGGTGAAATAATGATTAAAATCTGGATCTATCTGCTCAAAGAATGGATAAAAAAGATCATGAATCTGACTAGCTACCAGCTATTTGATGCTTGATTTAGTACTTGATGGTTTATGATACTTGACACAAAAGAAAGATTTCAATAGGTAACAAAAGAGTATTTTGTTAATATATTTGTTTGGAAAAACCAAAGAATATTCAGAGCCTGATGATATTATTGGGTTCAGCCATGAAATCTGTTAATCTATGCATTCTTCCTACATGCAGTTCAAAGACAACATGCCGATGGTGCTTATTTTTATCACAGGCATTGAAGAATCAGCATAATCATTACATTAACATATTTATTCACATTATTCATATGTATTAATATATTTCGTGCTTTAATTCATACTCACATTCTGACAAACAGCGACTGTCTGGAAGCAAGGCCAGGTGAGGAGTATTTCTCCACTAAGGCCAGAGTGCTGAAACCAAACTTGTGGATTGGCTCATTGGAGTCAAGCGGAGGGAAGTCAGTGTCCACTTCGCCATCATCCTCTGCAATATGGAGGCAGTAAGCATTCACATTCTCACTGTGAAGAGATGTAAAAGAAACATGCAGGGAGAGTCAGAAGAAGAGTATTACACAGAAACTGACATTCTGTGAAACTGGTGTTAACATATGTTTGTTTTTACTTGAGTTTGGGTTCTCGTCCCTCACTTGTGTACTGCCAACAGATGAGACCGATGAGGTCATGGACGCGGGCATTGGCAATAGTCACCACTGTCATTGGATGTACTTTGTCCTGAGTCATCTGCATTGAGAGGTAGACGTCGATCTTTTTTGTAGCTGTTGTGCCAATGTGGCCCTAAAACATGAATAGACAGTGAAAACTTTATGCACAGAAAAACTAAGATTACAGAAAGGCTCACCTTTGAATGTGTTTGCTGCAGGGGTTGTGATAACTTTTCAATTCAAAAATAAATAAATAAATGAATTTTAAAAATCAACAAAATATTTTAGGTCAGGAAAACAGGGTAACCGTGTTCCCTGAACTTAAATACATCTGGTGATTTAGGTCATTCCAATGATTTATTTTCACAAATTTGCAAAATATTTTTTTTTCCAGTTTTTTTTAGACTCCTCTTAGGCTGTGTCAGATCTGCAGTAATGCATAAGTTCGCAATAATCACTCCTCATACCATGCAACCTAGCTTAGTAGTTTTCCATGGATCACTTGCAATTTTTTGCTGCAAAATTATGAAACATGCTAAAACTGTTTTTCCACAGTACTCTTAGCCAATTTGCAATCTGCATGAAAAATTTTTACAAGTTATGAAAATCTTAATGGACTACAATTAAAAAGCGCTTTTCTAGTCTTATCAACTACTCAAAGCTACTTAGTTATGAAAATGGTTAATGGACTACACTTAAAAAGCGCTTTTCTAGTCTTATCAACTACTGAAAGCTACTTGCCAAATTCCCCCAATTAAACAGATTAATACAGTGCTTTTCTATACATGCGTTTTTTCTATACATACACATTCACAAACACCAATGGAGAAACGGGGGATATTTGGGGTTCATTATCTTGCTGAAGGACATTCTGATTTGCCGACTGGAGGAGCTGGGGATCAGACCACCAACCAGCAACCCACTCTACCTCTCCTGAGCCACAAGAATTTTTGTACTTCAAAAATGCAAATGTTATGAAGAGGAAACTCTTACAAAAGAAAGCGATGTCATATCCCTATATAGGTTTGTCTGATAAACAATTGTTTGCTTTGCCACACTGAGGTTCTGTGCAAATTTTGGTGCATATTGACCACTAGGGGCTGCTTTAACACAAAGCTGAAAATATGCTAAACCAATCTCATTTTAGGTTTAAGTCCCGTCAGCATTAATTTCTAAAAGATCCTCATGATTGCCATATTGCTTTCTCCAAAACTTGGGATAAGTTACAATAGGTTCACCTGGCCCCAAGTCCAAGGTTTATAACAGGCTAGTTTAAATATGATTTCTTGGACAGCCCTCAAACACATTCGAACATTTTCTCAAATTGAAAAGTCTGGTTATTTGGAGGTTTTATTGTTTTTTGTTTTTTTTTTTATTTTTATCATTTGCATTATCATCACTTCTCTTGATTCATGACTTACTATGGGGATTAAAGTCCCATTCACCTGCAACCAACATTCATTGATCCCAAGTTCCCCCTACAGACAATCCTACCCAGTTCAGGATGCCAGCAGACTTAAACCGAGTAAATAATCCACTAAAGCTGTTATGGTAGTGAAGGAAGGGACAAATAAAGAAAACAAAACAAAAAGGAAAAAAATGAAATTTAAAAAATGAGTGATCAAGAAATCCTGAAAGTTTATGCCCCTGGAGAGGGTTTTTACCTTATGTGATTTAGTGTGAATACATATTCCGATCATCATTTTACACTACAAATACTATCTTTCTATGTTTATTTATTATTCATTTAGGCTAAAGAGGCTACCAGATAGAATGCACTCAGTTCACTGTTGCCGATTTAGTTAATCTAAGGATAACGTGCAGATTTTTTTTCCCCAACGACCAATCAATTCAGTGAAATGTGGGTATGATTTCAGTCAACAAAGATTTTCTTTGGATGACAACAGTGGACAAAGGTACAGCTAAAAACAATTACACTAAATTTTATTATTATTCTGATAATTATTAAGAAATACATTTATAATAAATATCACTGACAAACAAAAAGTCAGTTTTAATTAAAAGAAAGATTCCTTCACTTTCACTATGTATGAGGTAAATCTATGAATAGAGGTGATAGAAATCCAATAATCTTTAAATTACACTAAGTGCTTTTCATGTCAAAAGTTGGCTGTATTGAATTAATTCAGTCAAATATGAGAAAGATAAAAGATAAAAGCTAAATTAATGAGTGCTTGTTTTCCTTCTTTACAAAATGATTCATATTTTACTTTTATATATAATGATACACTTATTTTTTAAATGAGTTTTGTTTAAAGAAAATATAAATAAACAAGATTTAAATGTTGGATAACTCACCTTGCCATCAAATTTTGAGTATTCATTGAAGGGGTTGTTGAGCTGCTGGGGACACTGCTCAAGCCTCAGTGAAAGGGTGGATTTGGTACCAGTTATCCGTGGCCTGTCTTTAAAATCTCGTTTTTCAAACACAGACCCCAGATCCTCCACTAGACAGAAAGCATATGAACAAAAACAATATCCAGCTTAATATGTGATTATTTCTGAGTGCACTCACGACAGTAACAGTACTTTCTTCTTACTGCTGGAACATATCCAGATATGGATGATTTCATGTCTGGACGGAAAAATGCTATCATCTGTGGATCAACACCAGTAAAGACTGGTAGAGTATTGGGGGAAATTGCTCAAATTGCAGTTTTTGTAAGGCGGTTCTATTCTTTATTTGCTCAAATTTTAAATTGGTAAATTTTCCAAAATCTTTTCTCTAATCTGAAATAAATCTTAGAATATAAAACTATTCTGCTGTGGCCATTTTTTCTACACTGCTTTCTTATCCTAGGGGGTATGCATAACAATCCTTTTGATCATCTCCTAATCCTCAGATTTGTCTTGTGACCCCTTGGGCAAGTCTCAACCACCCATGTTGGAAACCAATAATCTTAGGTACCATTAATCTAATTTGGTTACAAGGTATTTCATTGAATATTTTAGTGCATGTCATAGATAGTAATTTAAACAATCATGTTGCATACATAAACATATTCCTTAGCAACGTTTTTAATCAGAATCAAGTTATTTACAAAATTCCCTACATTCAAAGACATTAATATGTGAAAAGTAAAAAGTAGGGTTAGCTTTGGTATTTTTATTATTTATTCAAAAATTGCACAAAACAGTACCTGATTGGGAGGATGTCCTCTCTTTCCACTGAATGTTTTTACATTTGATTTGGTTTTGCCGTTCCTTTCTTAGCCTTTCCAGTCTTTGGGCTGAAAAGGAAGAACAACTTTTAAATTTCTGTCAAATGAAAATAAGTCAAAGTCACTAAAGACCACATGAATAAGAAAAATTCATTAAATTTTTTATTTATTTTTGTAATCCCTCTTATCTTACCAGCAGCCCCAGGTTTATCGCGGCTGTCTTGTTGGAGTCCTGATGAGACAGCCACCACGAGTCAGTTCTCAATCTCAAGTCTGAAAGTCTCAGAGGATTGCAACTTTCTACCCACAACCCAGAACCATGACCAGCACTACACCAATCTTAGTACAAAAGTCATGAGAGCCAAAAGGAGATGGGCTTCTACCTTTGGACTCCCTCTATCACCAAACCACATTTACCTGACAAATAAAACACCTGAATGAGGCTTAGAATTGTTTCAAACAATTCAATTGATTTAAAGTCCCTATACTCAACACGTCACTTTACACACCCATGTCCCAATCTAAAACATGTATTCATTTGAAGACTGATTTGATGATTTAGTGCAGATTACGATACCAAACTTTGAGATTGAATATCAGGTGCCTGATATTTTCTCATTTAACAAATCAGAACCAAAGTAACTGTATTTACCCTCTTTCACACAAAACCTGTTATGTGTCTGTACTTGAAAAAAATTATTCACATTTTTTCCAGGGCTTAAATGTAATGGTTGTCCAATGTTATGTTTAATGTGGTAGCCTCTGATGGCAACCACCTTTGTTGAGTTAAAAAAAAAAAAAATAAATAAATAAATAAATAAATCACTGCATCCATTATTTCTTGTGTAAAATTGCCTAGATACTTGAGATTGCTGATGTCACACTGACATCAAAAACCAGCCAAACTGAATTTAGCTGTAAGGAACTGCAAGTTTCATGACAGTTGAGCCAAGATAACCAGGGATATAACCTCATTTCCTGTTCGGCCTCACAACCAACTTTAATTGGCTGTGACAAGTGAACATTTCAAAAATCATAAAAACATATATCTTTGTGATATCTTTGTGAAGCTTGGTCTGAAGATTCTCTATGCCAATTTTGGTGACGATTAGACATAATTTGTGGCCTGTGAAAAATTTGAGTTGGTGGCGCAAGAGTGCTCAAGGTGCAGACATGAAAGTTGGTGTAAAGAATCGGGAGACTGGCCCCCAATTACTATAAAATCAACCATTTCAGATATCTGCACCAAAAGTAATACCACTGTATCTCCTAAACATGCTTAAAATTTGGGACCATATTTATAACTTCAAACATGCAGGACTACACGCACGTGGACAGATGGATAAACAAAAACTGAAGGAACTAAAATATCTGCTTTTCCTAAAAAAATGCATAAGATTGGTGCATCTGCTGTCACTTCTAGTGATTGATGTGTAAAAAAAGGATGTTAACGTAGTTAGCATAGTTATTGTAGTTGTATCAATCTCTTCAGCTTCGTCCTCTGAATCAAAAGGACAATAGAATTTTACTTATGCAAGACTAACACATGCCAAAAATTTTACATAAGATGAATGATAATAATTAGAACAAGAATGTGTAAGAATGTGCCTAACAAATAATAACATATACTTTTTGTACTCGCACGGCAGACATATAATAATAAAAGAGTGACGATAACTATAGATGTTATCTTCTATAGTGACTGCTGACAACATTCATACTACATGTTCAAACTATTTCTTTTGGCTTATAATGTATTAAACCAATAAGACCAGAAGAAATATTTTTTTTAAAGTAGGTTCCTCTGTTGAAGCCAGTTCAGCTGATATAGGCAACAACCATTTGCCACCAGAAAAACATTCCACCATTTTGTATTTTTTGTTGAACATATTTTCTCCATCAATTGGCAAATATTACATCCTATCTTCACCAAAATTTCATATTAATTTTCCCTGAGCAACCCATACAAGTTCGTTTTTTGATATTGATTAGTGTTATCTGTAACTGGAAGACCAACAAAGATGACTTATGTGGATGATTGCAGAAGTTTTTCCTTGGTGAAGAAAAACCCTTCACAACATCATCCCAAGGAGGAAGGTGTATCAATGTCAAAATCTACAATCAAGAAATGCCTTCATAAGTGTAAATGCAGAGGGTTTAAAACAGAGTGCAAACCACTGGTAACACTCAAGACCAGATGGGCCAGTTTAGACTGTTTTTTTTATTTACTGCTGCTAAAAATAGCAGATGAACTCTGAAGCATATAGGAGTATACTATCTGCTCAGATTCAGCCAAATGCTGCAAAAATGATAGGACCGTGCTTCAGAGTACAAACAGATAATGACCCAAAACATACCATGAAAGCAACCAAAGAGCTTCTGAAGGCAAAGAAACTGAACATTCTTTAACCGCAAATCAGGTGCCTGAACTCAACCCAATTGAGCCGACTTTTTACTTACTGAAGACAAAACTGAGGGTAGAAAGAGCCACAAACAAGCAGCAACTGAAGGTGACTGCAACAAAGGCCTGGGAGGAAACTTTGGTGATGTCCATGAGTTGCAGACTTTAGGCACTCATTGAGTGCAACGGGTTTTCATCCAAGTATTAAAAATAATCCTTACACAATAACAACAATCCTTACACACACAAACAAAGCAGCAAATGAAGAGACTACAGTAAAGGCCTGTTAAGGAGTTTCCTCAAGGGAGAAAACCCCACTGATAGTGATGTCCATGGGTTCCGGACTTCCGGCAGTCATTGAGTGCAAAGGATTTTCATCTGTGTATTCAAAATAATAGTCATATTTATATATTGGTTAGTCTAATTACTTTTAAGCTCTTTTAGAATGGAGTGGTTAAAATTGGCTTTGATTGTTAAACTGTTAATGTAATATTTTTGTTTAACCCCTTGAACCTAAACTGAAAGACTACTTTAATTAATTTTCAATGGAAAGTAGCTACAGCCTGACTGAAAATTGCTAGATATCACTAGATGACATAATACATAAATTAGTATATTCATGACGTCATTGCGACATATTTGCATTCTGCCTAGTTTTAGCCTGGTTTCACACCTTTGTTTGCTCCCCTCCTCTCTGTGCTCTAATATACAGTATTTTAATACAGCCAAATTTCCAGTAAAGCTGTTCTAATTTACACTTTTTCTCTTTCTGTTGTCAGAAAACAGAACTTGTATGATACAGTGTCTGAAAAATGGCCTAATAAGATTACATATTAACCAGCAGTCAATTCTATGCTATTCAAAGCTGCTGCTCAGCAATGCTAATCCTGACTTTACAATGATGACACTGTCTGACAAAATCACCATATAAATAAGTTTAAGATTTACAGAGATTTGCAACCCATGCATAGGGTTTATACACAATGGTCAAAAGAGAGATGCAAACACTGACATAACTGTACAGGTTAAGAACTGCAAGATATATATTTCTATCTCTACTCTCAAACTATCATGACATGAAAATGTTCAGGTCTCTCTCCCTTTCCATAGCTGCTGACTTATATTTAATCTACAAAGCGTCACATATCTAATTAATGGCATAATAAACAATCTGACATTGACTGCTTGATTTACAGAATATATTAGCACACAAGAGGGGGATTAATTATGATAAATCATTAATAAAATTCACACAGTGAACTGCAATCTAACCCCATGCTTTCCATCTATGTGACAACAACCTTCAATAGCACACAAAATTTAACGTGAACCTCACTAAACCACTGGCCCAGATTAGACACACAAACCCCTCCAAACAACACGAGAACAGGCTTTCTGGCTGCCCCCTCCCCCCAATGATAGGAGGGATGTGTGCTTGACAGAAAACCTGCCCTTCTAACCAGCCAGAGACGGAAGTTGATCCTACCTGTGTTGGAACGTCGACGAATACCAAAGTCCCAGCTGGAGGTGATGTCCATGGACTGAGAGAGGTCACAGGCATGATTGTCTGTCACACTGCTGCCCTCCTCGCTCAGGGAGCCTGACCCTGCTGACCCACAGCTGCTGCCGGGCACCAGAGCCAGCTGGCACTTCTCCAGATCCACATCCTGGTCTATTAGTACCATCTCACACATTCCTGTATCGTCACTCGTCACGTGAGACTGTCTGATGTGGGCTAGAATAATGGCTGGATTGTCCAAGAAAGCCATTTTCTTTGCTTGTGTGTGGTCTTTAGCTTTGGATGTTTTTCTGTTTTTCTCACCGCCTTGTCCGTTTATCAGAGGATCCCTTTCATTTCAGTTCATTCTCTCTCTGAAAGTGTTAAAGCAGTAACTGATGACAAGTGGAGAGCAGTCATCTTTTCCATCTCCTTTACCTGATTATTCCTTCTGCTCCAAGGTATGCAAGGTGCCAGTACCTGTGAGAGGGTTTTAACAGTTATTACATGATGGAGGCTGAAGATTGAGAATTAGAACCAAATCTTTTTTCAAAAATAATTGCACTGACATTTCCGACACTGTAGTTCTGAGGCTCAGTATGGAACAACTTCCTAGCTTGGTATGCTCCAAACATGTGATGGAGAGCTTTTTATGCACCAATCGGTTTAATTCAATATTCAAGGAAAGACAAAAAACATAGGATCAGTGCTTCTCAAAATGGACTATAAACTATTTATTGCATTTGCTGTTTCTTTTTGTGGTCTGGCATAAACTTTATTTGTTGCTCACATCATAAAGTCCCAAAAAACAGAGGTGAAGAAGAACCAGATGGCACAGTCAGAATGTATGGCGCAGGCCCTTCACGCATTACAGTGTAAATCTGTTGAGTGTGTTTATGACTAGTAGGGAGTAGAATATTTCTACATTAAATTGGTTCATTCCATACTAACTTACCTAAGGCTTTCCAGTTCATGTTGTGGATTTTTTTAAAAGAACTGCTTGTGTTTGTATACTGGGAAATTAAAAACACAGCCATGAAATGTACAGTTGATACAATTATTGGCACTATTTTGATGAATTTTAAATTAGTTCCTTAAAAAATACATAAATTAAATGAGTCTCATCAATGTTTAATTTTCAGTGTTCACATGATCTGAAATAACCAATGAATGATGTTTTTAAAGGGGGCTGAATTTTTCAGTCTCTTTTTCATAATGGTAAAGACAAGAGACGTGTCATAGAACCCCAGAAATGCAATTATTAAAAACATACAATAATTCCAAAGGTTACAAGGCAATCACAAAAGATCTTGAAATCCCTGTTTCAGCAGTTCAAAATGTTGAAAGAAGTTTCACAGTTATAAAGCTATCGAAACACTTCCAGGATGTGGTGCTAAGAAGAAACTCAAAGAGCTGAACTCAAAGGCTGACCTGGGTCTATCTGGATTGGTGGTTTCAGCCCATACCATATGCCACACACTAAACCAAGCAGGGCTCAATGGGTGAAAGGAATGGAAACACCAATATATATAAAAAAAAACAACAAAAAAAAACAGGCAAAACTAATATCTGCAAAAGCTTTCACAGATTAACCACAGTCTTTCTGGGATAACGTTCTATGAACCGATGAAACCAAAGTCAAACTCTTTAGAAATGCAGTGCACAGGCTCAGGAGGTAGAGGTGGTCGTCCACAAACCAGAATGTCAGCGGTTCAAGCCGCAGCTCATCCAATCCACATGTCAGTATCCTTGGGCAAGATACTGAACCTGAAATTTCCCGGGATGTATCATCAGCAAATGAATGCATGTATATGTATAGAAAGTGCATGTATAGAAAAAAAAGCACTTTATCAGTGTGTGTGTCTGAATGAGGCAGTAAAGTGCTTTGAGTGGTCGATAAGACTAGAAAAGCATTAGGTACGGTCTATTTACCATGAGTTTGTTTATAGGTGACAAAATGAAGCTCATAAGGAAAAGAACATCCACAAAATTACCAAGATATTTTAGAGGATAATGTTTTACCGAGTGTAAAAAAAAAATAGATTTGAAAGAAGCTTCTACATGGCTGCAAGAAATGTTTAGAGGCTGTCATTGTGGCCAAAGGTTCTGCAACCAAATATTAGTGGAGGGTGTCAATAATTGTATGAGGGTACATTTTTATTTGTATTATTTAGCTATTATGCAAATTTTGTTTTTTTTAATTTTCTTTTGTTCACAAACCTAGGACATTGTATTAAAATATTTGGATTATAAAATATGTTGTTTGGGGCTCCCTTCCTTTTTTGTTATTTTGAGAGTATAAATGATGGACGTTATCTTGCTTAAAAAAATTAAATAAATTTTACATCTTTGACTTAATGTCATTTGGAAATCAGGTCAAACATTTTTTGACCAGGAGTTCTCAAATTTTTTCATGCCACTGTATATTTAGCAAGATCTGTGGCTATAAATTTTTTAGGCAGGACCAAATAACTTCTAGATGTGATAGGTGTGCAAATTATCCTTAGGGTTTTTGAATGATCAGTACAAATTTTAACCCAATCCAGTGAAAAATAAGCGATTGGTGAGGCCTACAAAAAAAATCATAAAGTATGGAATTAAGCTCCAAGGACCGAACTTCAAAAATTTAAATCTAAAAAAAGTCTTTGAAGTAGAGCTATAGGATTTTTGTAAGGTCTATGAATTTAATAGTCGTTTCACCTTTTTTTTTTTCAAGAGAATCTAAGATGTCAACTAGGAAAAGTTCTGAATTCTGGATGAGTTGGCACCGAATGACCCAATAATGTTATAAATCATCTGCCATCCACATATTACATCAACATATTAGACAATGTCGCGGGCCCAGGCCATACAGGTTATTTGGATAAGCCTGGAGTTACTAATCACTCAGAATAACGATGTGATTTTGTCACAACATTGATGCTTTGTCAATGACACAATGAATTGGGTGTTAGCCATCACTGGACACTTATATTCAACTGTAAACAAATGGCCTCTCCTCAGAAAATAGTAAGTATTTACACTGTGAACACAACAGTGTTGATAATTTCAACAAGTTAACGAGAGCTCGGAGCAAGGACAAAACAATCCCATCCTACATTATACCCAAGTCAAATGCAGGATGTTTTGACATACTGCAGCGCTATAAATTCATCTAAAATTAGCAAACAAACCGTAGATGACTAGCAGCAAACTGTTACAACCATATCTACTAGTTTCCTTTCTGTGCGGAACCTTATCACATGTTTATAAGCCAGTTTCTACTATGAGCTTCTCCGACTATTGCTAACTGCGGCTAATGCTAACATGCAGTATGTTGCCAAGGTTGCTTTATCACTTTATCTGTTACCAGATTGATGGTCAGCTTCTTTAAACGAGTAAGTGGCTCATACTTGTTACGAACGTCACATATACCTTCACCCAACAACCTAGTTAAGTAGGGATGATTCCCAGTAGCTAGTTCACGTTAGCTAATACAGCTATTGTGTTCCCTGGCTATTTTAAAGAGTGCTAAGTGGCTAACTTTAAGGTCCTGCACTTTAGCTAAATTGACGTTCAGTTGGGGAAAGTAGCAGCAAAGTATATTACTGGTATTCACTCTATTAAAACATTTAACCAACAATGTAAATGAAAAGCACATTGGGTGTATGTTGTTTTGTCTTGATCTTGTTTAGGCTAAAATCAATGAAGCTTTCTTTAGTTAGCTTCTATCGATCGTCCCAGATTAGTTTGTTTAATGACAGCGTCTCACCTTTACAGGTGCCATCCGAAGAAATGTCCAAAATGCCCCGTTTTTTCCATGTATACTCAAAGTAGTCCGATTATTTATTTTAATTAGGAACAAATGCTATGTAGCAAGATCACCAGTGATCCGCACTGCAGTTGTAGCCCAGTTTCACTTCCGTTTCCATTTCTTCAGATTAAAAGACAGAGACCATTACGATGTAGGTGGCTTTGCCTGCCTGGTAATCTAGTATTTTACGTGAGTTGGTTTAAAAAGGCACAGCATATCCTTAAAGGTGACCATACACGAAAATGAGATGAAATTGAAATCCTTCTGCATCATAGTTAAGTTTTAATAGACAAAACATGTCAAGACAGTTTGTATGTACATGCAATAAGCTTTCAGTTGAATTCTGTGACAGTAAAAGCATCACTTTAAGTCTGCAAATCTACTTTCGTACAAAATGTACTCAGTAATGCTGTTATTATCCATCCAGCCAGGTTCCTACACCTGGTGGAAAAACTGAAAACTGCAAACCTTTAACTGCATCTGTTAAAGGTTTGCACACTTGAAGTAACGCACTGTCAAAAGTAAGGCATTACAGATACAGACCTTCTGTTTTTACCTTTCAGAATAAAAGCCCTAGATATATATACATTGAGTAACTGCTTACCAGAGGGAACCTAACGTGGCAGTCCTGAAGATTTCAGTCCTGGTTGATTTGGTGACACTTTTAGTTACTGGTGGTAACAGTATAATGATACTACAGATCAAGTCAGGCAATAACTGTGAGCAACTGTAATCTCATTTTATGCTGAACACGATATTAGTCTGCAAACAGCAGGGCACAGTGAAAGGAGTTCATTACCTTGTTGAGAAGTTGGCGGTGTGCAGCCTTCCACCTGCAGCCCTAAAACTACCAGCTCACTGTCGCTGCTCCCTCTTGTTCCATTCCTTTCTGCAATATTTCAACTGATCTCCTCTACAAAAAAGTGCTGAAAATTACTTGTCTTGTTCTGTAGAAGCATCTTGAAGGAATGGTAGAGGTAAGTGCGAAGCTCACTGACAAACACATTACATTTATTAAAACTGCTTCATTCTAAAAGTCAACTCATATTTCACAAGTTAAATGCTTCTAAATTGAAGCTGCAGCAGTCCATAGTGCAGCCCAGAGTGTCACCACAGACATGTTTTTTTATTTTCTATTGTTCAGTATGTCAGAGTTCCAGCCACAACCTTATCAACCACTTCTGGTTTTTGTGTTCTCTCTCTCACTTCCCTTCTCTGTTGTTGCCTTTTCCCCAGTGTGTTTGTGTGTCTGTGGAGGGCACAGCTCACCTATTCCCTCACACAACCACACAACCATAAAACCTGGTCTTCCCAACACTCCAGTGCCAGATTGTTCCGGCATAGTTGTAGATACTCTTGACTCCTTAGCATCTCTAGCATTCTCTCTAGCATCTCTTGCTAATATTATTCCTTCCCCGTGTAGATGGGTTACTCTCCTCTGCCTTGCTGTCTCCAGTGTGTCCACCACCACCTCCCTTATTTGGCCTCTGCTTTTGGGTCCATTAGTGCAAAACCTTAACAGAACAAACTGGCCACCATGAACCCTCTTGAATACTGAGGAGCTGTGTAAAGCCCCCTCCTCTCAAGGAAACCATATTGGTCAACATGACAAACCTTACGGGAAATTAGGGACATTCTCCAGGGAATTAACTCCATGGTAAAATAGCTAGAAAGGATGCATGAACCAGGAGTTACATTAGGAAGTTGCTGGTCATCCAGATATTTATGTCCTTATGACATGCTTGAAGTTTAGCTAACTGATTTGTTTCATCAGGCTTCATTGACAAGTACAACTGGGTATCATTCACATAACAATAGAAGTTTATGGAATGTCTCCGAAAATATTGGGGAAGCATATGTGAGGTGAATAGAACTGGTCCACGCAAAGAACAATGTGGAACTCTAAATCTAACTAACTATAATTAACTTTTGATGTCAATCTGATAAATAGGACTTAAACCAGCTAAGACTGATTCCTTTAATGCAAATGAAAGTGCCTGTCACTGTAACAGGATGTCGTGGTCAATAGTGTCAAATGCAGCACTAAGATCTAACAAAACAAGTATGGAGACAAGTACTCTGTCCTATGCAGTTAGAAGATCATTTGTGGTGACTGTGGTTTAGGTGGTAGGGTGGCCAAAAGGGTGGCAGTTTGATACCTGTCTCCTCCAGTCCGCATGTTGAAGTGTCCTTGGGCAAGATACTGAATGTGTGTCATCATCAATGTGTGAATGTGTCTATATGCGTAATAATGTGTGGAAAGCGCCGTTTGAATGTGTGTGTGAGAATGTGACAGTAGTGTAAAAGTGCTTTGAGTTGTCAAAAAATCTTAGACAGAAAGGGAAGGTTATAGACATGGGTCTATCTTTGGCTAAAACTTGAGGCTAAAACATCTGGATCAAGAGTAGGCTTTTTGTGAGGAGGTTTAATTACAGCTTTTTTAAAGGATAAAGGATAAATAGTTAATGAAGACAGACTGATTATATCTAATAGCAAAGGATAACAGTTCCTCAAGCAGCCTAGTTGGCATAGGGTCTATAAGTCAGATTGATTGTTTAGATGAAGACATTTTTGAAGAATCACTTCATTAAATCACTTCAATAAATATAGCTACAGTAATATCAGATAAACGCCTAGTAAAGACATTTTTTTGCCTAATGGTGTGTAGTCAAGCAATAGGAATTCAAAAATTATTAAACAATCGTCCAATGGTCCAAAGCCAACTGAATCTAATAGTGAGATAAATTCAGTGCTAAGACTATCATTATCAATGTCCACATGAATACTGTTATCACCTACTATAATTATTTTATCTGAACTAATGACTAAGGTTGATAAAAAACTCTGAGAATTCTGATAAAAATTCAGAGTATGGTCCAGGAGCACCGTACACTATAACAAATAGAACAGGCTTCAAAGTTTTCCAGTTTAGATGTGTAAGACTAACAATCAGTTTCTTGCAATGGAAAGTGGCTGGGACGACACAGCACCACAGGGGGTACTCTTCTGGAGGCCCATGAATAACATCATAGATGAGTTAGCAGCTCGTGACAAAACCCTCCTCCCTTGAGGAATTCATATCTTTATCCATTCTTCTCGATAACTGCCCATGTGAACACTGTAAGGGAAATTAATTGGTCACCCAGATTCACGACCTCAACTCCCTCCCAGCTCACCATCCCTGGATCCCCGACTCATGGGCTCTTCTATGATGCAGTTCTCACCCCCTGGGATTGCCAAAGGAGGGTGAAGGGAAGGGGGGGGGGCACCATGCACCACCACTCCCCCCTCTCCTGCCTGCAGCTCCATGGCTCCCTTTCTCTACCTTTGCTGATGGCAATGTCATTGACTCAAACTTAGTCCTACAAACCAACCTCCTGACAGAAAACTACCTACACCTACAGACATCCTCACCCTTGATGGTAAAATATTCAGACGCTTCTGTCTGGTAATCACCACCACCTCTCCAGTTTTTGCTGTCCCTCCACCTCACTCTTTCTTGGTCTTGGGTCTCCCCTCGTTAAAGTTGCACAACATAGACATAGACTGGTCATTTTCCAGTGTTGTCCACAGGAGTGTTTTTGTCATTCCCAGTAACTTAACTCAGCCATCCCCCCTCGTGACAGCCCCTCTCCTGTACCACCTGAGCCACTGACCTCACCACAGTTCCCCCCAACGATCATATTCCACAGGATGTATTTAGTAAAGGCCAAGCACTCTCACTTCCCCCTGACCCTACAACTATGCCATAGAACTAATCCCTTATGCCTCACTTCCATCTAGAAGACTGTACAATCTCTCCAAACCCAAGAGGGAGGCCATGGAAAAATACATCTCAAAATCACTAGCTGCTGGACTAATTTGGCCTTCCTCCTCTCCAGTAGGAGCTAGATTTTTCTTCATGGAGAGGAAGGATCAATTTCTTCACCCTTGTATTGATTACAGAGGACTCAAGGATATCAATCCAAGTCAAAAACAAATACCCTCCATCCCTAATCAACTCTGCATTTGGTTCTCTTCATCAGGCCTATGTCTTCAACAACCTGAATCTACGCAATGCCTACTACCTGGTGCATATTAAGGAAGGGGATGAGTGGCAACTTTGAATACCTGGTCATGCCTTTTGAACTCACAAATGCCCCTGCTTTGTCCCGGGCCCTTTTCAATGATGCACTCTGTGACATGCTGAATTGGTTTGTCTTTGTGTATCAGCATGGCATCTTCATCTTCTCCTGGGACCAAGACATACCTATTCATTATGTACAGGTAGTATTCCAATGTCTCCTGGAGAACCAACTCTATGTCAAGGTGGAGAAATGTGACATCCGTGTCCCTTCAGTCAGTTTCCTCGGTTTCATGGTTGAGAGGGGATGAATACGGACCAACCCTGCTGAAGTTCAGGCACCAAGTCACCAAGTCACATAGCAAATAGCTCCATTGCTTCCCGGAGTTTGCCAACTTCTACAGTCACTTTGTCCGCAACTACAGCTGGTTTGCAGCTCCCGTCACAGAGCGCACCTCTAACAAGCTCCCATATTGCTGGACCTCTGAGGCTGCATACCTCAACACCCAGACCCCTGCCTTCAATTCATGCTGGAAGTGGACAGTTGCCTTCTATTCTCGCTGCCTTTCCCATGCTGAAAAGAACTACAGTGTGGGAAATCAGGACCTACTTGCTGAGCTTGTTGTGCTGGCCCTCCAGGAATGGAGACACTGGCTGCAGGGAGCAGCTCACCCATTCCTCACCTGGACTGACCACGAGAACCTCACCTATCTGCACTCAGCAAAATGCCTTAACTCCTGAGATACTAGTTTGGCTTTGATCTTGGGCTGGTTCAGTTACACCATACACTGCTGTCCCAGCTCCAAGAACATCAAGCCTGATGCCCTGTCATGGCAATTCACCTCTGGGGAGGAAGAAAAATTTGTGGAAGCCATCATCTCTCCCTCCTGTGTGGCAGCAGCGGCCACGTGGGTTAAACAGGCAGTTCACAATAAAGCACAACACACCAGCCCAATGCCAGGTAACTGTCAACCTGACTTTTTGTTTGTCCCCGACTCTGTGAGGTGGTTCAGTGGAGGTATTCCTCAAAGATTCATCTTCCACACAGGGTTCCATAGAACCTCCACCCTTCTGCAACAACGGCTCCAGTGGCCTGCCATCATCTGTGACACCCGGGAGTTTGTTTTAGCCTTTCCCATCTGCACCTGAAGTAAATCCTCTCACCGAGACTACTTTGATTCCTTCTGGTACCTTAAGAGAGACTGGGAGACTGAGCCAGAAGATGTGTATTCTGCAACTCACTCTACCTTGGTGTTAATTTAAACTGCAAAAAACAAAACACTACTGCTTATTTCCTGCTCTATTTCTGTTTTACAGAATCATCATCATTAGGGCGGAGGGACTCCCCCCTGTTCCTTACATGTGTATAAACTGTCTGACCCATTGTAGTTGTGCAAATTTAAAATGTAAAATTCAAATTCTTATGCAGAAGTGTTTTACATTAAACACAATTTCTATTTGTTCAACATTTTGATGTAGTCCATCAACTGTTTATATTCTACACCGTGGGGAAGTTTTAAAAAGACCATTGGTATAACACGCATGTTTTGTGGTATAAAAAGAAATCAGAAACAGATGCTTTATTTAAGGAATAAATTCTATTTATGTAACTTTTAACTCAGTGATTTATAAAATGCAATGGTCACAAAATCAGTATTAAAAAATGCAATGAACAAACCATAGTTTCACTATATACAGAACCGTACAATGATCAGTGCAATGGAGCCAACCACTCCTCTGGGCTCTGTCTGTTAGCTGACACAGGGCTCACCCTCATTGTTTGCCTTCTTCAGTTGTCTCTGGCCCATTTCTTTTACCTTCCATAGTCCATACTGGCTGCAGCAGTTGATCGAGGGGGCTTGGATTTTCAGAGTGTGCCCCCTTTTGCAGTCTCTAACTGCATCTCCTGCAGCTGCTACCAACACCAGGCTTTGGACTTTTGAAAGAAAAACAAAAAATGAATATGTCAACATTGAGAGAGGGTGGCCTGGTCGACCACAAACAACTGGATTGTTGTTATGGATCTGAGGGCCGGATTCATGTTGGCCATGTTTCATATGGTGTTGTAGTCCCTAAGAAACAGGGTCCAGCTGGTCAGGAGGCAGCCCATCACCCTTTTGCTGCAAGAATAGTAGATACACAGCTGGAAGAACACTGTATCCTGGCATCTGGCCAAATGGCAGGTCCACTGCCTGTTCCCACATTACAGCTTTAACCAGACAATGGAGAGAGATAAGTTGACAGAAAATAAATTCACAGCTGGACCATGAACTTGACATTTTTCTGCAAACATACTGTCTCATGCTCTCTAGGTCTGCTATGGGCACAGAGCTGAAAACACAGGTTTTGGCCTTTTTAAACCTCAACTTGGCCAACTGATCCCTGTGGCATGATGGATAAACCACAGGACACTTGTTGGCCTCGGGGAGGGTCTCCCAGAGCCCCAAAATCTCCTCCACCTCTGTTTTGGTGATGTAGCAGTTTGTGCAGTACTTAACCAGACTCTGTGCCAGATGGGCTACATGGTGCTACCCAGGAGTGCCATCAAAGCAGACACTGCCCTGTGGTGAACTGAAATAAGATATGACACATCCTCCTGCAGGGCGCCCAGGTCTTAGCTGCCACTGGGGTTGTCGGGGTCATGGGGAAGTCCTGCAACATCTGGCCTGTCTGTGCATACAGGTAACTAACTCTGATCAGCTCCCCTGAAGAAAAAATAGACAATATGTATTTATACATGTGCGACTGGGACATGTGGTGGAGCCTGGATGTGGGAATGATGAGGTTAGTACAGTGGTGATGGGTAAATACTGTTTTGTAGGATTAGAGTTCAGTTCTTTGAGATGAAACAATGAAGCATTTTAGACTAAAATCTACAGCTTAACAATATCAGCAGGGAAGCAGCTCCAGAACTCCCTGATGCAGATCTGGTCCAGGAGTGGGATGTTCATGGTGTTAGTAGAATGAATGGAGCTCTCCACCAACTCACTGATGACACGCTCAGTCATCTGACTACTTCACCCTCCCCAAGCAGGACCCAATAAAAGATCCAGCAGAGGGCCACCGCATGAACCTTGGATAGCAGTGGAATTGAGCTCGGAAGGTTTACCCTCCGAGCTTACTTCATGACATGATCCTCCACATAAAGTGCAAGATGTCGAATCTAGACATATCAGCGGCCAATTGTGAAATAGAGTGGCTACCACACATGGTTCTCCATCCCTCCTGCAGCAGTCCCTGTCCATGTACAGGATACATTGAGGGTCCACACAGCCTGCTGGTACCAGCAGGCTGAGCAGTACCAGTGTCTGCTCTGCCCAGCTTGTTGGTCACCTGCAGATGACAGGAGTGTTTCTTTGGTCTGACATGTTGCAGCAGTTTCTGACATCATATTGTGTATGAACATGTTGTTTGCTCAGTTTCTTGGTGGGGCCCATCTTCAGGATGAAGCCAAAGGTTAAATGTTACCTTCCCTCTCAGTTCATTTGTCCTGCTTAACGACTCACTGGCATAGGTGGTCAACTGCATTTGGCTCCATCTTTGATAGAGTCGGAGGAGGGGGCAGCTGGACTCCAGAGGCCTCAAACCTCCAGCAGGTTTGCAGGAAGTGAGTGCCTCATCTCATCCACTCTGCCATCTGCTGCTCAACAAGGAAGGAGTAAAGACAGCCTGCAAGACAAAACAGTTGCAGTTAATACACTCCCTTTGAATCTACCCATGTTTTGAAGTGCTGTACAGAAGCCTGTGTAACTCATTGTATTTACATAAATACCAGCACTGGAGGGAAGAGCTGCTGGTGTTGGAGGTACAGCTTTCTCCTAACACACTCTGCCCAACTAGCTACCTTCTTCGTACAGTACATGTGGAGAGAAAATGCATTTTTACACATTGTTCCTACTCACCTGTCTATTATGTACAATGCAACTTCCAAGTGCTTTTTCCTCTGTTTCTGTATTACTCTGTTGAGCCTTTTCCTTGACACTGTGACTTCATGTTCCATAGTTAGTATAGAGAGTGAGCTTCACTCTGAATGCTGCACAATACCATCCATGGCCCTATGTAACACAGTTTCAAGCAGCAAATAGTAAATGGACTACTGATTGTACTTTTCTAGACTTTTTGACCACTCAAAGTACTTGGACACTACTGTCACATTCACTTATTCACACATACATTCATACAGTGCTTTTCTACAAATTTAGTGCATTTTACATACCAACACATTCATGCACCAATACATCAGGGGCACTTTGGGGTTCAGTATTTTGGCAAGAACATGATATAAGGACTGGAGGAGCTGGCGATGGAACTGTTGGCCTTCTGGGGTCACAGCCGCCCCAACTAGAACTGAGCCGAGTTCAGTACCTGCACTCCAGGTACTCTGTGCCAATGTAGTACCAGCCATCTATATCCATGACTTTGCGGACAGTCTTGTAGATGCCGTAGCCTGTCACTTTGTGGGCACACACTGGACATTTGAAGATGTACTGCCACATCTGGTACGTGGCCTAGAGGAAGAAGGGCTGCTGAAAGAAGGTGCCTGGAGTGGATGGATGCTGGTGGTAGATCAGCTGTAGACTGGGTGGGTAGTATCACAGCTGGAGTTCTTACAACAGGACTGCCCTCCCTGTCCGTTCCCTAACAAATAGAACCCTGCTGACCCAATCCCGCTGCTCTGGATTTTTCTTTTCCATGCCTCAGGCAGGAGGAGCTGTAATGACACAACAACAGAGTTCACTGTGCTGCAAAATTAAACACACATTGACACCAGATGTTCAGTGTTTAGAACCAAATCACAACCCTATGCAGTAAGGAGCAACTGGTCTGATGTCAGCAGCAGCAGTAGAAGGAGGAGGAGGAGGAGCAGCAGCAGGAGCAGGAAGAGCACTTTGTGCCACAAGTGTTGGTGGTGGAGGATGAGAGGATGTTGTGAACGGCAGAAAGAGCAATTTAACAGACAAGATTTCTTATTTTACACACAATTAGAGTAACACAAGGACTGATTAATGAAACAATATTCATTTACAAGAAACATATTAGGCAGGTGATATTTTACCTCTCCCTGTACTAACTACATTATAAGAAAAGAAAAAGCTGTTGCTGCACTTATACACAGCTGTGCAAAACACAGACACTTGCCAAGAGCAGTTGTCTCCTGCTCGACAGCAGCAGCAGCTTCCACCATCAGCAGGTCATCCTTGTCCTCCGAGGAACCTGGAGCCAGGATTAAAACACTTCAGTCATTGAACAACACAGTAGATAATGACAGGCTGACACACCAAAACACCTGCTGCTGAGGCCTCTGATATTCGGATATTCACAGATTACAATTTTGCTATTTTGTTATGTTTTTGAAATATTTTTTTTTTTCCAGATGATGGCAATGAAAGGTCAGGGGGTCCCCAAAATCATCAGAACTCCTACTCTAGGGGCCATGAAAGTCTACATCACATTTCATTGCAAAAAAGGATTTCATTCCAAACACAATAACATTTAGAGAAGAAAGAAAAGTTTCTTTCTTCTGTTTTGTGTGACACCACTGTTTTGTATTGTGGTCTTATGATTGCAAAATCAAAATCCTCATTTCATACAGAGGCTCAACATTATGTTCTCTGAAAATTTTTGGTGTCCTTCATGTGACAGCCAGTGTTTTCCAGTCCTTAGAGGGGGTGGAGTTCATAATAGCTTTCAGATTTTTTATGGTGTTCAGTTTACTCTCCACACAGCTCATACGCTACTGTCAGGCTGCAGTGTACTGCAAATATAGAAAAAAATCATCTTACTGCTGGAATAGTGAAAAAAAAAATGTTTACATTGTAGGGTATTATTCAAATTTTGGAAAGTAGTAGACCGACTGCTACAGAAAATCAACAGTTGACTGTACTTTCGGTTTGCATGCTACAGTAGGTTGCTGCCATTACCAACACTACTGGCCTGGCAAAGCATCTCAAGGGAGGAAACCCAGCATCTGATGATGTCCATGGTGTCCAGACTGCAGGCAGTCATTGACTTCCAGGTTCCAAGTACTAAAAATAATCCTTATGAATATATTTATGGTGGTTCGTCCTATTACTTCTGACCCACTGAAAATGGGGAACTATGTAAAAATGGCAGTAATTCCTAAATGTTGGATTTAAAGTTTTTTGTGAAATTGCTTGAATGAAGCTGAAAGTCTTCACTTTAATCACATCTTGATTTGTTTGATTCAAATTCATAATTGTTGTGTACAGAGAGAAAATTAAATATGCATCTAACTGTAATTCCTTTAGGAAGATGAAATTTGATCTCAGGGTTTAATATATAATATATAATATATAATATTAATGCTGCTAGTTTGTCCTGAAACAGGGGAAAAAAGCTTCTCTGTTTAAAGCTCAAATATACATCTACACTTCTAAAGCTCGTTAATTAACATGGTATCATCTGTTTGTTAACAGAAATGTTAACATTGTCTGTTTGTGGGTTTGGGGTGTGCTGCAAAACTTTATGTTTTTCTGCTTATCCATCTGCTCAGTAATTGATGCAGCTTCTCAGGCTATTTTGCAGGTTGACAGATATGGATGGTGAGCACAAGTTAGTTAAGGAAATGTCACTGTGATAACAAGACTCTGAGAAGTTTCACAGTGACACTGCACCTTGCTGTTTTTTTTCCAAGAAATAATTCCACCACTTAACTCCATCCAAAAGCCCAAACTGTCAGTTTAAGTTTCTGTTTTTGTACACACAAAACAAACAAGACACAGCATGTTCATTAGTGAACTTAAGAGGTCTTAGAAGCTGGATTTTTTTCACTTAAGGGGGCCAGACAAGCTTTGACCCTGTGCTTCCAGTCTTTAAGCTAAGCTCATGTCCTAAAATGTTGAACTATAATTTTTGCAAACTAAAGCTCTTAGTTAAGGTCATACATACACTGTGGTTGTGTTCAAATAAACAACACAAAAAAACAACAAAAAATAAATAAATTTCAGGTCTGAGAGAAATTTGGATTTGTTAAATAGCCATCCACCAACCTGACCTCCACACACCCTTACTTTATACTTCTTTGGATACTGGGCTGTATCAAATAAGCTAAATCCCTGAAAGTCCCTTCTGGTTGTCATGGACAGCTGCTAGTAAAGCAACCCATTAATAGCTTGTAGTTAGTAGCTGTTTTACCATAAACCCTACCAATATTCAAATTAGATCATGGCTTTCTGGGTAGTCTCTTTTCTTGCATAAAAACAAAACGACACTGATAGGACCATATGGCTGATGGTCAGATCACAACTCGGGTTTTTGAGGCAATACATCTGTGACAAAAACCAAAAAACTGTCAGAGACCCTATGTAATAGGGAGAGAGAGAAACTCCCTTAAGCTACATCTAAATGAAAAATATTAAAGGTAAAAAAATAAAAAGCTAACTACTTGGTGAGAAATTTAGGCTTGGTTCTAGTTTCATTCCTAATTTTTTTCATAATTCATTTATCGGTGAGTGTAAAAATTGCTATGGGAGCATATTTCATACAATGATTCTATTTTAATATCTTGTTTTGGCATACATTAAGGTGTGTGATCAGGACAAGCAAATAAATCTTTATTGGACATTGACTGACAGTATACTCAGCTTTAAGGCACCACAGAAATGATGAGAGAGGGGCTTCTTAACGTAATTTGCCGTAAGGATATGTACTTGTTTACTGAGCTGAAACCAAATCCAAGCACAATAATTAAGCATAGACGTACAAAGCAACTCATGAAAGCAACTCCTGACCAATGACAAATAAAAAATACCCTGCAGATGTCCTGATCAATCGTATCATAGACATTACTGACAGCAGATAGTTAAGCACACTGACCACAGCTGAGCTACGAACAAAATAACCAATGACATTAGATTTTAATTAGACTTGATGGATTGATTCATAGTAGCATTGGAAATATCAATGTTTTTTTTTATCAAGGTAACCCTAAACTCGAAATTCTGTTGCTTCTGGTTGAATTCAGGTCTCTTTTGGTGGAGCCCCCCTGGCTCCCCATAATTCAAATACTGAACCTTACTAAGTCTTGCCAATGAATCATTTACTGATGGCAGGGGGTATAAATCAAAACTGCACAGAGCTTTGAGCTCTCACTGATTCTTAGAGATTTTGTGTTTCGTAATAACATAATTATTGAAAGGTCCCCAAAAGCCTTATGGCATTACATGTTCACATGGCTTTTTCTTCCGATACCTTCTTCTTTTCTTTGAGACTTCCCCCATGTGCACTGCTAGCTATCAGCCCAAGACTGTGAAAGTGAATACATTATTGAATGATGCTTCCTTTGTTTATGTTGTGTATGAAAAATAGCTGTTTGGGAACCTGACCAGAACAATTTTAAGACAACACATTTAGAGACTCGTAAAATATAAAGGTATTAAATAGTTATACTGTCCTGAATCAGAGAGAACCTACTAGATCTGGTGGGCTTAGGAATGGTTAAGGCTTTTTTAGAGGACACATGCAAACCAGAATCCAAATTCATTGTTCCTCTTCCCCAATTTGTTCTCCTACCCAACTCTACATCTTAGGAGCATACCTCCATGCCCAAAGTTTTGCACACCTGGCTTTGGAGATTTCCTTCCATTCTTCTCTACAGATCCTCTCTAGCTTTCTCAGGTTAGATGGGGACCATCATTGTGCAGCCATTTTCAGGTCTCTCCAGAAACTTTCAATTGGGTTAAAGTCAGTGGTCTGGCCGGGTCACTCATGGATATTCACAGAGTTATGCCCATGCCGGCTGTTTACTTAGGGTCAGTGCTCAATGGGAAGGTGAACCTTCAGTCCAGTCTGAGGTCCTAAACCCTCTTCACCAGGTTTTCATTAAGGATATCTTTTAACTTTGCTCCATTCAGCTTTCCCTCAACCCTGGCCAATCTCTCTGTTCCTGCTATTGAAAAACACCCCCAAATCATAATGCTGCTGCCACCACGTTTCACTGTTGGGATGATAATGGGCAAGTGATGAGCTGTGCCTGGTTTCCTCCTGACATGCTTTGAATTGAGGCCAAAAAGTTTAATCTTGGTTTCATCAGACCAGAGAATCTAATTTCTCACAGTCTGAGAGTCCTATAGGTGCTTTTTAGCTAACTCTGAGCATGTGTCTTACATGGGTCCATATAGTATTCACATCATTTGCAATAAATTAAAGTAATACAAATGCCACAGGATGAACCTGGAGTAATTGGGGCCCCTAAGGTTTTAAGGCTCCAGGGTGGGATCATTTTGATATTACTGCATGTAAAATGTTTTGAGATAAATATTTCAGCTTGGTATGTTGTAATATCCCATAATAGCCTTTTGCTGGGAGAAATGCATATAGGAGATCGAGGTAGTCCTCCACTGAATGTAACTCTTATAAAGAATCTAAGAGAAGAAGTCCAAATGCTCACATTGCTGCATCATTAGCAAGTATTGTGTTTAATTTTCAGTACGTTGGCACTGTGGCGTGAATAAGGGGAAGGCTCTTACAGTTGGTTCGCTGACCGCACCCCCATTCTCAACCCCGTTTTCACCCCGATGCTCACCCCTCTCCGCAACTGCTTCAGTCAGAGCCCGGAGGAACGCTATGTAAATAAATACAGAGCAGCTTATGTTCTGGATTGGCGCCTCATAGGGCTTTCGGAAAGATGCGATTCTCTTCAAAGCTGTGAAAAGGACTGAGAGGACAGAAGAAAACAGACGTACCGCTCGGATCCAACTGTGAACCTCGCTAGGTAAGAGGACTAACCAACACGTTAGCAAGTAAGCTAGCATTAGCAACTACCGCAGAGTCGGTGTCTTCAAGCGACCCTATGGCATGTGAACCTGCTTTTGTCTTAGAAAATGGAGTACCACAATGACTCGGACATAAAGGATGAGTTCTTAAATCGCCTGGTGGACAACGTTTAGCCTGCGTGCTGGCCAAGAAAGCCTTAGATGAGTCGGACAGTCGTGCCCGTTGGTCACAGCTGGTGTGTGGATACTACTAGCATGCTAGCTGACTAGCTTGTTAGCTGTGTCGCATAGCTAGGTTTTCACCGCTACCGTAAAGCCACCACTGACAAATCCAGATAAGAGAACAAGAAATACAAACGCAAGAAGATGCTGTTTTGAAATGGATAAGATGAACTTGTAAGGTTAGTTACCTACGCTGTTAACTATTCCTGTTAAACCACAAGATCAATGCGTACATTGCCAATTAGAAGATGATATTCCAAATACACTCGGAAAATGGTCACAGTAAATGATGCTTTTCTTGTCAGCAGAGATGCTTGTGTGGTAAAGAATAGCCTGACCTTTATCTGAATTACCTGAGTGTTGTGCGGAACTTGTTATATAGCTGGTTAACACCCAAACAGCGCTTCCGTTCAATGCATTTTTTTAATAAAAATGGCCCATACTTCTCATACTCCGGTGTTTTCAAGTGGCAGTAGTGGAGTAGTTTATGGTGAAACTGATTATCAAAGAAGTGTTTTCAATCATCATGTCAAATACGACGATGAGCCTAAACATTGTGACCATTCCCAGAGAAGTGAATAACAACTATCCCGTAACAAAGGCGCATGTTGAGGTCTTTGATATATTAGATGATAAGTGAGCATACAGTGCCAGTGGTCAGCCCCTTACCTTTACCCAACCCCAGCCACTTATCTCTATTATGGCTATTAAATTGAACTAAGCCCTTATTGCAACCACCTATATAGGCGCTGGGGGAAACACTATTTTCAGCAATAGACATCTGTACATTTTCAATCTTTATAATAAGTTGACTCAATGGACATGAATATAACTGTGAATTTGTTACTCAGTGCCCCTGCACTGATACATTTATTGTATATTAGTATAGTAATTACTGTAGATAATATATATATATATATTTAAAATCTGAGTGAAGCTCTACACACATAAGACACTAAACAATGAATAGCCATTTCTCACGTCAAGTCTTTTCTCATTTCAAGTGTATTTGTTATTAAACAAAACAGCTTTAAACAAAAAAGTTTGTTAATTTATAACTCATGTTTTATAAATTTCAGCAACCTACACACCTGCTCATCATTGGTCAAAAACAAGTACAGTTTCATGTAAATAACTTGTAAACTCTCAAGGTCACCTGATATGCAGATGAGTTCAACTGCAAGGGTTTTCAGTGGATACTTGCTTCTACTTGGAGTTAAAGTTGAGTAAATATGATATTTCTTCATTTCCTCCACCTTAGTTTGTAAATATATTGAAAGAAGGGGATGGGTGTTCTTAAGAGCTCTTTTTGGCACTTATTATAGGAAATGCTTAATACATGACCAACAGACCAACAAATAACAGTCTTAAACAAGCTTCTGTTCATTGATTAAGCCACCAAGATAAATTTTAAAATCCATCACCTGATTGTCTTTTACAACTTAGAGCTGTTCTTATGCTGCGGTGAGACAGAGAGAGGCCTTTGCACATTGAAGTTCCATCAGTATTAGCCTTGTCATGTCTGAACAAAGGCTTTATGGAACATTTAGGTAACAGGGACCTATGTTTGAATTGTAAAAAGCTATTACCTGGACAGACAGAGGAAGCCAGCAATGTTGTAGATTACATGACTGACAAGGGCTTTAATTAACATCAGTCCTGCTTTTGCCAGTGTCAAACAGTTTTAAAAAGTTGAATACTGATTGCAAGGAGTAATCACTTTGATACAAGTCATTTGAGTGGACACCACAAATGAGATTTTTGTTATAAAGTAATAAAGTTAAGAAAGGTAGTGTGGTTATAATTACAGTTCAGATTTGGTATGGGCAGTAAACATGCCAGCTCTGCTCTGTTGGCTACCATGTTCTAGGTTGATCCAAGTCTTAACAAGGCCCCATCTGTCTTTTCAAGGCCCCATCTATCTTTTCATACCATAGTAAATTCGATAAATAACCTTCTATGTTTTGATTTTTTTAGACAAATGAAGCCATTTAGGGGGACATTTTGAGCTGTGGAATTTTTTTTTTAAACATTTATTTATTTATTAATTGATTGATTGATAGGAAATAAATAATAGAAATAATTAATAGGTGAATATTTTATCTTTTAATAGTAGTTCAAATTTTAGTCCTTACTGTAATGCTTAGCTTCAAGGTTAAGAATGTAAACAGTCGACCAAGAAAGATAACCATAAAAATAACTATGGATTTATAAGTTTTAAAAATCCTCTTGACTCTAACACTGAGTCGATGGCGGGGTCCATACCAAGTTCAACATGGCAGATGGCATTGCCGAGAGCCTCATCATTTAGGTTAAAAAAAAGTCCATGTGTTTGATAAAATCAGTATTTTCAAAGACGCTAACAAGAAAAATGATATCTGGGATCCAATTCAGCTCAACCTCGGAATTGGTGCTAAGTGTTCTGTTATCCAACACAGCTGGAATGTGAAATGTGCTTCGTGCCACTGTTTTCAGAATGTTAGCATTAATCAGTATGGGTGCTCTTGTTGTTTTTGTTATAAAGATTGTTATATTTATTGTTCTTGATGTGGACGGCCTTTAATGGAGCACTTTCTCTCAGATTTGGGATGGGCATACAGTAGTGTTCAAAATAATAGCAGTCCAATGTGACTAACCAGATTAATCACTGTTATTAGTATATTTTTTATTGCTACATGGCAAACGAGTTACCAGTAGGTGCAGTAGATTCTCAGAAAACCAACAAGACCCAGCATTTATGATAATCACGCTCTTAAGGCTGTGCAATTGGGCAATTAGCTGAAAGGGTATGTTCAAAAAAATAGCAGTGTGGCATTCAATCAGTGAGGTCATCAATTTTGTGAAAAAAACAGGTGTGAATCAGGTGGCCCCTATTTAAGGATGAAGCCAGCACTTGTTGAACATGCATTTCTCTTTGAAAGCCTGAGGAAAATGGGTCTTTCAAGACATTGTTCAGAAGAACAGCGTACTTTGATTAAAAAGTTGATTGGAGAGGGGCAAACTTATAAAGAGGTGCAAAAAATTATAGGCCCTTCAGCTAAAATGATCTCCAATGCCTTAAAATGGAGAGCAAAACCAGAGACACGTGGCAGAAAACAGAAGACAACCATCAAAATGGATCAAAGAATAACCAGAATGGCAAAGGCTCAGCCAATGATCAGCTCCAGGATGATCAAAGAAAGTCTGGAGTTACCTGTAAGTACTGTGACAGTTAGAAGACGTCTGTGTGAAGCTAATCTATTTACAAGAATCCCCCGCAAAGTCCCTCTGTTAAAAAAAGGCATGTGCAGAAGAGGTTACAATTTGCCAAAGAACACATCAGCTGACCTAAAGAGAAATGGAGGAACATTTTGTGGACCGATGAGAGTAAAATTGTTCTTTTTGGGTCCAAGGGCCGCAGACACAGTGAAGACAGTGAAGCATGGTGGTGCAAGCATCATGATATGGGCATGTTTCTCCTACTATGGTGTTGGGCCTATTTATCGCATACGAGGGATCATGGATCAGTCTGCATATGTCAAAATACTTGAAGAGGTCATGTTGCCTTATGCAGAAGAGGACACGCCCTTAAAATGGGTGTTTCAACAAGACAATGACCCCAAACACACTAGTAAACGAGTAAAATCTTGGTTCCACACCAACGAAATTAATGTTATGGAGTGGCCAGCCCAATCCCTGGACCTTAATCCAATCGAGAACTAGTGGGGTGACATCAAAAATGCTGTTTCTGAAGCAAAACCAATAAATGTAAATGAATTGTGGAATGTTGTTAAAGAATCTTGGAGTGGAATAACAGCTGAAAGGTGCCGCAAGTTGGTTGACTCCATGCCACACAGATGTGAAACAGTTATAAAAAAAACTGTGGTCATACCACTAAATATTAGCTTAGTGATTCACAGGATTGCTAAATCCTAGAAACAAAAAAGTTTGTACAAAATTGTTTTGAGTTTGTAAAGTCAACGGCAGACACTGCTATTTTTTTGAACACACCCCTTTCAAGTAATTGCCCAATTGCACAGCCTTAAGAGCGTGCATATCATGAATGCTGGGTCTTGTTGGTTTTCTGAGAATCTACTGCACCTACTGGTAACTCGTTTGCCATGTAGCAATAAAAAATATACTAATAACAGTGATTAATCTGGTTAGTCATATCGGACTGCTATTATTTTGAACACTACTGTACATCCATATCCTTTTATAAGGTCAGCAGCATTGCCTTGCAATGGAGCCTTCGAACTTAGTTAAAATTGCCCCGACCTTGATGCTAATTTTGAATAGCTATATCTTAAACAACAACTTGATTGGTACAAGAGCTACTTGAGAGCTAATTGCTTGGGACAATAAGAAAATCCCTTAATTCTGGGGTGGCACATTAGTTTGTCTGGTAGAGTGCATACCACAAGGCTGTGGCCATAGATGTGGCCTTTTCCTTAGTTATTTCATGACAAATTAAGCAGATAAAAGGTTTTGAGTTGATTCCAAGTGTTAACCTTGCATATGATAGCTGTTCATGGGAACTCTCAAAGAGGTGTTGTTGCAAATGAAGGAGGCTATCCTTAGGCTGAAAAAACAAAACAACCCTATCAGAGACATAAAAGAAAATTTATAAATTAACAGTTAGGTACAATCTTAAAATGAAGGAATGAACTGGTAAACTCAGAAACACCAAAACACCCGGAAGACCACAGACATCAACTATAATGGATGATCGCAGAATTCTTTCCTTGACAAAGAAAAACCCTTCACAACATCTACAAGAACACTCTCCGGGAGGTAGGCGTATAATTGCCAACCCAAGAGCTTTTCAAGCCAAGAAATTAAGTATTCTTCAATAGCCAAGTCTGTCACTTGACTACAACTCAACTGAGCATGTTTTTCAAGACAATACTGAGAGCAGAAAGACCCGCAAAAAAGCAGCAACTGAAGGCTGCTTCAGTAGAGGCCTGGAAAAGCATATCCGGGGGGGGGACCTCAGCATTTGGTGATGTCCATGGGTTCCTGACTTCAAGCAGTCATTGGCTGCAGAGGATTTTTATCCAAGTATTAAAACTTTTTTTTAATTTATATTAGTATAGGCATGTCCAATTACTTTTTAGCCTCTGAAAATGAGGGGACTATATATAAAATGTCTGTGAATGGCCTGATCCATCAATGGAATGTTTTTTTTAAACCCCATTAATTCAAACTGAGAGTCTACACTTCACAGTCACATCTTTGTTGCTCCATTACATCTACATTCTGGTGGTGTGCTGAGGCAAAATTATAAAAATTTTGTCTCTGTCAAAATATGAGACACAATACTACTGAACTGTGTACTGTATATAGCTTAGAAGATATAATGTGTTTACCGACGAATGACACAGTGTATTGTATTTACAAACATTTATCATAACTTGATAGCTCACAAACTGTATCTGCAGACTAAAGGAGATGGCCCAGGATGTACTGTGGAGAGAAGTGTGGTTTTTTTTGTTGCTTTTTTAAATTTTCATTTATGCAAAATGTGTTTGTTTCAAGTAACAGTGCATATTAAACTATTCTCCTCATTCTTCACAGCAGTTTCCAAGTAGTATATCTGTCATGGTGCTTTACCCCCCCAGAACTCTACAAAGATGCCTGAGGTTCGGGACCTTTCGGAAGCTTTGCCAGAGATGCCCATGGACCCAATCACTGGAGTTGGAGTAGTGGCTTCCAGGAACAGAGCACCCACTGGATATGATGTGGTAAGTCACTGAACCCAAGGACGGCTGAACTAAGCCAACTCCCTGTGGATACCAAAACCTTGACCTAGTATAATCTACCTAAGATACATTCCTATATACAGTGCGGGTTATGAGGCACTGAATTCTTTGGAAAATGCTGCAACCTCTACACTTTGAATGGAGTCCAAATGTGGTAAGTTTAACTGACTGGGCAGGATTTGGAAAGCACACACCTCTCCATGTAAGATCTCAAAGCAGATAATACATATCAAAGCAAAAATCAGAAAGTCAAAAGGATCTGACTGCAGGGCTCAGATAAAGGCACAGATCTGGGACGGCTACAAAAAAAGTTGTTGAAGATTCCCAAGAGAACACTGGCCACCAAAACTCTTATATGGAAGAAGTTTTGAACAATCAGGACTCTTCTAGAACTAGCTGAGAGCTCTGGTGGTTTATTGATGTAGGTGGTAGCATTACAAAGCATTTGGAGGACTTTGCACTTTGCTTCTGGCTGAATAATGTAATCAGGTTTATATCCACATTCTTTTTTAAGTACATATATTTATAATGTAACTGCTCCAGCTTCTTCATGCCCCAGCTCAAACCTTTATCAACCACTGGCATGGTGGCTATCCATCAAGCTTCCAAAAGAAACCTTCTGGATTCAACACCTGATAAATAATGTTAAAGGGGTGTAAAGGAGCTGTATATAAGTTTTTTCTGCTGCCAAACTTGATTTCTTGCTGGGATTGGGTGATGGTGGTAGTTACTTGCCAAGAGTTCCAGCCATTGTTGCGTTTAAAAGACAAGAGGTTAAAATACACCCTCTGGGCAGTACTTCTTCATTATCCTCTAATGTTGGACTGAGGTCTGACTGGACGCTGCAGTGCATTCACTATCTGAAAGTGACAAGATGGGCTAGCCGTACTGGGTTTAGCTCTTTAGCATGCTAACTTCAGTAGAAGAGAACAAGGGATAGAAATACTAGCAAAACAAGTTATCATTGGCATTGCTTGCCACCACTGGAGACAGGTCTTGACAAGCAAGGGAATGAGAATTGATGGTGTACTTGCACATTTTTTCTAGACTGGTCAGTAAACAGCTCTTAATGCTGCCTATGTAGAATCTTACACATAGCCCCTTTTAAAATAAAAGCCAAATTTGTTTTAGTCTAATTTTTGTCTTCCAAAAATCTCTGGAAATCTTCTACCAGGGCCTAAATAAATGTATTGTGTGGTAACTTGTACATTTATTTATGTTTTGCAAAATAATTGTTATTATGGCAGTTTATGCTGATTAAGTTGTTTCAGAGAACAAAAAAAAGAGAGGTCATGACAAAACCAGCCCAAACAAAAAAAGCCACACTATTTATCCTAACTATGGCACGTTTGTTTCCATTATCATGTTTTACTCTAAGCTCTAAAAACTACTGTTATGTAGCAGTGGCATTTATCAAAGCATTTCGCCTGTTAAATGAATTAAGTGTTATTTGTCTGTTGATGGAAAAAATTCTGAGACAGATAAAAAGAATCCTGTGACACCCTGATACTGTAAATTTCGTCTCAGTTTGATGACCCTTCGTCCCTTGACTTATCTGTCTCCAGGTCTCTACAACAACTGATGGCCTGGATGCTGACCTCTGGAAAGACGGCCTTTTCAAATCCAAAGTGACCCGTTATCTCTGTTTCACCAGGGTCTTCTCTAAAGAAAATGTAAGTTAACTCGCCTCACCTACTAGCTCTGTACATGAAAATATTTTGTGATACGTACAGTTGCATCCATAAGTATTTGTACGGTGACACAAGGGTCAGAATTTTGCCTCTGTACACCACTGCAATCTATAACAAAGCCATCAGGATGTGAAAGAAGTTTACACTTTCCATTTTTATTCAGGGGGTTTAAAAAAAATCTCATTTAACTATTTAGGAATTACAGCCATTCTTATACATCATACCTCATTTTCAGAGGCTCAAAAATAATTGGACACTCCAACATAATTATGAATTATTAATGTAAATACTTGGATGAAAGTACTTTGCAGTCCAAGTCTGGAACCTATGCACATCACCAGATGCCGAGTATCCTCCCTTGAGATACTTTGCCAGGCCTTTATTGCAGCCACTTTCAATTGCTGCCCGTTTGTGGGTCTTTCTGCCCACAGTTCTGTCTTCAGTAAGTGAAAAATTGGATTGAGGTCAGGTGACAGATCTGACCATTTAAGAATATTACATTAGTTTACCTTGAGCAGCTCTTGGGATACTTTCACAGTATGTGTTGGATCATTATCCATCCATCTGTAATGTGAAGCACCATCCTATTAGTACAGCAGCAATTGGCTGAATCTGATCAGACATTATAGCCATGAACGCTTCAGAATTCATTCTGCTTTTTCTATCAGCAGTTATATCATCAATAAACGTCAGTAACCCAGTTCCACCGGCAGCCATACATGCCCATGTTATTACACTTCCTCTAACATGTTTGACAGATGATGTGGTTGTTTTTACTCATGAGCCATTCCTTTCCTTCTCAATACTCTTCTCTTTCCATCATTCTGGTACAAATTCATCTTGGTTTCATCTGTCCAAAGAATCTTGTTCCAAAACTGTTCTGGCTTTTTTTTAGATGTTTTTCTTGGAAAGTCTAATCTGGCTTCTCTGTTCTCAAGTGTTACAAGTGGTTTGCACATTCTGGTAAACCCTATGTATTTGCATTCATAAAGGTGTCTCTTGATTGTAGACTTTGTAGACAATGAAATGCGTACTTCCTGTAGAGTATTCTTGGTGTGTGATGTTCCAGGTGTTTTGGTGTTGCTGAGTTTAAGAATGCGTTCCTTTTTTTTAAGAACATACCAAATTGTCAATTTTTCTTTTCCTGAAGTTTCTGCCATCTCTCTGATGGGTTTGCTTTCTTTTTTCAGCCTAATGATGCCTCCTTCATTTTCACCGGCAACTCTTTGAGAGTTTCAGCAAATGGCTACCATATGCAAATTAAACACTTAGAATAAACTCCAGACCATCTTCTTAATTTGTCATGAAATAACAACTGAAAAGGCCTAACCTGGCCATGAAACTGATAGTCAGTTGTCAAACTATTTTTAAGTCTCTGAAACCAGGGGACTGTATAAAATTGGCTGTAATTCCTAAATGGTTAATACAATATTTTTTTTAAACCTCCTGAATTAAAGCTGAAAGTCTACACTTCAAACACACTGTGATGACTTCATTTCAAATCCTTTTTGGTAGTGCACAGACACCAAAATTCAAAAGTTTTGTCACTATTTATGTACCTAACTACAGCATTTGAATTAAACATTTGTTTGAAAAACTGAGCTCATCGGATTCCTTTTTACACTCTCTTCCTTTCTCTTCTTTTGTTTTTTACCGCCTTTGCCTATTTTACCCATATTCTCTTTCTATTACTTGCCCCCCTCATTCCCCATCCTCTGTCTCCTTCTTTACAGAGCCATTTGGGCAATGTTCTTGTGGACATGAAGCTGATAGATATAAAAGACACTCTGCCTGTGGGTTTCATCCCGATCCAAGAGACTGTTGACACTCGTAAGTTATCAGGTCAAAAAGAAAGACATTGATCGGATCATTGCTTTGGTAAAATATATCTGAAAATATCATCACCCAAATATGTTGACTCCTAATAATATGAACTCCTGTGATAATCTCCAGGGAACCTGTCTGGCATTAATGCATAGTTGATGAACTGACTGTTTGGCTTGAAGTTACTTTATGTCTGTCTTTTGTATATCCCACAGAGGAGCAGGCCTTCAGAAAGAGGCGACTCTGCATTAAGTTTATTCCACGGGACTCCACAGAGGCAGCCATCTGTGACATACGCATCCTGGGACGCTCCAAGCAGGCCCCCCCGCAGTACACCTTCATAGGGTGAATAGCTACGTGTTACATTTTAGTTTTGGTTGTGGGCTTTACAAATAAGAAGAAAATCCAATCATAGAAGAAAATCCAAAAAGTATCAGATAATATTGTCCAGGTTCAGCCAGTTTCAGCTTTTTCTAGAAATTGAGCCACATGGAAGATTAGAGAGGCTATACGCAAGTTTTTGCTATCCCTAATTTTTTACTTATCATTCTAGAAGAAATTTTGTGAATTCAGCATCAAACTTAATTTGTTTAATCCCCAAGATTTGTTATCAGGGGTGGAATGCAGCGCCAATGTTAACTCTTGCTTTGTTTCTATTTCTGACACTACTTTACTTCTGCGGATATTAGCATGCTAACCAGCTAGCCCTGGCCAAACCAAGCCACCTTGTCAATAGTAAGTAACTTGAGAGGATGGAGAAGTACTGCAGCCAAGAGGGTGTATTTTAACCTCTTGTTTTGTAAATGCAAAAATGGCTGAAACTCTTGGCAAGCGACTGTCACCTTCACCGACTCCCAGCAAGCAACCATGTTTAGTGGCAGAGAAAACTTTGTATAGCCCCTTTTAAGTTTAACCCTTACACTCTTATGTTTCAGTGAATCCACAGAGAGTTTCTGTTGGAATGTTTTTTTGGAAGGCTCAACATTATCATAGGTCTTATTTGCTCTTATTGATGCTATCAACTTTTTCAGAGAGCTCAACAACATGGGAATCTGGTATCGCATGGGAAACGTACCTCGGACTCAGGACTCCACACATACGCCAACAACCAACAACATCCAGGTTGTGAACTCATCCTCCAGCTCAGCCCAAGTCCCAGCTGCTCCAATGCCCAAGTATGTTCATGCTGATTATGTGTTCATACATGTGTGTGCTTGCATGTGTCTGATTCATTCTCACTTATCTTATTAGCTAATATGTATCCAGCATTTACACACATGGCTGAGACTCTCTGCTGAGTCTTGAATCAAAGAAAGAGGATATTCACCGTCCTTGAACATCTTTTCTCAAACACATATATATTTAGATCACAGTGAACAAGGCAAAGATGGAGCTTTCAGCTGGCAAACAAAAAAAATCCATCTAATTGCTGCCATGCTGATGTAAAGAAATTCGCATGAATGCAATACTCATTACTTGTGCACAAACATCACCTTGGACCTGATTATAATAATTATTAATTAGTTCAGTAGTTAATTAAAATTTTAACTCCTGTATTGACCACTGTACTGCAGTAGAACTTGCAGGAAATAAAGACTTCATAAAAAAGTTATATTTTCTTTATTGACCAATAAACTTAACAAGGGGTGGGTCTTGGCAGGAAATCAGCCATAATCAGCCATAGCAGGGAATCAGCCATTAACAATTTGTCCAATCATCTTAAAATCTTTATATATCAGTCTGTTTGGAGATAGGCCTACCAAAGCGTTTTTTTGCCTGACCCGTAGGGGGCACCACAAATATCCAAAACATGAACCACAAAACCAGGTGATTAGATTCTCACCAACTTTGCTAAACATAATGTGGGGGCAAGTAATAACAAATATCTGAAGAGTCATTTTTGACTGGTGCATGTGGGCACTATCAGCCCACATACACAATAAGCCTTATGATGCTTTTCTGATTATCAGTTAAACAAATGAAAAATGTGAAAGTCCTATTTACTTTAAATTTGATTCACATCTACAACTCACTCTGTACCGTTAAAAAAAAAAGCCCCTGGCCCAAAAACAATGTTTCCTAACAACAATGTCTTAAAACATTGTAACATATATCCATATCCTGTAAAATGTGTATTCTTCATCACTAGATCACTGCAAGACAAGCTCGCAATGGTCCAATCAGTAGAAGAATTGCCCAACTAAAACTTTTTCTGTCTTTAAAATCTCCCCCAGATTCACTTGGTGACAGATACTCTACCTGTCATACAGCAGGGTAATGAACTTTATCCTCTAACATGAAAGGAAATGTATCGTGACCTCCACCAACGATGATATATCTTCATCCATGTCTGTTGATTTGTTTGTTTGTTTGTTTGTTTTGTTTGTCAGCAAGATTATGTAAAACATACCAAACTGATTTGCACCGAACTTAATGGAGGGATGGGGAACGGGCCAGGGAAGAACCTAATTCAATATTGGTACAGGTCTGGTTAAAGGGGCAGTTTCAGCCTTTCCTTATCATTTCATGCAAGATAGGGCATTTTCCACCTTTTTCTTCAACATCTGGCCTCAGTGGATACATGCCATTCTAGTTAATACTGGATCCTTTAAACATTTTTGGCCATTGGGTTTTGTGAATTTGATGGCAGAAGAGAAATCCTAAAGAGACAATATACTGGAGGACCCAGCTCTTTCCTGTCCTGCAGTCCATTCCTATTTGCTTGTGTTCCCTCAGGTTTAGAGCCCATAGTATATATCACATTAACTATGTACAGCTAACCACTTCTTGGCCATTAAAAAACAATCTATTTATTAAAGTTTTCAGAAGAAACACCACTAAATATAAGCACAGTATGGACTTCCAGCATTGGAAAAATGCATTGATTCAGTGATTTTATTTTTTTTTTCCCCCATTCAGCTAACCTGATGTTTGATATTCTTTTTGGTCTTTGCTCAAGGCACATTTCCATGACCCTACCGGCAAGCTTCAGAGGGAAGAACACTACCAGACCAGACTATGAGCACCAAAACTCAAACCTGTATGCCATCTCAGGTCGGCAACAGTTTGTCACTTTCTTTTCTCAATATCCTCTTTGCAAAATTAAAGTGTCTTTTTGAAATGTGCCAATCAAACACCTACCACTCATGGTGTTGATACTGTGTATAATTGTACTTGAAATGCTACAATTTCCCTTATTGGCATCAATGTAATAATGAGTTTAAGAGGGTCAAGTTGGGAACAAGAAGACTCTGCAAAAGTTATAATGTATTTAATTAAGTTAGCAAAGCAAAGCCTGTCCAGTTACCATTTTTGATTAGAACACTGGTGATAACACTGTAAGAGATGTGCAGTTACCTGAATATAATGCACATGCAGTGAAGTAGTTTCTTGACCATGTCATGAAAATCATTAACTCTCTCTGCAAAAAAATACTGCAGGTTGGACCCAACCCTATGCAATACTCATCATTCATATAATCACTTGCTAATAAAGGGTTGAACTGCCCCATATATCAATAATTTGTTGTTAGGCAGTGTTGTCAGTCGCCAGTTGGTGAGTGAATGGATCTTCTACTTTGGCCTTGACTGCAATATCTCAACAAGCACTGAACTATATACTGTACTATGCCATTTCTATAGAATTTGAATGATTGTGTTGAGCTGCTTTTTCTCTGTCAGCTGGTAAATACCTGCTATCATCAGCATGCTAGCATTGTCATTGTTAGCAGGCAAGCATGCTGACATTATTTAACTTACACAGATCAAAGATCATTACATTTTTCTGCACTTGGATATTTAAAGTCTTTTTCCAAACTGACTGTGGTCAGTGATTATGTCTTAAAGGGTTGTTTGGGATTAGGATTTGTTTTTTTGGGGGGGAGTTTGAGTTAAGGTTATTGAAGTAGGATTTGGTTCCATTTGGAACAAACTGACATTAGGCAATTAGGGCTTATGATAAGGCAATGACAGAAGGCTGAGCTTAGGCTTTTGTTTGTGTGTGTATGTGGGTTCTTGGTCTATTCACTGTTCAAGGAAAACTTTCCAAATAAGTTTAGATTTTTCCAAACAGCTGTACGTGAGTGGAATAATGTGAAAACAATAGCAGGAGATTTTGCCAACTACCTGTGTGCAGAGCTCAGCAGAGAGCACTGTCATTACACACAGCTCACTGTGTTTACTTTCACAGGACATTTCATGTTTTATTCTTGAAATGTATTATGGTGCAAACCTTATTTTCAGTTATAATATGCTTTACAGTGTGAAATATAGCAGGATCCCGACTGAAATAGCATCAAATTTGAATTGGTTGTATGAATGGCTTCAAAAAAATATTTTTAATATCTTCAACAAGGAGATTATGTCAGCCAGTCATTACATCAGTTTCCTGGGAAGTAATGTACGGATCTTGATGTAAAAGATCAGACACATTTACTGTGGTGACATTTGTGACGTACGATTTGGTGAAAAATACTGAATCCACATTACATACTTACTATGTTTTATGAACAATAAATCACTAGTGTAATCTGACTACCTTCTTTTTCCTTTTATTTTTCTATTATAATAGTTAGACAGATGTGTAGGATTGTTTGGCCTTAGCAGAGGAATGCTCTTTACTCAGTGTCATTCTAGTTTGTTTCTATAATTTAATTCTAATATTTTTTCAGCAATGGATGGAGTACCTTTCATGATCTCCGAGAAGTTTGCCTGTGCCTCGTCTGATGTAAGTTACCTTACTTTACCTGAGTTGAGTCTTAATTTTTTTTGGTGACAGTTTGATGTGATAGTTTTTTACAGGTTTTAATCATTCTATAGAAGGGGTCCAGCTATAACACCTCTGCTGAAGTTCGCCCCCTGTTGTTTAATGTAGCCAGTGTAAAATAAATGCTTAACCTATAAGCAGGATTTCTTATTTGACTGGTAGATATTAGTGCAACAGATTTGGAATGTATAGCAGTATTAAGGTTGAAATAATTGTATAGGAAACACTAGTTATTGAAGTTGAACCTATTTACATGATTGGACAACTAACTAATCATCCCTGTTCCCTTTGTTCAGCTTCAGCAGGTGGATTTGATGGGCATTACAATCAAGTCACTGGCTGAGATTGAGAAAGAGGTGAGTAGACAGATTTAGTCAAATTGAAGTTACAGTTCAGCTAAAATATAAGATGAATCCCAGTTTAATACAAAATGTTACTTTCATAACTTTATCATTTGTGATATCATTATACTTGCCAAAGTTTTTTCTAAGATACGTAAAAAACAACAGCATTTCTTGTCTGATATGTATACCAACACAAGCAGTCAGTTGGTCAAACTGAAAATGAGTTCATCTGAAATGCCAGGAATAAGCCCACATTACCCCTTGGACTTCGCTGTAGCAATATTTCTATAAAGCCCCAAGTTATAACAAAAAAGAATTATCCTCTGATTAAAACAGGTATTTTGCACAGGTTTGACCTGAAGAATTTGGAGAAAGTAGTAGCTGTTAAAATGATAAAAAATAAATACATTTCTGGCAACATATGATGAGAGATCTGGAGTTGTCAGGACTCCTTGCTATTTATGGTTCAAACAAGTAAAAATATTCCTGTAAATGCACCCTGTGTCCACCAGAGGCCAATGTCATCCTCACTTTGATCTGTTGTATGGTGTGAATCAAAAATGACACAGAGCAGATGAATTAAAGTTTGACTTAGTGTAGAATGGCATGATTTCTGTCAGTCCATATGAATCTCCCTCTGTCAGTATGATTACAGTTTTCGCACAGAGCACAGTGCAGCAGCTCGCCTCCCCCCCAGTCCAACACGGACCTCCCTGAGCTCTGAGGCCTGAGGAATCCTTCGTAACTCCACCCCATCAACACTCTGCCCTCCAGATACCAGCAGAAGAGACCTGTACACAACTACTGACCTGCTGACTACAAACAGTGATGCCCCAACTCTTTAAACCAGTGTATTGAGAAGAAAAAAAAACACTATATAAAAAAAGGAATTCCTTAACTTCTCAGAGATGTTGGCATCTTTCTGTGTTTCTGTGCATCTGAAATAAAAAGGAATCTGAAATTGAAAACACTGAAAGACAGAAGCAGAACACTGAGGGACTGTGTGGATGGCTGAAACCACTATGTACAGCACTGATGAGATCGAATTGCCCATTGGACCTTTTTTGCTCAATGAAATTGAAATTGACTTTAATATGACTTTAAAATACAGTTTTATCAAAAGAATTGTGAAGTGTTGTTTCCCTGTAATACAAATAACCACATCTCTCATGAAAGACTTGTTCTAAACAAAATAAAAGTAATATTTGTTCTGTTGGTTGGCACCTGGTAAGCCTTTGTTGTCTGAAATGGACTGAGTCTGAAAACAAATGTCTTATTAGCCTTCCTTGTTCATGATACAACTGGTGTGCTGTTCTGAATCAAGGCACCAGGATCTAAAATCATCCCAGTCCAGGTGTTGGAAATACAAAAAGGAAACACAATGCGATTTTTTTTTTTTTTTTTTTTTTTTTTCCCAAGCTTGTACTGACCTTTTTATGTTGGGAATGATCTCATTGTTCTCTAGATGTTACTGTGATAAACTGGTGTGACTTTGAGTGCATTTTGTGTTCGGGAGTTGCAGTGTACTTCCTGTTCGCCACAGATATTCTGTAAACCACTGTCTGTGTACATGAGCCAGCAGCTTTAGTTGGATATAGAGCCACTGTTGGCGTTTAAAAGTTACTAAACAAGGTCACATTGCTGGGCTACACATACCAATATTATGATTTTGTTAACCATGACTAATGTAATATCTGCTGCTATAGGGTTGGGTATCATTTTTCCATATAGACAATGATTCAACACCTAAGGTTTTTACAGATGGAAAACAATACTTTTTTTAAAAAACCTTACATTGACTAACTCTGAATACAAACATTTTTGTAAAAACTTTTTTTCAGTGAAAGGGTAACACTATATTTTAGCTTTAACAACCCTCCTCCTCAAAAAATGCATTGAAATCTATAGCATTGCCCAAGTGTCCTTCGATAGCCATCCATTTAAGTTATTGTCAACACAGGTGTCTAAAACAGCAGAGTTTCATATGTAACCAGGGTTCTAGATTAATTCTGTCTAGTTTCTGTTACACTAGCTTTTTCAACTTTATACAGTCTCTGATGGAAGGATTCTGTCATGGACCTTTCTGAGAAAGTCAGACATGTTAGGAGGGTTTACTATTTACCTTAAATATCAACTACAGACCTTTGATATTTGAAGTGTAAACCTCCATGATAAAATAAATTTGAATGATTAATTTGCCAACATACAGAAATCTGCTTCCACTAAAATTAAATCTAGCCTTTTGGAAATTATGTTCGCAAAAACTAATATTAAATGAATAAGGTTCTATTTCCTTGTTGGTTTTGTTTCATTTTTTTTGTTGCCACCCTTATCTCTACATATAGAGTACCACTCAACACATTCCCACTTTCAGTACTTGACAGTTTCTAATGGTCTGTACCATGGACACATTTCAGTTGGTGACAAAAGAAGTACTGAGGTTTGATACCCAGCCCTAGTTTCTTTACATTATAAGAACTACCATAACTCTTCAAAGTTACTTTTCTAAGCACAATTTTTAACAAACAGAAAAATGTTGCAGTTTAAGCATCACAAATTGAACCCAATTCTTCAGCATACATAAGGAAAGACAAGGTTATCAAGCAAAAGTGCTTTTTTTTAAAAAAAATTGGTTAGATGTAAAAAAAAAAAAAAAAACAACTACCTAGAGTGTATGTTTATCCTCTGTAACGATTTTATTCAGCTTATTTTCTCTGTACATCTTAAAACAAGCTGTTTCTTTTAACTTGAAGTGGTGAAAATGATTTTAGGAGTCTGATTACTTTCAGCAGTTTTTTTTTTTTTTTTTAAATCCATTTGATATGTGACCACCACTGCCCAGTCAGACACAGTAAAGATTATGTTTTAAATTGTGAGTATGTTCAACAAACAAATGTTTGATAGATCTTTAAAAACCTTTTTTTAAGATTTTGGCCAAAGTTTATTTTCACATTTCTCCTCTCCACTTTGTCCTGCGCTTCTGATGGCCAAGAATATATAGTATTTTTTTATGTCAAGGAATAATGATTTCCCTAATAATGTAATAAGATGTAGGAGCTTGTACCGGCTGGTAGGGACCCAGTTTAGGCAGCTGATAACCATTTATTTTCAGTAGAGAGAATTCATGATTTGTTTCTGGAACCAGCATGAACATTATTCACTCTATGGTAGAAAAGCCCCATGATTAACTGAAAAGTGTCCTGCAAAGAAAAATATCCAATTACAAATAAATTGTCAAACTTTACCTTGATTGGATAGTATCAAGGTAATTGCAGACTAGTGTTATTCAGTTTAATCACAAATTGTCAACATTTTCATCCATTAGACTCTGACAATACTGGATTTTTGACACCAATACTATTGATAATGACATATTGGTATTGGTTTTCATCTCTTTTTTCTGGTTTCTGCTTTTTCAATTGCTGTCAAACTAAAGTCAGTGAAACTCAATACTTCCTGCAGATATTTCCAATTAAAAGATTACCAATTGCTCAAAGGGTATAATTATTTTCATCCATGATTGGCTTTTAATTTGCTGGTTTTGTTTGAAACTCATATGTTGCTTGAATACTGGCTTTGATTTTAGATGTCACAGCATTTGTCATAAGCTAAAATTGACTCACATATCGGCATTAGAAGTCTGTGTTGACATTGAACACTGTCTATATTATATGAAAGATGCTTTTCATATCCAATCATGCATTCATTGACATTAATCCTAAATTCACTCCAACAAGCTTTCTTTATGTAATCAGTGCAACTTTTCCTCTATTTTAATACAGTATTGTCCTAAGAAGCACCAAGGAAGAACAATGACCCTGTTTTATTTTTGTTTGTTCACTCTATTTGTTTCATAAGACCGATGCTAGAGGAAAATACTTAGTAGTAATATTTCCCCATGTGTATAAAATATTATAAATTTGTAAAAGCATGGATTAACTCATTTTGCTTTATATTTCTGATTAATGTATTGTGACCATGTCCTAAAGGCTTTTTGTTGTTTTCAGAAATGTAACCTGACCAGTTGTTAGTTCCCTTACTGACATGTTTGATTGAGGGAACAGATAAAAAAAACTCATGTCTGTGTGATGCTCTGTGTATTTGAGCTGATTGTATCTGCCTGCTCTCTGATAAGATACACATAATTTTTCAGCGGTGGTGTATACTTCCAGCCAGTTTAGCAGAAACATTTAATACCTGGCTGATATGATGTCTACATTAACAACAAATAATCTTCCTTTGATTTTCTCTGTTATTTGCATGCATGGTGACATGAGGTGTCAGAGGTTTCAATAGAAATAGTTATTTTTGTAGTCTATTGATCAAAAGTCAGATTTTTCCTCATAAATAGCTCTAAACACAAAAGGATGAATAAAACAACATCAATTGACTTTGTATTATAGGGAATTTTTTATTATGTTGAACATATGTCCTTGATGTAAAGTTGGATTTCATTTTGGTCAGAATGGTGATATTACTCAAAGTCAAGCCTGAACAAGAAATGATTTTTGAGGCCACCACCAATAAAGAGTTTATAAACATGATGAACTATACATAGTTTATATTTTAAGCTTCACTGTTTAGTGATGTGTTTGTAGAGTTTGACACTAGAAGTTCACATTCACGTTCCGAAGAACTGAGAAAGCCTTTCAAAATGAGAGGAGACACGTCTTGAAGAAACTCAAGCGATTCCCATTGACTTTGTATAGTATTTCAAAACCCCATGACCTGGATGACTGAGAATCTTAACAGACACATTCTCTGTGATGTTGATTGTGAATGAATGTCAGTAAATCCACATGGAAATCACAAAGGTTCATTGATACACAGTTTGAAGGGATTGAAGATCAGCTTGAAACTGTCAAAGTTGAAGTTACAAAAAACTTTCATATCAAAAAGGAGAAAGCAAACCATTAAGACTTAGCCATCTAATTGACTAAAGCAGAGAAGTTTCCAACATAATTGTGATAACCTTGAAACAACCATAGCATCACTGCTGACCACAGCACCCATACCATGGTCAGGTGCTCCATACTTTTTCAAGTGATGGAATCCACCAGAAATGTGCCTGTTTGACCTGATGCCTGGCTAAGGGTGATCTCAATACCAACACTTAGAATTACAGTGGAGTAAGTCATTAAGATTCAGTCAACCTTCTACCGTTCATTACCCTCATCGTGATTGTCAAGGCCTTGGTGCCTCTACCCCCCCCCCTTCTCTCAGCCACTTCCCACTAATCAGCAAACACACCTGCCTCTAATCTTCTAAACAAGGTTGTAGCTTCTAGCTGAGTTTATTTGTATACAAAACCCATGACAACCTGGATTTGAGACTAGGAGGCAGAGTTGCAGTCTAAGATGCTTCTCTATATTTCCATTTCAGTAGTCACCCATACAAAACCCCACTGAGACTATGTCTGCCCATTGACCAACTAAATTAATTAACTCAAAAATAAACAGATGAGAAGCTGTACACAAAAACCTAATAAAAAATAAGATCACCATTGCAGAAGTACAACAAAATAAGATAATTAAATGTGGGCTCTTGAAAGTCTTAAATCCACTGTCATATTAATACTTACCTTCCATGAGGCACTGGCCGAGGAGGTGGAGTTGCAGCCACTCTTAACTAAAGCATAATATTTGACCCTACACCTAAACTCAGTTATAACTCACTTGAAAGCCCGATTCTTAGTCGTACACATTCAACCTGGAAAACTTCAAAGCCTGTTCTATTTATTATAGTGTACCACGCTCCTGGACCATTCTCTGAATTTTTATCTGAATAGTATTAACCATCATATCCTGTTACAGAGACTGAAACATTCAACTGGCATTAAAAAAAAAACACTGTAAGATGGTTTAATTCCTATTTATTAGATTGATTTCAGTTTTTTCACATAACGATAAATCACCCATATACTCAAAAGTTAGTCTCTGAGTTCCAAAAGGTTCTGTGTTTGGACGAGTTCTATTCACCTTATATTTGCTTCCTTAGACAATATTAGGAAACACGGATAACACCCAATAGTACTTGTCAATGAAGCCTGATGAAATCAGCTAGTTAGCTAAACTTCAAACTTGCCTTAAGGACATAAAGATCTAGATGACCAGGAACTTCCTACTTCTAATCTCAGACAAAACTGAAGTTATTGTACTTGGCCTGCAACATCTCAGAAACATATCTAATGATAAACTAACTCTAGATAGCATTGCCCTGGCCTCTAGCACCACCATTAGGAATCTTGGAGTTCTTTTTTATTAGTATATGTACTTTAACTCCAACATAAAACAAGCTTAAAGGCCTGGACTGTTAGAAAATCTCAAGCTCCTTGTCCCATAAAATTACATAAGTACAGAGTTGCTTTAACTTCGATCTTAAGTCCTGTCACCTTCATAATTCATAATAGTTTTAAAAGGTCATATTCATAGTCATAAACCTATGAAATGAGCGCATGCTTCAAAGTTACACTAATGTTCTGCAAAACAGTTTGTCGAAGTGACCTACATGGCTATTTTACAGGATGCACAAGTGAACCACAGTGATGAGCGGAGGTGAAGTTTTTAAATGGGCTGGATCGATGCTTAGTGTGATTAAGCCAGTTCTTCAATTAAATTTGATGGTTACACTATAGAGGTAAGCAATACATGTAGGAGAATTAGGTATGGAACATTAGTGATGCTTAGTAATAAGGTGGAGATCCAGCAGATGGTACACTGAGCCAGTTGCTTAATCAGGTATACACGACCAAGTGCAGCTTAAGATTGTTATTTGGCAACTAGTGACCATGGTTTGAAAGGGTTCATGACCAGTCAGAGTGACACTGTCTAGTCCCTCTGAACCTATGGTGAGAAGCAAAATAGAGCCCTAGTTGGCTTTTATGTGTAGGTTACGTCTTAAGTCTTTACTGTGACCTATCTCCTGTAGTGCTGTAACTTCAATCTTTGCTCGAGTTTACTTAATTATTTATAGTAGTTAAAAAAAGTGGTCTCATGGTGGTCTCTGAAATGAGCAGCAGTCTATATGATGCCAAGATGGTTATAGTTCAATCAAATACACAGACAACAGCACAGATCTAACGTGACTCGTGTTATTTCGAAAATTTTACACATTTAAACCAGAGCCATCTTGTTGACTGTTTTTAATTCTGCAGCACTCTGCTGCACATACAACTACCCCAACTAATGTATGTTGGTACCATCACAACTGCCATCTCATTCTCCACAATCTTCCCAACTGCTCAGATACATCAGAGAGACAACATTATAAAAATGTTTTTACAAGTACATCAGTTGCTGATGATTTCATAAAAGTAAGGTCTTACTGCTCATTTTGTGGGGCTAATTTCCTCAGAGTCTTACTTTTTAACCCCTTTGAAGCTCCAACTTGTCATCCTGAGACAGATCCTTGCATTTACTGCCCAATCAGGGGGTAGTGACCACACACTGCGGTTCCCTATAAAACCAGCACATACGCTGCTCATTTTCCTTTTATCACTCAGCTGCTCTAAGGATGGATTTTCTCCTATGAAGATTGTGCTACTCTCTGGCATTGTAGGATGTCTACACTGAGGACCTGCATGATGTGAGCCTTCCTGCTAGCAGCTTCTGGTGGCCATGGCGACTGCTTTTGCTGCCTCGGCTGGCACGACCAGGCTGAAGCTGACTCCTCTCCTATATTGTTGCTATATTGTGCTCCCTCTGAAGGAGCATGAATGGCAAGGGCAGTTCACCTAGTCCATTTGCTTCATCCACACCAGTCTGGTGTCTGTTAAGGAGGAGGTGGCAGCTTCTCCCGAGGCCAGGTCCAGATGGGTAAAACATGGAGGAAGAGTGCCATGTCTAGAAAGGAGGAGGCCTTATTGCCTCGGCCAGGGAGGCTGAGGCAATAAGTCCTTCCCCTCCTTGGAAAGGGAGCTATTATGATGGTCCCTCAGTCACAGGCTTGCCCCCCCCCTTATATATTTCCTAGTTCCTAAGCGATTGGGGGGCATGAGACCTATACTTGACCTGCATACCCTGAACAATCACAATTATGCACCGTTCTTTTTGCATGCTGACAATCAGACAGTTGCTGGAATGCAACCAATCGGGTGATTAGATACATATTTTGAAGTCACTGTTCTCCCGCAGTAGGGAAGAGTATTTCTGGGTAAATTAAAATTACTCTAATTGTGTGGAGAGAACCTTATGCGCCCTTGGATTATGTTTTGAGCTAACCATGCTACTCTTATGTGTACAGTACAGTAACTATTTGAATTTAATTAAGTTTATTAACACAATGACAAAGATTTGTCTATGTGCCTATAGCATTATTTAAGCTACCATGAATTTAATTAAAATTTTAATTAAATTAAAATCCTTTATAGTCATATATTCAGCCATTAGTGTTTAATAGCCTCTATTTGTTTACATATTTATTTTGTCTTAAATTAAATATTTGTAGACTACTGCATAAGTTAAAAACATGAACTCAAACTTCTTAGGTGACCATACATGCTGTCTTACCCTCCCTATGTGTCATTATTCCATATTTTTTCCCCTCCATTGACATCCCACAACTCAAACTCCCTTAAACTAAGAATTTGGCAGGCACGTGTAAATTAATCGAGGTAATAATCTAGGTATCAGTAATTACTAGTGGACCGACAATGTAGAAGTGCGGGTGTGAGCAGCACGCCCATGCAAACATACGTATTTTCAAACTTGACTGATGAGAGGCATGCACAGTTGTCATTGGCAAGTTTCCTGGATGACAATCAGATTAACCAGTCATGCTCAAAGCATCAAGATGAGACATCCAATAATAAGTGTTTCAGCATGGTAATATAGCAACTATAGGAATACTGAATACTGAATACTCTCTTTGTTCACTAAGTCACTAAGTCCAGTTTTTAATATACAACTGGTTTTAATATACAACTGGTCCTATTCATGTAGGTTAGTCCACCATGCCCTTATTAACCCACTAAGCCCAGAAACAAAATTAAAGATTTAGAAACAGATAAAGATTTAGATTAAGTTTATTAACACAATGACAAAGATTTGTCTATGTGCCTATAGCATTATTTAAGCTACCATGAATTTAATTAAAATTTTAATTAAATTAAAATCCTTTATAGTCATATATTCAGCCATTAGTGTTTAATAGCCTCTATTTGTTTACATATTTATTTTGTCTTAAATTAAATATTTGTAGACTACTGCATAAGTTAAAAACATGAACTCAAACTTCTTAGGTGACCATACATGCTGTCTTACCCTCCCTATGTGTCATTATTCCATATTTTTTCCCCTCCATTGACATCCCACAACTCAAACTCCCTTAAACTAAGAATTTGGCAGGCACGTGTAAATTAATCGAGGTAATAATCTAGGTATCAGTAATTACTAGTGGACCGACAATGTAGAAGTGCGGGTGTGAGCAGCACGCCCATGCAAACATACGTATTTTCAAACTTGACTGATGAGAGGCATGCACAGTTGTCATTGGCAAGTTTCCTGGATGACAATCAGATTAACCAGTCATGCTCAAAGCATCAAGATGAGACATCCAATAATAAGTGTTTCAGCATGGTAATATAGCAACTATAGGAATACTGAATACTGAATACTCTCTTTGTTCACTAAGTCACTAAGTCCAGTTTTTAATATACAACTGGTTTTTAATATACAACTGGTCCTATTCATGTAGGTTAGTCCACCATGCCCTTATTAACCCACTAAGCCCAGAAACAAAATTAAAGATTTAGAAACAGATAAAGATTTAGATTAAGAGTTGAGTTCTTTAAAACCAATTTGTAAAAAAGTTTCACTAACAGGTTTCAATCATGTTTATCATTTATTCTAATATTAAGTCTTTATTAAAGAAAACTCAAATAAGGTCTGCGAGTGCTAGTGGAAACTAAAATAGAGCTAAAAGGAGAGCAAATATTGGGCTTGCAGTCATTTATTTGATGGCTGATGAGAGCCAGCCTAAAAAACGTTTCAAGGCTGTGGTCTCTTTTATGTCATATTTGACCTTAATCTTGATTTGAAAAGTTTATAAATGGAGAAACACGAATAAATGCAATATTTTCACAGCAATTAACATCAAATCATGCTCTGTGGCATGTATGAAAATGCTGAGCCGGCCCAGCCGATTCACATTTTTTTTTATCAAGAGGAAAAAAATCTAAGTGACTTTGAAAGAGGATTCATTATTGGAACACAGGTGACAGGTCCTTCAGACCAAAAGACTGCACAACTGGCTGCTGTTGCAGTGGGAACAGTGAATAAAGTGACATCTGTATTTAGGTACTTGAAAGAGACAGGAAGTAGGTTCAGAAACTGTGGTTGACACACAATGATTCTTGTGCAATTGTGTGATATATAAGGAAAAACAGAAAAGCAACTCTTTGTGTGGTTACTTACAATGTCAATGCAGGATGTGATCACACTGTCAACAAAAACAGTTAGTTAATTAGTCAGTTCAATTCATTTAATTTCAATTTTATTTATATAGCATCATCCTATCACCGTTCATATAGGGCAGGTCTAGACAGAGTTAGTATTTACAGAGAACCAACATTTCCCCCATGAGCAAGCACTTGGTGACAGGGGCAACGAAAAACTCCCTTTTAACAGGTAGAAATGTTGAACTGATCATGGCTCAAGTGTGTGTGTGTGTGAGGGAGTGTTAATGCAAATTAACACAAAGCTGTTCTGAGTGATAACCTGTATTTTATGATGAACCATTTCTATGCTGATTCTAGGGTGACAATGCCCCCATTCATAAGACAGAAAGGGTCACTGAATGATTTCATGAGTATGAAAATGTGAATCATATGCCGTGGTCTTCATAGTCACTAGATCTCAACCCAGTTGAACATCTATGGGAGATTTTGGATGAGATAGACAGCAATCTCTACCACCATAATCAACACACTGAAGGAGGGAATATGTTTTTATGTATATGTTATAACAAATTCTATGTATATATGTATACATATATACATAGAATTTCAGCTGTTAATACTGTTGAAACCCACAGAAACATTAAAAAAAATATATATTAGACAGATAATCTAAAATTTCAAATCTGGAATTTGAAGGGAATGAGTAAAACATTCACAATTCTGAATATTTCTGATTGACCATGAAATATATTGCTCCCAAATATTTCCTCACATATCCCAATAAAACAGTTATTATGCTTTGAATTTTCTTGGCCTATTTATAAGTGAAGGTGTAGGTTTAAATTGGTTCTCAGTTCCGTGGCAGGGACCTCCCATGTGGTCCTAAAATAATAAAAGTGTTCTCATTCCCTTCTCTAAACATCATTAGAACCTTCATATTTGTTTGTTTGTTATTTATTTGACTTTAGGAATAAATATGCTTCATTTTAAGAGGGAACCACTGGTCTAAACGCTGTCAAAAATAAATTTGTGAAGAAATCTGAAAATCAGAAAACGTTTGAAGGCTAAAATCAAGGTTCAAGAAATGAAGAATTGCAGAGACATGTTTACTGGTCACGAAACTAGCAATTTCCTGCTTTAAATTTACCACAATGTCATTACATGACATTAAAGTGTTTTAGACGGTGTGTGATTCTGTACGTGGCCTCACTGGGCTGTGGAGGCGGATCAGTCTAAACCAGCTCCGCAGTAGAGCGGTGGAGAAGGTGCTCTGGAGGGCGGGGAATAGTGCCTGTCTCTTATACGCTTATTGAGAGACAGACTCGAATCAGGTCCAGGTCTGCTGGACATTTTCACCCCGCACCTCTGGATTTACATCACCTTAAGGGTTTTCCTGGAGACTGAAAACTACTGAAGGTTTCGACTTTTCGGATTTTACAAACTCTCACATTATTTTTTGCCGCATCTCTGGGTTCTGTGGGGTTTCAGAGGTGAGACAGATCACACAGACCTGAAAACCAGCAGTCGTCCCTCTGGAGTATGTGTAAAGATGCTGAATGACAGAGAAAACCGTCTGCGGACTGATCGCAGGTCTCTGGACGTTATGATTGGTGAGTTCATCTTCTTTTCTTTAAGCAGGAGATAGAACAGAGTCTACTCCACAAACTTGGTTTGGGATCTCTCAGTGTTGTGTGAAGCGTGAATTTTCTGATACTTCTTCTTCCTTTATGGCATTCATACTTCTCTCCATCCGCCATTGCTCAGCATCTATTTTTCTTTAGTTCTAATTTCATTTTATAGCCAATGACATGAATACAGGTCTACTATTGTAGGTCTACAGTATTATAATTATCTTCTTTATTTACTTTTCCTCTGATTTTTATTTATTTATTTATTTATTTTTTGTTATTGGTTCAGGTTTCAGACACAGTTCAAGTATAACCAAGGCAAAAAAAAAAAAAAAAACTGCCTTCGAGAAAGAACATTTTTTTACAGGTAAACGAAGATCTCTGCTTGTAACAATAGTAAATTTAATAGCCACAATAATGGAAAATAGTGGTTCTATTTTCCGATCTGACATCTCGTTTGAAATACTTTTTTTTAACGTTTAATATCGTATTGACTTATTTTTCATCAGTTTCGCGTGGGCTCTACAGCTTCCTCTTTATTTTCAGCTTTTATTATTTGCTTTGTATTTTTTTGTTGTGTTTTCGTTGAGTTTATGCTTCTTGGTCTTATATTTAGACGTTTTTCATGTATAATTAATTCCAACACCATTCTAATTTTTTACCTTAAACTACAGAAGACATTATATAGTTCCTACTGTGCAATGGAAAGAGAGGATTTTAAGTGTAAATGAAGGCGTCAGCCTGTACGAACCCATGGGCCTGATACTTGCATTAATGCAGCAGGTATGAGATGATACTGGCTTGTAATACAATCGTCTCTGCTCATCACCATAGGGGAAAATAAACTCATGCACCAGACTGAGTAATTGTCACTCATTTGCAACCAGATCCTGTATTTTTCCTTTCGTTGACTTATTATATGACACACTATAATTGAACCTGAGAAGACAAAACACCTGCAGCCAGAGTTGTACTTTTATTGCTTCGGGTTGAAGAAAAGAAACTAATTGTATTTCTTACAATATTAAAAAAATATTTAAAATTCAGTAGGAAACAATGTATCATGTTACTCTGATGTCGGTCCCAGTCCCAGAAGCCAGATACCACTTGGAATACTGAGATTCTGTTCCTGCTGATTTTGGTGAACTGACCCTTTAACACCTAGACCACAGAGCCACAAAACGCGGAAACGTGTCGGACCTCGTGCCATAGAAACAATACAAACCTGATGATTTATCTGGTTATCGTGTGTCCATCGCGTCTCCGGACGAGTGCGTTTGATAGTGTTTTCCCTCCTCTGTGGCAGGCGGAGACACCGGGCAGGCCGTGTGCGAGGGCTGCACGCGGATCATCTCAGACCGCTTCCTGATGCGGGTCAACGACGCGTCCTGGCACGAGCAGTGTTTGCAGTGCGCCGCGTGCCAGCGGCCGCTCACCGCCACCTGCTACTTCAGAGGCACCAGGGTCTACTGCAAGAGCGACTTCCAGCAGTAAGACCCCGATCTGACTCACTGGAGCGGGCTGGGGCCCGGTGGGGCCCGGTGGGGCCTGCTGCTCAGGGGACGAGTTTTGCAGCAGCTAGATTTTTAGACTCTATAAAGGGTTGATCTTGGCTCAGATTCAAACACAGTTTCTAAAGCCGTGTTTATGTCTTCGGCGTTTTTATTCACCTGCACCAAAAACTTTTTTTTTTTCTCATTCAGAATTGAGAGCTTTTTAATTTTAGGGACAAGGGTCGAACAAGTGAAATACCTACCGTGCGCTATTACATTACAGCACTGAAAGCGTCACTAAATGAATCGCATTGTATATTGTTGTTATACTTACTCATGTTCGCTCCATGAAACTAAAGTCATCGACTTATATCCGTCCGTTATATCTGTAAATATCATTTATAATTTATAAATGTAAATGTAAAAATGCATGACTATTTCCATGACTTATTATTTTGGTCCTTATTTGTATGCATTTGTAGTTAACGAACACTGTAAACAATATCAGTCAAAAGATTATTTACTATTAAGTTATTACTTTTTAGTTTCTAGGAGAGTAGGCATGAATTTGACTGAATATTTTTTATATAAACAATTCTAATATTTCTAATAATTTAATTATAACTGTAAAGTACGAGTTAATTAAACGATTATTATTGATGTAATATCATGTTGCAATATACAAAAATATATTATTATACATTAAATATATAACATAAAATTTACTGTAGGGCATTAATATGAATTATAGAAATGTTTGATAAAATAACCACAATAGAAAACTGAAATCTCATGTTTTAGTACTAAATAGTGAAGCATACCTTGATTTTTAGATAACTCTTTATTTCTCCATGACAACTTATTCATCTTCAGCTGGAGTGAACTGGTGCGTTAAAACAATACACATTAGGTTTTAATGCACTATAATTGTAACAAATTGTACAAGTAACCAGAAGTAAAGTTGTTTTGATCAGAGTGCAGAGGTGAGCATCTGTACACAGGCATCATGTTACAATACAATAGGACTTTAATGTACTTTAAAATTAACCATATGTCATGATTCTACAAATTAAAGAGTATAAAAGTTAACAATGAGAAAAATCATAGTACCCAGCTAAAAGAATTGTTCATGATTTGACATATGAATTGTTTTGGAAGCAAACTGCATCAAAAAGTTATTTGAAACAGTCATGTTTTTGTTTTGTTTTTTTAGTAATGTCATTAAATATACCAATATGTGTACATTTTCTGTGAAAATGTAGGAAACCACATAAAAATATGCTCTTATGGGAACAGTAAATATAGTAGAAATTGCTTTTGGGTCGCAGAATAGAAAAGAAAGTAGAAAAGAAGTAGAAAAATAAGGTGTGAGCAAGACAGCAGGAGTGTGTTACTCACAGCATCATAGAAATCGTCTTAGACAGCCATTCAATGGCTATGGTATTGTTGTAGTTTAACAGTACTGTGTTGATACATGAGCAGTGTTGCTGGTTGGGTGGAGTTGGGGTTTGTGTCAGTGTGGATGGAGGGTTAAGCTTGAGCTTGATGGAGCTTGCCTGTTGTATTGAGGTTTTCTCCAGATGGCCTGGGCAGCAACCTGACAGCAGGCTGTTTGAGTGTCAGAATGTCCGTGTGTGCATGTGTGTGTGTGTGTGTGTGTGTGTGTGTGTGTGTGTGTGTAAGGCCATTTGAATGTCAGAACAACTGCTTCCCCAGGTCTCATCTGGTTTCTAGTCTCGACCTGGGAACTACTGACAAAGACCAAGCAGAGGATCTCAGGCTGTAGTCAGGCTTGTATGGGGTCAGCAGGTCAAAAATAACGTTAGGAGCAAATTAAAATTCACTGAATCTGTAATGAGTGGATTAAATAAGTTTATAAAATCTAAATGGGACTAAATAAAAGAATCGACTACAGTGCTTTACAGATGAAAAAAAAATTAGAACAATGTAGAATCTGTAAATTCAGTAAATCTCTCATCATTATAAAATGTTGAGAGGGTTTACTGGATTTACAGATTCTATAGAGAAATAAGGTTGTTATCAAAATAACACCGATATATGACCAAGGGCATAGTAGTGATATGAAATTTAATAATTGTCTCGTTAATTTTCTGCTTGTATTATAGTGAAACAATGTAAACCCAAGCCCAATATGACAAGAATACTACAAAAAGGAATTGTGACAGAAAGCTTTGGAGGGCAGTTTTTATTAATAATTTAATTATTAAAAGTGTCCCATGGAGCATTTCCATTATTAAAAGACTAGGTGTATGGTTTGAAAGAGAAATAATTTGGTAGATCATTAATTACTCTCCCAGTATGGGACATGTCCCACTGTGCTATACGGTAGCATTCAATCTGCTTTTTCATGGTGAAAAGGCACTTCTCTGATGGTTTCGTTGTTTTTCTTTTTCTTGGATTACAAATATTGGTCAGATTATGGACATTGAAGTCTAGAATGACACATGCAGGTAATGTTTATTATGTTGGATCATCACGAAAAAAAGCCTTAATGTAGAAATGTTCAAAATGTTCTTTTTGGATTGCATGCAATGAATTCCTGTTCATTATCATCATCAACATCATTCTCTGTCTTGATCAAAGTAAAATGAAAAGCAAATTGAACCTTAAAATCTATTTCTCTTCTAAATTCAAAATGGAAAGATTCCATCAATAAAAAAGACTCCAGAATTTTGTTCAAACAAAATAAATGTATATTAATTATTATTGATATTTCTTAATTATTGTTCTGTGATCTTATAGCGGCTGTGTTACAACTATTCCACTGAGTTTTTATCTATGGTCATACATTTACATGCCGATAAGATCCAGATCCAGAGAACCTCTTTACAAACTTACAGATCAGTCAAATAGAGGATAATGCAGTGTTATTCAAAAGTCCTTGTAATATTATACTGATATAATTTTTAAAAAATTGCTGATGTTTAGCTCTAACAGAAAATGAATTACTGTGACAAAATATAGTTTGAAAAGGTCCTGTGCGTACAACAGTGAGTGACAGAGAAATAGTGAGTGACATTGGTAATTTTAGGCAATATTAAGATCACTAAAAATACACTGTTAGACTGCATTTGAAATTTAAAAAAAATCAAATATACATAGCTTTTATCTGATGCTTGTTCTAGCTACTAGCTGGAGAAACAAATCCTTGTGTTATTGAGAGATGAGAAGTAGAGAGGTGGAACACTCAGTTACAGGTGTGAAGCTTTGGATTTTGTACTTGGTGAAAATCACCCAGGCTTTTTATATTGAGTCTCTTGACCTTGATATATTTCAGATTCTGGTTTCACAGACTTAAACAAACAGCCAAAGGAAATTAAATAAACACCATCTTTAGTAGTTGTTTTGTGCCTAAACCAAGAAAAATCTTAACTGTAGTGCTGGCAGATAAGAAGATGCTCAGTTCGTTTTGTAAGGCACGGATAAGACTCAGCCTGCTTCCTATGCACTAATAATCACTGAGTTATAGCAATTCTTTAAATTAACTTTCCCCATTATCATTGGATTGATTGACCCAGTTTTAGTGTTATTTTTATATTAATCTTGTGTTACTGGATCAAAACAACCCTGTGTTATATCTGCTGTTCCAGGTGTCTCACAGGAGGAATTTAAAGTTGACAAATAGATGAATTAAGACTTAGTACATCCCTATATCTGTTCAGAACTACATTATAGGGTTTACTGGAGTAGTACCTGCATGTTCCTGCATGTGCCATCCCTACATGTTTGCTACAGTCTTTGTTCTGCTGACATACTGTAGGCTTTCTGAACAGTGACCACGTGTGCATCATCTTATTAAATGCTGTTCTTAATCCATCACAGCTCAGGAGCAGGTCCTTTAATAAATAAGGCCTCTGCTTTTCAAACCTGTTGTTTGCCTATTTACAAACCTATCTCTTAGAAATTCGGTTTCTGTACAGCTAATCTGCAAATGTTTCGTGTGAAACATAACTGTGATGTTGACAGACAACACATTTGTTTTCCACCAAATGCCAGATCTCCCAATACAATATGAACTTCAATATTTGTATTATGAATTAAAGTGAAAAGTCCCAGGATTTTAAACAATTAGTTAGTGTTTTTCTTTATATTCTGATTGTCAACAAATCACAGGTGTGGACCAAAATCAACAAATATGGTTAATTTCTCTATATTTTCTGACTTCTCCACCTTGTCTGTGATCTGTAATACTTAAAACAGCTGCTCACCTTAGATTTCACTAAACTTTACTCAAATTGGAGGAAATAGTGCATTTATTGGGGGCTATGTTCAGTGATGGATTAATCCACATTATGGTGCTCTAGTGAATATTTGGAGCAGCAGGATTTTATAAGAAGTCAAAGTTGAGTCAAAATAAACTACATTGTGTGTTTAGAGTAATGAAGACACGTCACCTAGTGCAACACCCGGGCTCACTGAGGTATTTTTTGTAGATTGTAGATTGAGTTATAAGATATGTGAAGCTGTGGATATACATACAGTACCTATCAGTAGGATATTTCTTATTGGTTTGTCTCATTTGATTTTTAAAAAAGAAAAAAAAATAGAATAACACTAGAAGTGTCTTTCTCTTGTAGTGTAATGTACAGTTAAGTTTTCTTAAGTCTCACAGGAAGCAGGGACCTACATACATTTCTTGTCCAACAGTTTTTGAAGCCCTTCAGCGTAAATCTTCCACATAAACTGTCCTGATGCAAATAGAGCCAGATACATTTTAGGCTAATCATCAGATTTTTATATGCTGCACGGGGCAAATGCTTTATTATGTATTCTAGATGTTTTGAGTAAAACAAAAAGACAATTCAATAAAGAACCATGCATGTCTGGAACCTTTATTGCCAGGTACAGCCATAATTTATTTAAAAAATTGTTTAATACAAAAATTCATCTCAAGCCGTAAAAATGACTGATGAAAAAACACTCCCAATGTTGCTATATAAGGCTTTGGTATAGGACGTCAGTATACGGCTGATGTGGCTCACAAGGTATTTTCTACTAATCTTAGGCTTGGCATTTAGTCCCTACCTCCTCCTGTCCACTCGTCAAAGTGTCCTTGGGCAAGACACTGAACCCCAAACTCCTTGCAATGGTTAGGGCACTGCCCTGCACAGTAGTTTACTGCCATCATTGTATGAGTGTGTGTGAACTGGCGAATGAAAGGCAAACTGCTAAGTACTTTGTATAAGAGCACCATAAATATAGTCCATATGCCTAAGATGAGGTCTAGTTTTGGGGACAAATTCAAAAATCTATGAGGTCCTCAGTAACCGGAGTATGTATTGTTAGCTACAACATTACGCAGTATTTATGCAAGCATTTAATAAGTGAAAGTCGCAGATGATAGTCCTCATCTGACTGTTCTGTGTCTGCTCAAAAACACTTTGGGGTTCCTACATAGTCCTGGCTCTGTAAATGGGAAACAAAGTGGTCTGGACTGAACCATTAACTATTCCAGCCAATCCACGCATTGCCTCTGGACATAAAAGGAAGGGGACTGGCTATTGAGCTCAAATCAAAAACCTTTCACTAGAACTTCTTGTGTTCATACCATGTAATATTACATATTTTTAAATGACATGGAGTTTATACTAAAATACTTTAGATTTGCATAGCTGTGCTAAAATTTTAATTATTTCCCTGTAATGAAAGTATTCCCTTTAGTCACTAATTTAACAATCAAGTCACAACTGAAACATTAGCACATACGGTTTTGAGCCTAACTCAAAGACACTATTCAGTGCATGGTTATTTAGCACAGTCCTGATTTTCTGACTTTCAGGCTTATAAACACATTTACTTCATAATAATGGGACCTATCTAGTCACCATGCATCGTGGGTGAGGACCCACCCCTACTCTGCTTCTAATCAGCTCTGACACAGGCATTTTCTTATAACCCTAAGCATCTCACAACTCCTCATGCCTAAACCTAACTAAACTAACCAATGAAAGGCATAGCAGGGTGACTCTTCATCCACCTCAGGTAGGAAAAAAATTCTGAAGAGGGACACATGCATAGTTCCTGTTCAAAAATTTAGGGGGGTGGCTAAAATCAATCTCAGCCTGTGGACTGGAATTTAAACTGTTTTGGTAGTAACCTGGGAAAAAGTAAGACACCATTTTTACATAAACTTCATGCTTGGAAAAAAAATAAATAAATAAATATATATATATATATATAAAATGAATGTACGACAATGAAAAAATTTGCAAAAAACTATTTCAGTATCTTTTTCTTAAATTGAAATTTAGGGATTAGGGTTTGGGACAACCACCTCCCAAATTAAATATATAAAAGATGATTTTTATATCAGTACAGGTATAGTCAGTGATTCTAATCCAATATACTTTTTTTCTAATTCTGCAAAATTCTCCTTATGGTCCACTAGCTGTCTGCTGTGTGTGTGTGCTGAAAAAAATTCTGGTGGTCCTGCACAACCCTGGCTCTGTAAATGGGAAACTAACAAAAGAGCTTGGACCAAGCCAAACAATGTTATTTCAGCCAACAATAAGAGATGTTGGTGCCTGTGCACATGACAAGGGAAAAGAGGAGAAGAGAGAAAATGAGGGAAAGCGGACAATGGGAGTGGGAGACACTAAATCTGCTACACGGTAACAGATAGTGCCAATTTAAGGATTACCATGGAAAGGAGATGGAGCAGTCTATATAATGATACATAAAAACATATGTATGCTTAACATAATTATTGATACCCTTTTGATGAGTTTAATGTTTCGTGTGAAACTAATACAAAAAAACAAGCAAACAAAAACCACTCACCTGTGCTTAATTTTCAGTGGTCACATTACCAATAAATTTTGGTTTTACTGCATAAAAAGGGTTTGATTTTTTTCTATTGTTTTCATAATGGCAATGACTAGAGAGCTGTCTGAGAGTATCATAAATCCTATCATCAAACAAACATAAGAGTTCCAAAACTACAAGGCAATTGCCAAAGATCTTGAAATACCTGTTTTTAATTGCTCTCAATATTATTAAAACAAAACAAACAAAAACAATCCTCATAAACAATCATAAAACTGTTAGGACACTCTCAGGATGTAATGTTAAAAAGAAACTCAGTGAGACAAAACGGCAAAGGTCAATGCAGATTGTTGAAAAAGAAATACCATGCAAGACATCTAATGAATTTTAGGCTGATCTGGATCAATCAGGAGGGGTGGTTTCAGCCTCTACCATTTGCAACACACTAAACGAAGTAGAGCTCCATTGGTTAAGGCCAAGGAGGACACCACTATGGGAAGAAAGGCACAAAATGGCAAGACCAAGATCAAATACTTTCATAGATAAATCACAGTCTTTTTGGGATAATCTTCTACAGACAGATAAAACCAAAGTTAGGGAATGAGGGAATGAAGTGCATCAGTCTGTTTATAGGTGAAGAAATTAAGCCAATAAGGAAAGAAACCCTACCTACAGTAAAACATAGTGGAGGTTCTATCCACCATTGCCTCTGCTGCTGGAGGCATTTAATGTATCAAAGGAATTATGAAATCAGAAGATAACCAAGGAATTTTTAGAGTCAAATGTTTTACCCAGTATCACAAAACTAGGTTTTAGGTTAAGGTCTTTGGTCTTTCAGCAGGACAACGACTAAAAGCAGACATCCAGTAGTGCAAAAGAATGGCTGATAAAAAAAGAAAGATGGGTTGTTTTAAACTGGCCAGCAATAAGTCCTCACCTTAATCCCACTAAAACCTTTTGAGAGAGCTCATATCTGCCATTGCAAAAAGGACTCCTGCATACAATCTTGGAGAAATAGCCATGGAAAAGTGGCAGAAACTAGCAGCAGACAGGTGTAAGAGGTTTCTAAATGACTACAATAAACATTTAGGGGCTGCCATTGTTGCTAATGTTTCTGCAACCAAATATTAGGGACGGGTGCCAATAATTGTGTCTGGGATGCATCTTGTTTGTATTATTTCACTCTTATGCAAGTTCTCTTTTTTATATTCTTTTGTTGAGTAACCTTGAACATTTTATTGACATATTTCGATTATACAAAATTTGTGAATTTGCATGTATTTCTGAAAATGTTTTAAATTCCGCACTCAAAATTCACAGGTGCCAATAATTTCAACTAGGACTGTATGTATATCATTTATATCCGCTAAGTAACACTGAAAAATACCAAAATATGGAGTATTTTTCATTTCTTAACAGTGAAGGTGACATAAAGTATACCATACAGAAAACTGAGTATGGACGCTGCCCAGAGCACATTTGATTACTACACAAGATTCTCTCTTTACATAGAATTAGTTTCTTGTTTTTTAATTACACAAAGGGCGTTGTTAATGTCAAATATATGATCTGTGCTTCTTCCCACTGACCTCAGAACAGCTTAGCATCCCTCTACCACACTGGGACAACTCTAAAAGTTGAGAGAGCCAAAAAATCATTAGGTGGCAGAGGGCAGTGTCTGATGAATGCCTGTCACTGAACATTCATGCTACCCCAACAATCATGGGCTCATACCAAAACAGAGCTGTTTGAACTAATCCCAGATCCACCAATACTGCTCTAAAAAATATGAATGTGTTATTACAATTTTGCTGGAGTTTCAGCATAACACTGGGTATCATTGATCAGGCGTAACTTCACACTTCGCAGACTGACAATTAACTGTGCAATTTGTTAACTGTCCTTTTTTTAACCACTCAAAGTTTTTTTAAACTACTATCACAATCACCCATTCACACACACATTCAAATGGCACTTTTTCTACACATTTTAGCAATCCTACACACCTACACACATTCATATATCGATGACACACATCGGGGGCAATTTGGGGTTCAGTATCTTGCCCGAGGACACTTCGACATGTGGACTGGAGGAGCAGGGGATCAAACCAACACCCTTGCGGTTGGTGGGCAACTCTGAAATGAATGTTATTGGTGAATTCATAATTCTCCAAATGGAATTTCTGAAAGCCTGAAAAAGCTGTTATCATGGCTGCATATGGTATAGAAAAGGTGAGGAAGGAGAACAGGATGTTTTCATTTTTGACTGCAGATTATTTCTCAGTTTACAGCATGTTTGAGACAAAACATAGAAAGGTAATATGACAATAACGGGCAAAGACCGTAATAGGATTTGAGTAATCCCATGTCCTGTGTCTTCTTTAGCCTTAATGAAAGTCAATAGCCTGTAAATGGTGTCTGTTGTGTGGGTTTAATAATTTGTAGCAGGCATATCACATTTTTACCACTCATGGTTATATCTGTGAACATTCAGTTTTCCAGCCCAACACCACCTCTACACATCATCCATATCTGAGTATAGAGAGCTGCTGCTCTAAAATTGTCTCTGAGGCTATATCACAGGCTATTTTGTTATATGGGCCATAACAGTCTGATTTATAGAGCATCCTAGGGTGGGACAGCATGTCAGAGGAGTTTTTTAAATTAATCATTTTTATTACCAGAGACAAGCCAAAGACCAAATAATAACCCGATCTTCCCTGTTGCTCCCAACAATAGTTCATATGAGACTAATGACAGACAGACAGACAGATGTCATGATGTGGACACTGTTTTTATATGTCCCATATTTCTTTGCCCAAGGCTTGGCTGGGTTACTGAGTATTTTTTTGTCTAAGGCTCCCTTCCCACTATAGCAAATAGTCTGTTTTTGTATTTACAGCTTTTAGGAACATTTCAACAAATTATATATTAATCCTGGATAACTTCAGTTTATTACAATTTGGGTTGTAATTTCTTATTTTGATCATCGTTAATGTTGAAATTGTTATCAACACTGTAAATACCATGCTCTGGGAACATGGCTGTCAAAACCAGTTGGCTGTAGCAACTATAAAGTTGAGCATGACTGCTCACTCTTGACCTTGGAAAAAGTTGTCGAAAAAGAAACTCCCGTCCAGGTTCATTGTCATGTTTGTTCTGGAACTTCTGATCTTATTACAGTTGAAAGCTCCAGAGCAAGTGAGTAAACAAAGCAGACAATAAATGTCAAATCAAGGATGTTGCAAAGTGATTTTCTGATGTCACAGTCAGACAATTTTTACATTAATCCATCGCAAACTTATTATCAGCAAATTCAGATTAGATGATACTTAAAAAAAACAGATCATGTTCAGTGACATTTTGTTTTTTATTTTTTGCTTTTTGTATTAAGCAGCTATGGTGGTGCATTTTGTTCCAGGTATCAGTGAGATGATGAAATACAATCCAAGATGGCCTGTCTGAGAAACAGATTTACAAGTTTGGATGTTGGATGATGTCTGCCTCGACTGGCTGGGTTGAGGGTGACAAAGAGAGAGAGAGAGAGTGAGAGATGGGGTGACAGGAGGGAGGAGAGAGAGCATAGCACAATAATGGGACTAATAGCTATATATACTATAGTTATACTAACAGGGCTAATAATATTACTAATAGGACTAAATGAAATGGTAACAGTAGCAATCATAATAATTAAAGCAGTGGGTGTTGATTAGGCTCATGGAGCAGTAGATGGATCTGCAACCATGGATCCATCTCAGGGGCATCAGAGGCAGAAAAACCTGCAGAAAGAGACATGAGGAGGGAGATGAGGAAGCACAAAACTGCGTGATAGAGGAAGGACAGTTAGTAACAAGCATTTTTAAGGGAGAGAGGAGGAGGCGGTTGAAAGGGAAGCTCGGTGCATCATGGGAAGTCCCCCGATAGTCTAGGCCTAGGGCAGTATAGTGAGGGGAAGGCTCGAGCTAATGCTGAGCCAGTTCTAACCATAAGCTATATCATAGAGGAAGGATTTAAGTCGAGTCTTAAATGTGGAGAGGATATCTGCCTCCCCGACCCAAACTGGGAGATGGTTCCACAGCTGAGGAGTCTGATAACTGAAGACCTTGCCCCCCATTCTGCTTCTGGAGACTCTAGAACCACAAGTAGGTGCAGAGAAGCTAGCATAGGAGATATATGATCTCTCTGGTTCTTTTCAATACTCTTGCAGCAGCATTCTGAGTCAGCTGGAGACTGTTTAATGTTTTATCGGGACAGCTTGGTAATAGGGAGTTGCAATAAACGAGCCTAGAGGTAACAAAAACTTGTACTAGTTTTTCTGCGTCATTTTGAGAAAGGATGTGCCTGATTTTTTGATATTACATAGGTTAAAAAAAGGCAGTCCTTGAAGTTTGTTATATGTGGGAGTTAAAGGACATGTCCTGATCGAAGACAACTCCAAGATTCCTAATGGTGGTGCTAGAGGCCAGAGCAATGCCATTATGTCATATGATAATGTGTTTCTGAGGTGTTGTGGACCACACACAATAAATTCAGTTTTATCTGACTTCAATAATAGGAAGTTCCTGGTCATCCAAATCTTTATATCCCCAAGACATGCTTGAAATTTAGCTAACTGACTAGTTTCGCCTTTCTTCATTAATAGGTACAATTGGGTGTCATCTGCATAACAATGGAAGTTTATGGGTGTGTTTCCTGATAATATTGCCTAAGGGAAGCATTTATATGGTGAATAGAACCGGTCCAAGCACAGAACCTTGGGGAACTCGGTGACTAACTTTTGAGTAGGTGGAGGATTCATCATTAACATGCACAAATTGAAATCAATCTGCTAATAAGGACTTAAACCAGCTAAGAGTGAGTCCTTTAATGCCAATTAAATGCTCCAGTTTCTGTAATAGGATTTGATGGTCAATAGTGTCATTGAAGGTAGTTGGTGAAGGTCGATAGGAGAGAAAATGTCTAGGTATATATTTGGTTTTATATTAGTCACAAGAATCAGGACTTTTTCTGGTGTTTCTGTGATTGAAGAAAAATTAGTGCTAGTTGAGGGCAGGAGGAGGTGAATTCTGTCTCTAATAGTTAGAATTTTATCATCAAAGCTCATGAAATCGTTGCTACTGAGAGCTATAGGAATACATGGATCAATCAAGCTATGACTCTCAGTCAGGCTGGCTACAGTATTTAAAAGAAACCTAGGGTTGTTTTTCTTTTCCTCTATTAAAGATGAGTAATAGGCTGCTCTGGTAACACTGAGGGCCTTCTTGTAGATTTAAGACTGTCATGCCAGGCTAAGCGGGCTTTTTCCAGTTGAGTTGAGCGCCATATCCTTTCAAGTTTTCATGTTGTTTGCTTCAATGTATGGGTTGGGGAGTTAAACCATGGACCTAACCTCCTTTGTTTTATTATCTTCTTTTTTAGAGGGGCAATAAAGTCAAGTGTTTTTCTCATTGAGTCTGAAGCGCTATCAACAAGCTGAACAATTTGGGAGGGGCTAAAGTTAGTATACTCTCTTATTTTGTGATATGGCAGTGACTTTAGCACTGATGGGATCACTTCTTTAAATGTAGCTACAGCACTATCAGATAAACATCTAGTAAAGACATTTTGCCTAATGGTGTGTAATCCAGTAATAGAAGTTCAAAAGTTATTAAACAATGGTCCAAGAGAAGAGGATTCTGTGAAAAGATGATTAAGTGCCAAGGGTATGCTTAAAACAATGAGAAGAATTATTTACCCTTTGGGCAAAGCCATGTGAGTCTAAAAGTGAGATAAACGCAGTGCAATGTCAACATGAATATTGAAATCGCCTACAACAATTATCTTGTCTGTACTACCGACTAAGGATGATAAAAACTCTGGGAATTCAGGTAGAAATTCAGAATATGGTCCAGGAGCACGGTTCACTATAACAAGCAGAACAGGCTTTAAAGTTGTCCAGGTTGAGAGTGTAAGACTCCAACTCTGCTTCTAGGTCTCAGCTCTGGGTTGTCATATTTTTGGTTTTCTAATAAACTAGTTCAGATATCTAGAGATGAGAGCTGCTCCATCCATAGTGGGATGTAGCCATCTCTCCTAATCAGACCTGATCTTCCTCTAAAAATCCACCAATTGTCTATAAAGCCAATGTCGTTTGCCATCGTGATGTTGTGACGGAACGATGATATGCGGCTGTACATATCGTCGCTGGTCAAACTCACCAGGGGCCCAGAGAAAACTACAGAGTCCGACATCGTCTTTGTGTATGTACACACCAAGTTTTGTCACCTCTGATTGGCGTAACCAGATGTTGTTATCACTGACGTGAATAGCAATCTTGCTATATTTACGCTTATCCTAATCCAATAGTTTTAAATATTTTCAATGTCGCCCACTCTGGCCCCAGGAATACATCTAACTATGGTCGCTGGTGTCATTAACTTCACGTTTCTTAAAATAGAGCTGCCAATAACCAGAGCTGGTTCCTCAGTGGGTGTGTTGTTGAGTAGGGATAATCTATTTGAAACATGGACTGGTTGTTAGTGAACCACAGACTTTTGTCTAGTGCTACGCTTCTTATTACGGTTGGTCACCAGCCGCCCTGACTTCGACTGCGTGGGTGCTCCCAGGGAGAGTAGCAGCTAGGCTAGGACGACTTGCGGGGGCTGGCTAACTACTGTTACTAATGATTTTTTTTCCATGTTGTGAAGCCGTGCTTACAATTCACTGAGCCTCACTTCCATCGCTGAAAAATAAACTACAATTAGGAAAAGTACCCTTATCGCTAAAGGAGGCAGAGTTATAACTGAACATTAAACACACAGAGAGGGAGAAGCCATTGCTGACTGCTAGGCTAAAGTAACTAACAGAATTGAGAAGCTTGATAGTGAGTGTGAAGTAGCGAGAGAATCGCTACAAGAGGGACAAAGTGAACAGTGCTTAGTGTGAGTTTAAATGTACGGTGGTAATTCAGTTGTGTAGTGGAGACAGTAGCTGAATTAACTGGGTAGAAGCAGAGCGGCAAAAACAAACTTCTGGTCGCATTAACGTCGATAACAGGAAGTGACACAATATGCTGACCTCAGTACGTCAGCACCTCAGTACATCAGCATGACTGACAGAAAATTAATCTACTGTCATTACAAAGTGATCAGTCACAGAAGTATTTTTGCATATTTGAAAAACCAATGCAAAGCCTTCCTGATGATGTCACATTTCAGTTCAGAAAAACTTTCAGACATGCACCTCTTTAATCTGATGGCAATTTTATGCTCTTTTTTATGTAAAATTCAGTGCAGACAGTCTTACAAAGTTGCACCTGTTTGAAATAAAAAGGCAGTAGAGAGTGAGAGATATGCATATCTTGTTCCTCTTAGATCGGTTTAATAAATGTATTATCCGTATTCTCTACAGGGTGAGCTATGTGTGTGTGTGTGTGTGTGTGTGTGTATGTGGGTGTGTGTATTGTGATAACTCAAGTTCAATGAAGTTGTAACATTTATACTGTCATACACACACCTCAATAACCTGCAGCAACATATGGGTTAAAGCACAAGAATTTTAACATTTTAAGCAACAAAACATGCTATATCTCCTTATATCTTTCTTTCTCTTTGTCTTGTCACCCAAGGAGTGTGATGGTGAAATCCAATCTTGCTTAAACCCCTTTACTCCATTCAGACTGGCTGAGTGACAATGGAGTATATCTGAATGAATCTACCAAGTCTGAATGCTGGTGTGTCTAACAGGAGCAGAAATAAATGATACTTACTTTTAATGATGCTATATGTAAGTTTTTGGTGTCACTAAAAACTCAGATAATTTTTAACAAATTTTGTGAGATTTTGGCACTCAGGTTTTCAGGTATATGTTTGTTTTTTTTTTTGTATTTGTGGTACCCCCAGTGCATTAGGCTAAGTTGCTTTGTTAGGCCTGTTCCCAAACATGGACTAATAATATATACCAAGATTCATGATGATTGAAAAGATCATTAATGAGTTATGACCAATTTCCTGCTAAGCCCTCTTGTGAATTTTATTGGTCAGTACCTTGAAAATGAAGTAAGATATCAGCAAGCCTTGATACTTTTGATAAGCTCGGTCCAATGATGACCTACAAAAAAATTTGGTCGAAATCTGATCTACAATTTAGTAGGAGGTGTCAAAAATATATTTTTCAAATAATTAAAAATGGTGGAAAATCTATCATGGTGGACTTCTAAGGCCAAGGAGACTTTTTTGTTAATCACATTGAGCTGGACACGTGTCAAATTTCATGTCAATTAGACTCATGATGTGATTGGTGTGGCCTTTCAAAAGTTTTATTTTAAGGCCTTAATTACAGTTCCAACACCAGGCCAACTGGACTCATATTTCTTGGGAAGCACATGTTGTACATAATTTCCAGTTATTGGGCCACGTTTTCATGGCATTTCACTTGAGGAATTCCTTTCCATCAGAGAAGCACAGCACCCTTAGAGTTAGACCTTCAGTCTGAAGAGTGTAGCAGCCCTAAATAATATGCATAGAATTGCTATTTATTTATTTATACCTTACTTATTCACTTACATAATTTGATAAAATAACTTCAGTCACAGCCCTCTACGTTATAAATCCATCCTACAAAATCCCCTGCAGTGACCTGATCCTGCTTTTTCTTCCCTGAGCCTGAGTGCATCATGGCAAACTACATGCCCAAGTTTCACGTTAAACGGACCAACCAAGATATAACATCCCTTCTCGTTAACCAGAGGTACTTAAACATTTTATGGACTATCCAAACTCTTTCTATAAATTTTAATCATGAGGGTCCTTAGATGGTAGATGTAATAATTCATTCAGATTGGACTATAACCTAAGATGAGTTTGCACAAGATGGTTTCACATATTCAACTTATTATCAACCTTATTCAACTTTTTTTCAAAACCACCACATAGCAGCCAATATGCACCAGTTTTTTCACAGAAATTCAGTGTTATTCAGTAAACTTCTGTCCCAAGCTTTTTATTAATCACACAGACCTATGTAAAGATATGATATAACTTCCGTTGTATGAATAAAAGTTTTTCCTGTATGTTTTGCATTTGTTGAAATCTGAGAATTCTTAATAACTTTTGATCCAGAGAATACATCAATGATACATTCATATTTTTATGCAGAATGCACTTACAGCCCAAAAGTTGTTTGAAAAAACAATTTTAGCATGTTTAAACTATTTTACTCAGAGGACGACAAATTTTGAACAAAGCCTCAGTGAACAATGGGAAACTGCTGAGTCCAGATTGATGTTAATGGGAGCAATTTTTGGCAGATATGCAACACTGTTTTCTTCCTGTTTCTCACTCTGATTAAGAGGCTATATCATTTTTTTTTCATTCAAAAAATACGTTGCCTCTGAACATAATCTAGCTAGCAACTGCATTTTCAACAAAAACGTATTTGGTGTTGCAGTTCAGTTGTATATAAACATAATTAAAGACATGTGTTCACAGATACATGTTTGCCAGTCTTGGCTGCCTCTGTCACTCTCTGTGTCCCCTTTGCTTTCCCCTCTTTTCTACTGTTTAATCATTTTATCAGTGCTGCAGGCCTATCCTGGGAATCTGGCTGGCTTTTAACAGGCTGAGATGATACCAGACCAAAGGGGTTCATCCAAAACCTGCCTACTCTAAATTGTCCTCACTACCTCAGTCATTCACACAAGGCAAACACACCAATACAAATACACACACCTTTACTCTCTTGAGGAGCCATGATTTTCTGGGTATCTCGTCTCTTTTCTCTCTGTGCTGCTACTAACATCATCTTTCCTCTTCACTATCTTCTATTTCTGTGTTTTTGCCTCTGACTCTCCATGGAGAAAGAAAGAAGTTTGTGTGCTGCTGTGTGTGAGAGTGTCTCCAACACTGAAACAGTATTGGACAGTAACAGCGATTACATCATTGATAACCCTCTCCTAATTACACTGCTCTGCATAATTTGCATATATTTTTTACATTTCTTGATCATGAGCAAAAATAGATGCCTAACAGACACTAGGGCGAGTAACTGACATGGTATTTTTGGTGATTTTTAACCTGCCACTTGCTACAGCCTATTAAAAGCCTATGGTATTACTGACAAATCACCACTGGCTACTTAATGAGGCTTAAAAACAATTTAGAGGTTAAAAGCAGAGCTACTATGTGCACACATTTATGATCTAACAATAGAGTATACTGGAACCCCACTGTCAAAAAGTAAAAATTAAACCTAAAGTGACCCTACATAAAAACTGTGTAACAGTTCTGGTGAAAATCACTAATGAAAACAGAGGAGAAGGTCAATGTAAAAATATACGTTATAGTGGCACTTGGCTATAATATTGCATGATTTTTTTAAAAAACTTGAAGTGTATTATGGAATGGGACAAGGTCCAGATGAATATAACGTAGTCTGAAATGCCTATGATTAAAATTTTAAAAACTTTAAAAAAGAGTGACACACAAGTTATTGACAGGAAGTGGGCCATAATAGCTCATGGGGCCCTGGTGGATTTTTTTTTCAATAGATTGTTTAAGCAATAAGTTTTGTTTCAGCTTACAAAAAATCAGTTTGAAATAATATTAAATAGGACTAAACAACTGACAAAAAGTTCCTAACGTCAGCTGTTTAGTTTCTTGTATTCTGTCAAGTTTCAGGCTTCACTATGGGATAATAGCTGAGCTTTATTCTGTCCTCTGTTATTTTTAACACAGGATAAAGAAATTAGGTCTGGCATTTTATTCTTTCTGCATTTTTATTACAAAATATCTAAAACAATATACACAAAACAAATGACAAACTATGTATGTATATCATCTATAGAAAACGTCAAACTAAAGGGGAATTGTACCCTCTGTAGTAAATACATCAGCGTTTGCAACGACAAATAATATACAGTAGTTTTGATTGTTTTGAGCATAAACTGCCAATTTTATTTATCTTTGTTTTATTGTTGTGGGGGCAGCATCAGGTATCTTAAAACCTTGCATAATAGAATCAGAACTATTTGATCAGCAAGGATGGAATGGCTTAGACTGATGTTAACAATACATGGAAAAAACACAGCCCCTTTGTATATTTCGAGAGGAGAAAAAACACCAGGTCATCTGGCAAAAACATTGATCCTGGCTTTACTTTTGGTGCAACACATTATGTCATTTGGCAAAGCACTGCACTGGTCTGTCAAATAAGTGCTTGTGCACATTCCTGGTAGATTACTTTGTAACATGAATCCCCCTTTTAACTCACAAGTATTGTGATGGATTGTACAATGATCGCCCTCATTGTAACTTTCCAGAGTTATCATAAAAATAATGATAATAATAAATAGTGGTAGTACATTTTATCAATGCATCACCTTCCCAAACAAAGAGTAATTTATATTCCAGGAAAAATTTATATTCCAGGAGTACATTTGTCACAATGTGATTACTCAAAAGCACAAATAAATCAAAATAAAATACAATATAAAACAATAAAATACATCGAGCAGATTAGACTTGTTATAATTGGAAAGATTAAACTTAGACTTTTAAACTTAGACTTTAGTCAACTCAAAAATTACAGTCAGACAAGAGACCACGGTCCATCAAAAAAAAATCCATCAAAGTTTGCTTTTTACCTGCAGGTTTGATATTTGCAGACAGGGCCAGGACAATTCTGTAAAATAAGAATTGAATTTGGTGGAAAAAGTTATATAACTTTTTTGATTTACTTTTACCCAGCTGGAGAAAGTTTTGAGACATCCAAAACTTTTTGTTATGATAGGCAAGCCATTATGAAAGTTGCCCCCCTTCACTGATATTTAACAAGACATTCCATAGATGTGTATGTCTTTGTAAAATCTTTTTCCTGGTATTTATTATAAACCACTGTGCCGTGTTTTTGTATTGGTTGAGCATTAGTCTATTATTACTAAAACTTGACTTCCTTATCTGTAATTAATTTAAAAGCTTTCTGCTTTAAAGGCAACTGTATCCAAAAGCACTAGTGATATCTGGAAGTACAAGGACATTTAATGATTATGGTGAACGGACCCTTTAATAAGCACATTTTCTGTGCAGTTCACAGAATCAAACCGCATAAGTTGACAGATTTTTAGCTCCCAATGACAAAAATAGGAGCTGAGCTATAAATGAGATTGAAAATTGTCTTTTAACAGGAGTATGGGTGTTTGAACTGCAGCAGTGGTTTATGAGGCTTAAAGCCTGAGAGCAGACGTCAGAGCAGAGAGACAGGAACATACTCCTGAAAGTGAGGGTGACTTTTTGTGTCTACCTCTCCCAGTTTGTCATTAAGAAAATCATTGCTATTAACTAACACTGAACACTAAATGGCTACTTGTGAAATTACTTTTTGGTGCTTTACATTGTGAATGTGTGTGTGTGTGTGTGTGTGTGTGCGTGTGTGTGTGTGTGTGTGTGTGTCTGTGTGTGTGTGTGTGTGTGTGTCCAGTGTCAGTTTACATAATGTATATGTTTGTTTGTAAGGTTTTAAAGTCTTTTTGGCAATGAATTGGAATTTAGTGAAATGTTTACTTTGGCCTGTGGAGAACACCACATTATAAAAAATATACATTTCTAATCTCCTTTTACAGTTGAATGCTTTAAAGAAACCTTTGGTTTTCTTTCATTTTTAACTTCAACTCTATACTGTACATCAGAAAGACAGAAGAATGATGCAAAGAGTGATTTGCTGACATGCCACATCAAGTAAGTCATAAACCAGACTTACACTACACTAGGTCTTTGGGGCTTTAAAACCCTTCATACATTTTATGGACAAATATCAAGATATAGTGCAATGAGACTTTGCTGCTGACATGAAGCTCACATCAATGGTTTCCCATAGCCAGTGCACCAGCTTCAGACAGCAATCCTCACAACTCTTCTGTGACTGTAGCTAACATTGCATCATCCCCATATGTTAGCAATTTAGAAAGAAAGGCAAATGGCCTCTGGCAAGTAACTTAATGTTACCAGACACACGAATGTGACACAGGTACCTGCTTACTAACATCAGCTGAGATTAGCTTTCACAGACATTCTGCCTTTCATCTCTCTGATGTCTCTCTATCATTGCATCATCACTGTTAATATTGCTCTTCACCCTTGTTTGATCATAGGACTATTTTTTTCTATTCTTCCAACTATCTCCTCTTTGACTGTTTCTTGGCTTTCTCTCCATCTTGAAAATATGAATATTGTTTTGGAGTATACACTATACCACCAGTAGAAGTTTCCTCCATGTTCTGGCCTCAATGTCTCTGCTGGTCTCTCATCTGCAGCCCCAATCAGTCTCATCAAAAAACTCCAAATGATCTGGCATTGTAAGAGGGATAAACTGCTCCTTCTCCTTCTCCTGTTAATCCTTAAATTGGCACTATCTGTCAGCATGTGCCAGATTTACAGTCTCTCGCTCCCACTGCCTTTATTCCCCCATCTCTCCTTTTCTCCTCTCCTTTCTCTTGTCCTATGCACAAGCATGAATATCCCTGTTGTTGATTGGCTTGATAAGTGTTGTGTGACTCAATCTGAGGCACTTTTCTGTTCTTATTTACAGAGCCAGGGCTGATTTTTTTCAGTACACACATAGAAGGGATAGCATGTGGACAGTGAGAAAATATTCAATGAATCTGACAAAAAATGCATTGAATTGGAATGGCTGACTATACCTTAAAGTAAGTAAATCTTACATCATGTTATTTGTTATTTGAATGTTGTTCAATAAGGCCATGGATTTCTATTAAGAAACAATAAAGATATTGTCAGTAAAAAGTGTATTTTGCTGTGGTTCAGAATAACCCATTTAGTTGAACTCACTTTGGCTGTGGCCCAGCTGGCTGTCAGATTTCCTTTTTGTTCAGTTTAGTGCTGTTTCATACTGCAGAGGCCTGTCCATATACATTTTAAACAAACTGTTCAGTGCCTGAATGTTCCTTCTGACTTTGTGGGACATTTACGCATTGAGTAAAAGAAGTCTAGACTTTCAGAGTTTGTTTGTTGTTATAAAACCCATTATTTTTTTCAGATATTCACCCATTATATTTTTCAATATTTTTTCAGTGTTTTTCTTTCAATTAAGGAGATATTTAATGTTTCCAGAACACCTGCCGTGTTTTTCCAGTTGGAAAATTGGAAGCAAAAACCAAAAATATTGCAGTGAGTGGTGCATTCTTGCAACCGGGTTCAGCAGAAGCAATACAGTCAAAAACATTTTAGAACTGTCAATTTATTTTAAATTGGCTCTATTCAAAATATCCCATAGCCAATGAAAAAAAAACAACTATACAGCAACTACAAAAAGAGAATATGAGAGTCAGAATGATTTTTTGTCTGATGATGTCAGATAAATCAGTATTTGTGTTTTTATTTGCCTATCAGTAATAAGAAATTAAAGTAATGAAAAGATAGGTGTAAGACCAATTTTATTAACAAGTAAGGGAATGGAAAACTGCTAATGAGATATTAACTTATAGTGTCATATTCTAAACAACATAGTGATATATATATGCACAACTGGCATACAGAGGTGTAGTGCTCACTTGTTTTTATTGGCTCTCTTGCATGACATACAGTGAAGTGATGATTGGACCTCCAAGTTCTTAAAAAATGTATATAAATTTCAATGGGATTATGTTAACTGTAATATTATATTTCTTCACTTGGAGAAAAAAGTGGCCGTTAACTCAAAGCACTTCTGTTCCTAAGTACAGATTCAAAGAGCTGCTAGCGTGGGTCTAGGCTCTTTGAGGGGGATAGTTACAAAGGATTTGCAGCAGGACAAATGTAATTTGACTAATTAGTCAAATTACATTTGTCCTTATTTACTGAAGGACCAAACTGTGGTTTTACACTGGAAAAATGGAAGATAAGAGGCACTTTTGCAAAGTATGTGTCCGGTCTCATGCAATATGTATTTTATGGTCACAGATTTATCTCAACAGTCTGAATGTTGTGGCAGTTAGTGACAGATAGAGAGAGAGAGTGACAGAGAGAGACAGAGAGAGGAGGAGAACTCACCACTGAGCACCACAACACATGACAAAAGACCATTAATTAAATATCCAGTTACTTTTCACAATATTTTAACTTTTAATTTCTGACATTGGGCCCTGCTTATTTTTCCTCAACTTAATGGTTCATTGCACCTTAAATCCAGTGCCATGTTATTGAAGTAGCCAATAAATATGAAGGCTGTTATATTACTATTTTGTACTATTTTACAGAAATTATCTAGGGAAAGGAATTCCTCTTTCAGGGTGATTATATGCTTGCAGCTCCTAAAATGTCTTCTATTCAACAAGTTCTGCAACAGAAAACTTCTTTTCCATGCTTTTGCTCTCCAGAAACGCACAACACATGTAAAAAAAGAGGTCTTACCTAGCAGCACTGTATAAATAAGAATTTATCTAATATATTAATCTATGATTTATTTATACATTTATGTAAATAAGATCAGTTATCTATATCTGTATCACACTAAATTCATGAAATTATTAAAATTATTTTTCCAGAAGAAGAAAATGAAAATAGTAACACACAATTATTTCATCATTTATTTTATCATATAATCTGATGATAACAGATTATACCCTCCCTCAGCCACAATATTTGTGTTCAGAGTTTTTATATTCAACCAGCAATCAAATACCCGAAGATACTGAGTTCAGGTTAAGACATGACAAAGAATAGCATCAAATCCTCACATTTGAGAAGCTGCAACCTGCAGAATTTAAGCAGTTTTGTTTTATTAATTAATGATGATTCAATTATTAGATAGTTGGGTTCTTTTTGACTAACTTGTCAGTTAATTGACTAATAATTTCACGTCTCAATAATGTTTTTAATTTCTTTCTTTATGGAAATTGGTTATTTAATAATGTTTACACAACAAACGTCCAAATACTATCCATCAGCATTGGACTCTGCAGATTATGAAATTAATTCAAGTCCATTTTCCAGTTAATTCAAAATGTTACGGAGACTCAGGGATCACAGTCACATTTTGATATATTGCCAAACCCTGCCAATATTCATTGAAGCAATTTATAACAAGACTAAAAATAATTAATAAAATAAAATGAAGTTGCTCAGTAAAGGCCTTGGCAATTTGACAGTGAGACACTGATATTTTGTTTGCACAAAAACATGGAATTAGATAATGTCTATTATTTTTATTGACTCTGACATATTCACAGTCACGGAGGACTAAAGTCAAACTGGAACTTTTTGCTCCTGTTTCAGAAATAATAAAGCATGATTAAAAAATTAACTAAACTAAACAAAACTAACGATCCAGGCTTGAAACAGATCCTTCCTCAACAGTAATACTCATGTGGCTCTCTTTAAAAAAATAGATATGGCTAGCAATTTTTTTTGTTTTTTCATTTCATTTTTTAAAATTTTTCATTCAATATTTATGTACTTCAGCAGCCTTTAATGAAAACCGTTTCCCATAAACCCGAGACATTTACTGGTTAAATATCATGGCTCTTCCAGAAAATTAAGTCCATGAAGGGGCTAAGATGTCAGGGTGATAACACCAGGAGAGAGAGGACTGAATACTGTAGAATGTTTTAGACTTCAGATATGAAAACTAGAGAGATGAAAAAATTACTTCAGAAAAGAGCTTTGGCAGGTTTTATGGATATGGATCACACAAAGTTACAATGGCACAAGTAGCCATATTGTGGTGCTTGTAGTTTTTTCATGGGAGCTTGCTGTGCTCACAAAGTTGTTTAACTTTGCTGTAAGGTTTATTAGTTATGTAGTGGAGCTAAGTTGGCTTAAAATATGTGAAGTATTTTACGTTGATCCTTAATAGTAGACAGGCCCTTATCTGCCCACTCAACTACAGTTTTGCTTCTTTCGCTCAACTTCAAGTGAAATTTGACCTCTCTCCCTATAACTTAATTATCTAAATTAGAGATTTTGTCAGGCAGTCTAAACTTCACTTCAATATGATGTCTAAAGAACACAACTTTAATAACCTTATAAATCGAATCCTTCCATTCAAATCTATAATCTCACAGTTGGTCTTTTTTTTTACTGGCAACTTACTCAGTTTACAGTCATACACTGGCTGCACTTTACCTAAACCAAACAGAATAGAATTTTTTCTTTTCTGTCATTTGTACAGCAACATATACAGCAAATAGCTAATACCTGACAGTATCCCTGTGATATTGGGTTGCTCAAACTACTCTTTGACTCTTTCCCCTGGTAAATTTGGTATAAGATATAAGGACCCTTTAATGAACATATTCAGAAGGAGAGATGTCAACCTACAAACTAAACATATTGGATTGTATTGTACTGTACTGTATGTATTGTATTGTAATTTTATCTGCCAGGATTTCAGTTTTCATCTTTGGCCTTCCTTGACCTCAACTGGGGGTGGATCCATGGACTCTGACTCTATTTAGTTTTTTTTTTTTCGTTAGTTTGTTTTTCAAATTAGAAGATTTTTAATATATAAAATATGTTAAAAAAGAAGAAAAATGTGTAAATTAATTGGCAGGAGCATGCTAATTTTTTCAGGAAGAGTGAAACAGAGGCTAGCTCAGATGATGTCTTCATTTCATCTCTCTATTTTAGCCGAGTTGTACCTATACCTTTAATGCTGTTGTCATATAACATGCAGCTCTCTTGGAATTTTTCATTATAATTCTGAAGGAATAGTCAACAGGACATCAAACTACAGTCCCTTGAGAGCCATTGACATCTATCACATATGACACAGCAATATGGATAGTAAGATACCTAGGTCCCACAGTTAGCATGGCAAGGAATTGATCAAAATGAAATCAGAAAAAAAATAGAGTATATTGTTATGTGTTTATTTGTAACCAAAAAGGCATGTTACATTTATTTAGAAATGCATGCCATAATAATGTCTCTTAACTAACTTAACATTTTTATCAAAACTAAAATTCAAGCTCAAGGAAGTGCATTAGACTCCAAGATATGAGGTGAGGGTCAGTGAGGTGAGGTGTAGCTGTTTTTTATATTTTAAACAAATATAGAAATACAATTAATTTTATATTCAAAATGGAGCCACTCTGTAGCCTGAGGAAAATTATTGGAAGGGTTTCCCTTTCCCTGTATCACAGGTAGACTTGCTTACAATTTTGTGCCAATAACATTCATAATGTCCTTGCAACATAGTAAATCATATCTAGACTGCACCATATGATACTATGTCAGGAAACAATATGACAATATTTAAATTTCACCCAAAGGTCTACTCTCAATAACCCATTATGACAAAATAAAAACATTTTTTAGAAATTCTTCCACATTTAATAAAATTAAAAAACTGAAATCTCCCATTTACAAAAGTATTGAGACCCTTATTTTGGTACATTGCAGAAGTTCATTGGCAACAGTTACAACTTTGTGTCTTGGCTGAGTCTTTGAGTCTCTAGAAGCTTTGCACCCCTGGATGTGGTCAGTTTATCCCATTCTTCATAGCAGATCCTTTCAAACGCCATCTGACTGGATGGGAAAATACTTTGATCTGCCATCTTAAAGTCTCTCCACATATTTTCTATGGGGTCTAATTTTGGGCTTTGGCTGGGACACGCAAGACAGTCAGAGAGACTTATCCTAAAGCCTCGAGATTTCTTCTTGGCTGTATGCTGTGGGTTATTGTTGTGCTGAGAGGTTAAATGTTAGTGCAGATTTCTTTAAGGACCTCTCTGTATTTGGCTGTATTCATTCTTCCCTCAGTTCTGACCAGTCTCCCTGTCCCTGCCACTGAGAAGACCCCATAGCCTATTGCTGCCTCTACCATGCCTCATGTAGGGATGGGATATGGAGATGAAAAGTGCCTTGTGTTCACCAGACATAGTATTATGAGGTCTGCCCAAAGAGTAAAGTTTTTATCTCATTAGACCAGAGAATCATTTTCTTCGTGCTCCCAGTGTCCTTTATAGGCTGTTTGACACACTCCAAATGGGATGTCATATGTATCATAATCAAAACAACTTCCATCTGTTGGCTCTACCATAAAGGCTTACATGATGACGGGCTGCTGAATTGGTCTTCCTTCTGGCAGGTTGTCCAATCTCTTCCGAGGACTGCTGAAGCTCTGTGATGATCTTGGTCATGGTTTATCCCTGTCCTCATCTATGCCATGCCAGTTTTATCATGGATAGCATTGTCATTGTCCTGAGGTGTGGGACCTTATATAGACAGCCGAATGTTTTCAAGTTTGTGTCAAGTTCTAGACACATCTCAAGGAAAAAACAAGGATGCAGTTGGCCATGATGTCAAGTGCCACAGAAAAGTGACTGAATACTTCTGTAAATGAGAGATTTTAGTTTGTGATTTTAAATTAACTTTCAAAAAAATTCCAAAAACCATGATTTCACTTTCTCATTATAAGTTGTTGAGTGTAGGTTGATGATCAAAAATGTCCATCTAAGACTAAATCTATAACATGTGAAAAGTTTGCAAAAATTTAAAATCTTTTGCAGTCAATGACTGCCTAAAGTCTGGAACCCATGAACGTCACCAAATGCCGAGTTTCCTCCCTTGAGATACTTTACCAGGCCTTTACTGCAGCTGTCTTCAGTTGCTGCTTGATTTTGGGTTATTCTGCCCTCAGTTTTGTCTTCAGTGAAAAGCATGCTCAGTTGGCTTGAGGTCAGGTGATGGACTTGGCTGTTGAGTCATATTCCATTTATTTGCCTTGACAAAGAAGCTCTTGGGTTTCTTTCAAAGTATGCTTTGGGTCAATTATCTATCTGTAATCTGAAATACCATCCTGTTAGTTTTGCAGCATTTAGTGGAATTTGAGCAGATAGTAAAGACCTATACACTTAAAAATCATCCTGCTGCTTCTACCAGCAGTCACATCATCAATAAACACCAGTTACCCAGTTCCATTGGCAGCCATATATGACCATGTCATAACACTCTCTCCGTTATGGTTGATAGATGATGTGGTGACTTTGGATCACGAGTCGCTCCTTTCCTTCTCCATAGTCTTCTCTTCACATCATTCTGGTACAAGTTCATCTTGGTTTCATTTGTCCAAAGAGTCTTGTTCCAGAACTGTTGAGGCTTTATTAGATGTTTTTTTTGGCAAAGTCTAATCGTACCTCTCTGTTACCTGTGGTTTGCACCTTGTAGTACAATACATAAAATTGAAACACCTGCTCATGAATTATATCTAGATAATTTTTGTTATGTTGTAGTTCAGTTGTTATTTACATAATTCACCTCCACTTCAATGGCAGAGTCTATGATGATTAGAAGAAGAAATATTGTGTCAGTGGGGGCTATACAAACAAATCAATTTTTGCCCATAAACAGAAAAATACTTGTCTACTTTCTCACACTGAAATAGCAACCATCTATAATTATTAAGGCCAGTGGGGTAGCAAGGAGGTGCTTGGGGTAGATGGCAAGGTACAAAGCACACAACTGTCACACCAGAGAAAAGAGTTCACATTCAGAGTCATGTCTTTAGGCAACGAAAGCATTTTGGTCAGGGAAAGATGGTAGTTTTGGATAAATGTAAATAAACATGCCTCTGAAGTCACTGTGAACTTTTTCCCTATTACACAAAACAACAATCTTCCCTAACCTTAACCAAGTGCTGTGAGTGCCTAAACTTAACCATAAGAATTTAAATACTGCTGTACTCACTACAAGCAGAAATTTTATTATTATATAACTTCTACTTACTTCTTTTAGTCTTTTAATTTCTTCTTATTTTGTTATTTGTAAAGTTCTTGATTCTATTCTTATATTTTTTTACATTAGGTAAAGCATTTTGAATGCCTCTGTGTATGAAATGCATCAATATAGATTTCCCCTTATCTTGGAATATCTGTCCTGGCTTATAACAAAGACTTGAAGCATGGTGACTCATCTGTGTGGATATACAAAGATTAAAATCTATAAATATTCTCATATCAGTAAACAAGTGCATTTCCCATAATGTCTCTCTGACTCTTGAGAATTATAAATGACCTGATTAAAACCATCCATCCTTGAGATTCTACAGCTGTATGTCAACCTCAGCTGATTTGCATTTTTTTTCTTTCACTGTCAGCAAATAGTCCTGAGGATCTCCAGAGGACCTCTTGGCTATTGACTCACCCTCCTTCTCTTTCTTTCACTCGCTCTGTGTAGTCCTTGGCGTCAGCTTTGGTTCTAGTTTGTTGCCAAGTCAATTCCTATTTTTTTCTTAAAGTACTTATCTCCTGGGATTTCCATGCACAAGTCTCTAGAGTTTACTCAGAATGATTTGAAAAACAAAAGATGCTATGTTGATGAAAGAGGTCAGGGGAGAATGGCCAGACTGATTAGAGCTGATGGGAATGCGTTAAAACTGTACAGTTGAAGACTTCTAAAATGAAGCCTGGTCTGATGAATCTGCTGAGGCTAGGGTCAGAACTTTGCATCAATCAATCAGTCAATCCATGTACTCAAACTGCCTTGTGTCAGCAGTCCAGTGTGATGGCTGTGGTGCTCTGTGTGGGGCATGTTTTCTTGGACACTTTGGCCCCTTAACACCAATTAATCATGGTTTGAATATTGCCACTAACCATGTGCATCCCCTTATGGCCAAAGTTTAAACAAAAGTCGTCTCAAACTGGTGTCATGAAGATAACAATGATCTCAGTATAATTCAATGTCATTCACAGTCACCAAATCTGAATCCGATAGAACAACTTTGAGATGTGGCGGAAGAGAAGATTGGTAACATGAATCTATAGCTGACAAATCTCCAGAAATGACATGGAGCAGAATCTCAATGGACTGTTTCTAACATCTTGTGGAATCCACACCCCAAAGAACTAACGCTGTTTTGAGAGGAAAGGGAAGCCATAACCAACATTTTGCGGTCCTAATTAAGTGTTCAGTGAGAATGTATTATGGAAGGACAGAAAATTGCCCTGAGAAATTTATATACAGGCAAATGTACAATAAATATACTGACACAAACATATACTCCTGAAAACAAGAGTGTGATGATTCAGCGATACATGACAGCCAAAGTTTGATATTACATAGCCTGCCAACGGCTGTCATGGCAATGCATTTTTTTCCACTTTCGCTTAGCTCTAATGTACAATGTCTCCTTTTTCCTTATTTGTATCTCAAGTCACCTGCCTAATAGAGGTCTAGAATTATAAGATTGAGTGTGGTTACAGTTGGATACTGACTTATATATCATGTTACTGAAATTGTGGATTAAAAGGATTTCCTGACAGAAATGAAAGTGTATTGTGATCTTTGGGTATTTTTTTCATAAAATGTCATAAATCAATTATTTTTTGTTAAATGTTCCTATAAATTCATCCCAACCTTGAAGCCAGTGCAGACAAGTACAGGCAATTATGAATACTTCTCCACCACTGTATCCAGTCATATTCATGCAGGTGTACAGTATAAAGCCTGATAGATAGATAAAGAGATAGATGAAGTGTACACATTCAGCTCTTGTTTGAGTGGTTTAACAAAAATATAAAAATAATTGTTTAGGAATTACGGCCATTTCTATACATACTTCCAGATTATTAGAGGCTCAGAAGTAATTGGATAAATCGACATCGTTATAAATATAAGGATTATTTTTAATGTTTGGATGAAGATCCTTTGCAGTCAATGACTGCCTTGGGTCTGGAACCCATGGAGGCACCAAAAGCTGAGTTTCCTCCCTCAAGATGCTTTGTCAGGCCTTTACTGCAGCTGCCTTTATATTTTGGTGTTTCTGCTTCAGTTTTGTCTTCAGTAAATGAAAAGCATGCTCAGTTGGGTTGAGGTACAGTGACTGACTTGGCCATTAAAGAATATTCAGTTCTTTTCCTTCTTCATACTCTTCTCTTCCAATCATTCTGGTACAAGTTAATCTTGGTTTAATCTGTCCAGGACTTGGCAGCCTTTTTTAGATGTTTTCTGGCAAAGTCTAATCTTACGTTTCTGTTCTTGAGTGGTACAAGTGGTTTGCACCTTGTGGTAAATGCACTGTATTTATATTCATAAAAGTGTCTCTTGATTGTAGACTCTGACAATGATACACCAGTGCATTCCTTCTTTTTAAGAATGTAAAATATACCGAGCAACGAGCCTCTTCAGATCTAGTACATTTGACGTCTCTCCACTACCATGTCATGCTCTGAAATCTAATTTTTTGTTGTTTGGCCAGAGAGCACACATTGCTGGCTGTAGAGACCCAGTCAGCACTGGTGTTTTTTTTTCAACAATTTTCACATTGCTGCAATGCCATATAAATGCTTAAATTAGATGTATTTTTGTAGTTGAAAGTATTTTGCTGCTGGAAGAGAGTTCATTATAAATGACAATGTTCTTTGTATCCTCGACTTAAAATAATGCTTCCAACTGTTGAAAGCTCGCCTCTGTCCCTCTCCCTCATCCTCCATTCTTTATTTATCTTTTCAGATAGTAGCCAATTGGACCTGCCCTGACCTGCCACATATATATGATATTATAAGAGAGCTGACATGGGAAAAAAAAAACAATTTGCATTCTGGCAATGCAGTCATACAGTGGTAATTGAAAAAAATAACTGAAAATATTATCTTGGGCACAAGCCCAACACATACAAAGTTCGGATTAGCCCAACATCAGAATTTTTTAAAATAATGGAACAAATTAGAAATTTATGTATAGATACATCTCTAAGTGTAAGTCCTTCTAGGGTAATAATTATTCTAACTGAAAAATTAACATTTTGCTTTAACTTTAGTTTTATAAAATTCATATAGTGCACAAAGTAAATATTCAGAAGTAATTTTTAACCATTACGTTCTCAAATAATATCCTCCTTTTTCATTCGTCTCATTAAAGGGGGGGCATTTTTACTAAAAAAAAAACAAAAACATTACATTTTCAGTATATCCATAAGGCATACCCTACAATTTTTAACTGATGTTCAATTTATATACTTTTTAACTAGTATTCATTTGAACAATTAAAATTCTTATATACCTAATGTGATAGAATTGGTTTGGAATGTGTAGTTCAAATGAAGTCAAATCTTCATTAGTTTAGGTTTGTTTCTCTCCTGTTTCAGTATGACAATGCCCCCATGCACAAAGCCAGCTCTATAAAGAAATGATTTTGAAATTTGGTGTAGAAGCACTTGACTGGCCTGCACAGAGCCCTGAACTCAGACCCACGCAACACCTTTGGGGTGTGCTGGAACACTAACTGTGAGTCAGGCCTTATCACCCAGCATCAGTGTTGGCCCTTTATAATGTTCTTGTGGCTGAATAGGAGCCAGTCCCTGCATTGAGGTTCAAACACCAGGCTGTTATAGGAGCAGTTTAATGCCCAGTCTGTCAGAATTAAATTTTTAGCTAACACATACAGTATGGGTAGAATGTCAGGATTTGACATATTTTGATTGGGTGTCCACATAATTCGGTCAAATGACAATGTTTTTGTTCTGCCTGAAAGAATAAAATGATGATTTCCTTTTTCTTTTAACCTGCCTCACATTCCTTCACCACACATCCCCCTTTTTCCTTCTTTTCCCAACATCACCACCTCTAATAGACAACTGAAGGGTAATGTGAAACTCCAAGAGGTGAATAAATTAGTGCATCTGAGATCATTTCCCCACTACCAAATATGTTGAAGTGATTCCCCAGAGAACCCTTGAGGCCTCATTATGACTTCTCAAGCTTTGGCTGAGCAAACACTATATCCCCACTCTCAGAATCCTGCTTTTATTTCACTTTGTCCCCTTCACAACCATCTTTTAATTACACCTACTAATTAAAACACCAACAAGCTGCCAGCCTGAAGCCAACAACCACCCACACAGCCTCCTTTTAGGTCACCCAGCTCCCTGAGGAGGGAGAACAAACAAGAGAACAGTGAAGGAACACACACAGTCTGTTTTTACTGCTTCATCCTTTCTCTACTCCTCTTATCCACTTTAATCCTGTTCTTTTTTATGGTTGATAAGCCACTGGAGCACTGTGGTAACATAGCCTCAAAAGAGGCTGCCCCTAGCAGTGGTGGTCCAGGTCCTCAATGAAGTAAACTGCCAAGCACTATTTGAACAAAAATCACACAAACTGTAAGCAGCACCAAACAAGATTCTAAAATAAACCTGACTAAAAGTCTACAGCCTCACCAGAAACAATTTGTTAAAGTCTATTGTCTCCCGAGCTGTTCTTTGAAGCTGCAACACTCAGTAGACACCAGATGAATTAGACAGAACCAACAACAGAATCCTAATTTTGTTATCTTTAAAGGTTATTCATCATAGAGCTAAAAAACAGTTCATCCTTAGGAGAGTTCAAGAGTTCATTAAAATCATAATGTTTCTGCATCTCTGCTACTCATGCAAAAACACAGTTCCTACATGATCTCTACTATTCAACAATTGCCAACTTTTCAAGATGACTTTTTCAGAATATGGAGGCCTGGACAATGGCTGACATCTCCACTCCTTTGAACGGTCACTTTGAATACAGGCCATGACCTTTGAACAGCTATTTGGTTTGATCGCTGACATACATACATAATCTCTTGTTGTGTTGCTAACTTCTGCATTGGGTCTACATTTTTTTCGCAGCAACTGTTAACTACATTGATCACACTGTATATGTCATTGCTGTTGACACAAATAGCCAATCTTAGATGTGGTTATGCAAGAGTTGCTTATGTTAAGGGCATTGTGTTACTGAATTCACTTTTTTCACTGTATCAATTTGATGTGCAACCTGGCTTGGCAGTTTGTTGTGAGGTTCACAACAGTTCAGAGCAAATGATATAACATTTGGTGATATCAGATCTTAATTTATAGCACAATTTGGTTTTGCTTGTATTTGTATTCAAATTTTTTGACATGAATACATTCTAGGAGAAATCCATACATTTATTTTATTTTTGTATGGTCAACACTTAAGCTGTGTTAACTAAGCTACATTAAAATCAAAATGTGATTTGTATGTGTCTTAAATTGGTTTGGCGAGCCAGTATGTATTGTTTGTTTTGGTCAATTCTGTTGTGCTTCAGTTTATTCTACTGTAATCCCAACACAGTACAGTTTTGTTGAACTCTTGTAGGGCCAAGTTTAGTAAATGATAGCTTGTGCTTTTTTAAATTTTCTTGGTAAATAAATATCCACTTTTTTCAATCTGAAACCTGCATCTTGTTTCTTCCTGTGCTGTCCCCAATAGCACATGGAACCCAAGTCATTGTCACTGACACTATTTCTGGCTGTCAAGTGAAAAGAGATTTTTCGAATAAGAATACAAAAATGTTCCTGCATGAGACTCAGTCCCTATCAAACTTGCAATGTGTGTGTTGCTTTAAATCTCTAGCCATGAAAAGTGGTTGTATAAATATTTATTTTCATGTTAGAAAAAAAAAATGTCCATAAAAATTCCTTTCAGTATTTCTAATCCATTTCTCTGCTGTATGGATGTACAATGGCTTGAGCTGGAATTAAGCTTCTCTAAAGATGTACTTAAACAATTCTGTAAACCAAATTAGAGAAGGATGTTATTTCTTACAGCACAGTGCAGAGGCTCACAGAAGATCTGATGCACACACATCCCAAATCTCACTGTGTTGTCCAGATCTACATGTTAAGCAGGTTGGTTTGTTGATTTAATGCCTGTTGAACCCAACGAGGGTTTGAAACTGAGGTCACAAGACAGCCACATGAACATTTCTTATCAGCCACTGTGTACAATTACCACCACCAAAACTGTTTATTTGCAATTGATTTTGCACATGTTTATAAAACAGGGAGTGCAGCCAGATCCACAGTGCTCAACAGAATTAATTGTCTGAGCTATGTAGCAAAACAGGAAGCTGTGGATTTTACAAGAGCATCTCACTTAAATGCATATTTCAAAAGTACAGTAAATTATGTATTTATCCGTAGTTGCGTTTGTATTTGTGCTTTTTGACCCAATGGTTACCTCCTCCTAGGTTAATCAGGAAACTGCAGTTTTCTGATTAGCAGATTTGACTTAACTTATTTTTGTTTCAGCACCCCACTTTTAGGTCTTGACTGAGTCCAATTAGTTTCTCTATTAGTCTCTATGTGTGCAACCTGCCCCTTCCCAGCATACACAACCCACTGTTAAAAGTATTCAACAGTCAATCTCTCCTCAAAACATGCCTAGTGTTAGATGTATAATATAGCAGGGGCCCAACACAAAGACATCGACAGATTTATGAAGGATAGATGTGTACTGATAGTAAAGTAACTGAGAAGAGCAATCTATCAGATTTAGTGGAATTCCTGTAGTGGAAGCTCTCAAATCAGTGTTTATATCTGCTTTGAAAAAATTATATATATATATATAACTTGGGACATGTGTGCATCAGATCTTCTGTGAGCCTTCTGTGACCCAAACCCCATATATATATATATATATATATATATATATATATATATATATATATATATTTCCTGTCTAATTTTTCTCTCTCCTTGGCATCTATCATCTTTAATGTGTTTAATGAGAACTGTGATGGCTGTGACTTTGGCTTCTTCCTGAGTATCAGTCTTGGTTCCATTCATGTCTTTATCAAACTAATAGTTTAGACCTAATCCATGCACAGCACCCTACGTGAGTCGACACACAAGACAACACTCTTAGTGCAGCATGTCTTGGGCTGGTCAATTATTTCTACAGCTTGGGAAGTGCAGGAATGTAAGGAATGTATGATGAAGGTGTCCACATTCAATGTTCTGTCATTAGCATAACTTGTTGACCTAGTGAAACTGTAAAAGCCCATTTTTTATCACTTCTTTATAAATAAAACAAGCTCATTCTAAATGTTTATTATATATAATGTTTCTTCTAATTGTGGTTTATTGAAACTATTCTCCTTGTGGTCCAATGCTTGCCAGTGAGCAGTGCTTTACTAAACATTTGAAATCTATCAGTTGCACATTTAATGGCATCTTTGATAAAAAAACAAAAAAACAAAACAATAATAAATAAATAAATAAATAATAGTAATAAAAAGATTAATGGGGAAATAAACAAAGCATCTTGAACTTGTCAAAGTTGACCAGACTCAGAGAATATTGGTTCAGTATTATTCCCTCATCTAATAGCAACCACATCCTTTTTTGAAGATCACATATTGCTTCTTTAGGCGGTTGTGGGAAGCAGTTTGATAGTTATTCTTTCCATCTGAATCAGTCTTTTAAACAGGCCCTGTGTGGGCACATCAAAAGCCTTTTGCATGTAGGGAGAGCTTAAAAGGGTTAAAAATGAGTGCTAAGTGCTTGTTAATCTATCCTGAACACATCTGGTTTCTTTTTTGGTTTCTCTTTTTGCTGTGTGGAGGTGAAGTTACAGCGAACAGTTATGGCACACTGTACAATATATGTAATGTATAAAGCTTTAGGTTTAGACACAAAAATGTCTTGGTTAGGTTCAGGAATAGATTTTATTTTGGGTCAAAATAAGTACTTCCTTAAGGTTAGAGGAGTTTTGTCAACATGGTTACAATAATAAATATGCAGTTAAGGTCATGGAACAGTCAAGGAGAAAATAAATGGTTTCAACTACGAATCAATTAGCTGTCTACTGTATCAAAGTCCTGGATCTAAAGAGTCTGGTCTAGACCTGCTCTATATGAAAAGTGCCCTGAGATAACCTCTGTTATGATATGGCGCTATATGAATAAAATTGAAATGAATTTTGTCAACCCATTTGTTGACTCCAATCAATATAGACATTGTTACTATATATATATGTACTACATCACCTGACTTCCTCTTTGCTGCTGTCATAGTTACTAAAGCAACTTGAGGTCACCTAATATTAAATTGTATCTATGGATAATAATATATGTATATATACAATATATGGATAGTAAGTTGCTTGTGCGGATGACCTGTGGGTATATTTTTAAGAGGACAGTCTCCTTCAGCCTCAGTTTTCACTGATTTTATTCAAATAAGGGTAGTTAAACAGCACCTCTCTGTTTTGCAATGAGTAGCGAGTGTCAGTGAGGTTTCTTTTTGGTGAAAGACAGCATTAACTGCCAATCATGAAATAATGTAATGTCTAGAGAAGTAATGTCAGGTGAAGCTAGCAACTTCAAATGTGAATTCCTCCCACTGCAGAGCCACAACCGGTCACAGTGGTGGAAGAAGTATTCAGATCCTTCACTTAAATAGAAGTACAGATGCAACAATGTAAAAATTCTACATTAAATGTGAAGACCTGCATGAACAATCCCACTTAAGTCAAAGTGCAGAATAATTAGCAGCAAATGTATTCAAAGTATCAGAGTAAAAGTACTTCTTTAATACTTGTGAGCGATATATTAGATTAATACTGATGTGCTAATGTTTAAAAATCGTAGTTACTGTTTTAGCTGGTTGAGATTGAGCTAGTTGTAATTACTTCACATACAGTTCAGTATTTTAGTCCAGTGTGATTGGTCTTGAAGTGATTACTGGGAAAGGGAATGTAGGGGTTCTGCTTCACTAATCTTTTTTCAGTTTTTGGACTTGGGGGAAAATAAAATGGATACATGTACCTCTTTGAGCATTTCTTCATACAATGAATTCTGCCCTGTTAACACTCCCCTCTTGCCTGTTTGTCCTCAGCTTGTTTGCCACTAAGTGCAGTGGCTGTCTGGAGAGGATAACAGCCACAGAGTTTGTAATTCGAGCTCTGGAGAGCGTTTACCATCTTAGCTGCTTCTGCTGCTGTGTCTGTGAGCGCCAGCTGTGCAAAGGAGATGAGTTTGTCCTGAAAGAAGGTCAGCTGCTGTGCAAGGCTGACTATGAGAGGGAGAGGGACCTGCTCAGCACAGTCAGTCCAAAAAACTCAGATTCAGGTAAGGCTATAGCAGACAAGTACAATCCAAGTGAATTTCAAAACACATCCAATTAATTATTAACTAATCTCTAATTGAATTTGTACAATTAGTATCATTCGAGTATAATTTACCCTCCCTCAGTGCAGAAAACGAGAATTCTCATGCAATTACACAAATACTGCAGCCAAGTCAAATCTGAAATGATTGTGTTTGTTTCTTTGTGTCTGGTGACAGATAAGAGTGAGGATGAGGATCTGAATGTCAAATCAGAGAAGTGCCCTGCCGCAGGGAAAGGCTGCGATGACAGCAAAGATCCTCGCCGGCCAAAACGACCACGCACAATCCTCACCACCCAGCAGAGGAGAGCCTTCAAGGCCTCCTTCGAGGTCTCCTCCAAACCCTGCAGAAAGGTGAGAGATAGGTGTAGTCAGATATTTTACTTACACACTACTTATTACAGTCTAAAGCTTTCCTTGGTGGCCAGATTGGAACTATGAACCACTTGTCTCTGCTCTTTCATTCATTTTTTGAAATCATGAAATTAGACTGAGACCAGTATTTTTAATTAAATAATTTAAACAGTAGTAACATAGCACACAAAAGAAAGGAAAATAGAGAAAAAACAGAAATACTAATTCATCCCTCATGATATTTACTGTTTGATGTTATGGTTAAATTTTAGTTTAGGAGTTTAACTGGCTAGAGAAAGAAAATGTTGCAACTTACATGACTGAAACAAGAGAAGAATGTGATTTAAATGGGCCCAGTTTGGTACTGTGATAAACTTTGGTATTCCAAAATCAGTTCTGTATAGTTTTCTACCAATCCTATTACCACTACTGCTGCTTTTGTTCTCTCAGACACAAAATATTAATGTCTACATATTACAACACTGATTGGATATTTTACAAAGAGACATCCAAAGGCAACACAATGTGTTGTTTACTTTAACTTTCCTTGCTTATCCTGGAACATCAAAGATATTTTCAGACTCTCATTTATTGCAGGTGCAACATCAGAGCTCCGTTCGTTGGACTCATAATGTATCCCCAGTATGTGCCTGTTGTGCTTCAGAGCCTCATACAGGGTTTGGTTATTGGCAATAGTTAATGATTATCAAAATAATCATTAATAATTATCAAGATTTGGATGGATCGGCTTAATCAGGATTACTAATAACAGGGCACCACTGGGAAAACCCGGACTAATAACCAGCGGTGTGGTTCGTTTGTCCTCGGTGTCTTTGTGCAGGCGAGGAGGCATTGGTTATCAGCAGCTAACGTATCTTCTCGGCGAGATGACCAGTCTTCGGCGAGGCGATGTAATTCTGGCTCATGGCGGAGATTTAGTTTGTCGACTTGGAAAGAAGCGAGGTCCATGTTCATGTTAATATGGCTGATTAGTGTCACTGTTGGGACTTGCAGGTGAGAGAGACCCTGGCTGCAGAGACAGGACTCAGTGTTCGTGTGGTCCAGGTATGGTTCCAGAACCAGAGAGCAAAGGTCAGTATAGCAGCACTGAAAACAAGCTGTCAACACTTACCCTAAATACATAGCTAAGGCTGTGTTCATATCATGTGGTATGGAAGAATTTCCATGTTTCCAAGAAATTTTAAATCATTCATTCTGACGGTGTGAATGTAGTCTTGGTCAGGGGTAAATAATACCTGTACAGTATGACCACATTCTTGCCTTAAGCTGTGTCTGTCTGTTGTATTGCCCTCATCTCGAATGTTATAATAGTCCCTCAATCATCTCCTACATGACTTACCTTGACCTGAGTTGCACGATAGCCCTCAAGCCCACCTACCTAATTTGTAAGAAGCTACAGTCACAAGCACAGTCACAATTCAGACAGAGGTGATGTCATTATACAGATCACATTTTAAAATGGGGACCCAAAGGTGCTTCAAAACTGTCAAAGCTGGCGGAAGGGGAACACACAGGGAGGACCTAGGTACAGACAAGTACTGTGAAGTTACTTTATTAAAATAAAAGATGACGACCAGATTTACAGGCAGACAGGTGGACAGATAGGCATGCACGCAGGTAACAGAACACAGGTAACTAAATACAGTTAGCAGGAAAATTAACAGGAATGACCAGCATAAAGGAAAACACACTAAGACACTAACAAATGCTCTGGACACTTACTGGGAAAAATAGAATAGATATACTGTAGATGAATTCTTGTCCCACAGGAAATTTGTGTTCACAGCCTGTACAATTAGACTAACAACATACAGATAACTACACCAAAACATACCGATTAAATTCAATCCAATTCAATTCAATTCAATTCAGTTTTATTTATATAGGGCATATCATAACAGACATTATCTCAGGGCACTTTTCATATAGAGCCAGTCTAGACCAGACTCTTTATAGTCATTATTTACAGAGACCCAACATTCCCCCCATGAGCAAGCACTTGGCGACAGTAGCAATGAAAAACTCCCTTTTAACAGGCAGAAACATTGAAGGATAACTATAAAGAGTCTGGTCTAGACCTGCTCTATATGAAAAGTGTCCTGAGATAATGTTCGCTATGATATGGCGCTATATAAAATTGAATTTAATTTAATTGAATTGTTGATCAGGCTCATGGGGCAGTAGGTGGACTGCAGCAATGGATCCAGATTCAGATTCAGGAGCATCAGACGCAAGAGGAAGAGGAAAGAGGCGAGAAAGCACAAAAGTGCAGGAGAGAGGAAGCACGGTTAGTAACGAGCATTTTTGAGATGTTAATTTGCACAAGGAGAGAGGAGGAGGCAGTGGAAAGGGAAACTCAGTGCGTCATGAGAAGTCCCCCGGTAGTCTAGGCCTATAGCAGCATAGTGAGGGGATGGCTCGAGCTAATGCTGAGCCAGTTCTAACCATCAGCTACATCAGAAAGGAAAGATTTAAGCCTAATTTTAAACATGGAGAGGGTGTCTGCCTTCTGGACCCAAACTCTTCTTGGTTTCACAAAGAGCCAATGCAGAGAAGCTAACACAGGAGAGACATGATCTCTCTTCTTGTCACTACTCTTGCAGCAGCATTCTGAATCAGCTGGAGACTATTTAATGTTTTATTGGGACAGCCTGATAATAAGGAGTTGCAATAATCAAGCCTAGAAGTTAGCATATATCTGCTGAACAGAACTGATCCAAGCACAAAACCTTGTGGAACTCCGTGACTAACTTTTGAGCAGATGGAGGATTCATCATTAACATGCACAAATTGAAATCAGTCCGCTAATAAAGACTCAAACAAGCTAAGAGAAAGTCCATTGATGCCAATGAAATGCTCTAGTCTCTTTAATGGGATTTGATGGTCAATAGTGTCAAATCTGGCACTAAGATCTAACAGAACAAGTACGGACACAAGTGCTTTATCTGATACAGTTAGTAGATCATTTGTAACCTCACCAGTGCTGTCTCAATGCTATGATGTAATAAATCCTGACTGAAAATCCTCAAAAAAACTATTATTAAATTGCATAACTGGTTGGTGACAGCTTTCTCAAAGATCTTAGAGTGAAAGTGAAGGTTAGATACGAGTCTATAGTTGGATAAAACATCCGGATCAAGGATAGGGTTTTTAAGAAGAGGTTTAATTACAGCAATCTAAAAGGACTGCAGTACATAGCCTGATAATTAGGACAGATTGATTATCTCTGACAGAGGAGTGCTAAGAGTAGAACTTCCTTTAGCAGGTTTGTTGGGATGGGGTCTAAGAGATAAGTTGATGGTTTAGATGAGGAGATCATTGAAGTTAGTTAGCGAAGGTTGGTGGGAGGGAAACTGTCTAGTATATATCAGGTTTTACAGCTGTTTCTAAGGTTCCTGTGTTTGAGGAAAAATTAGTGCCAGTTGAGGGCAGAAGGAGGTAGATTGAGCTATGACTCTCAGTCAGCCTGGCTACAATTTTGAAGAGAAACCTAGGGTTGTTTTCATTTTCCTCTATTAAAGATGAGTAATAGGCTGCTCTGGCAACGCTGAGGGCGTTGGGGAAGCACAGTCCTTGTGCTTGATGCTGTTGCTTTTCTTTCAGGCTGTGTTTAATATGGAAGATGATCACTGGTTTGAAGTTTGGGTTTTTTCCCAAAAGATATTGTGGGTTTAGTGGTGGTGATGCAGAACTTAATAGAGAGTGTGATAAGTGATACCAGATCTCAGTGGTTCTAGTACCAGATACCAGACTAAACCAGTTCCTCATCAGTTAACCTTCAGTGGATCAAGAATCTTCAATCTATTTTCACGGCTTTGTGGCATTTTGAAAAATAATCTAAAGTCTAAATATACTATAGGCCATTTATTGCGATCATTAATCAATCCATATTATATATCTACAGTTGCAATCAGAAATATTCAACCCCCCAAAGACTTTAAGGATTTATTAATTAAAGTTTTCTCAAAGAGCAAGATTCTGCTTCGGATGACTTTTTCATGAGTTGAGTGATACATAAAATTGACACAGAAAATTCACAATGGAGTATTTGTGTGTGCCAGTATATTTTGTTAAGATAGCCATGTCACAATTATTCAACCTCTATAGAATATTGCTGTTTTCAAAGCTGTCTGACAGTTTTTATGGCTTTAAGTGGAGTTGAAACATAATTAAGTCTTTGAGAACTCTAAAATGATCCCTCACAGATGAAGCAACATCTGTGATGCATATATAAAGCCCACCCATGAAGGTATTCAAGGTGAGTTGTAATCATGGGACAGACAAAGGAGCTTCCACAAAAGCTAAGAGAGGAGATTATTTCATCACCCCTGAAGGGCCTTGGGTATAAGAAGATTTCCAAAAAATTTAAGATTCCAAGAGATTTCACTGGGAGCATTATAAGGAAGGTTAAAACTTATGGAACAGCTGCAAACCTGCCTGGCTGTGGAAGAAAGCCCAACATTTCTTCAAATGCCTTTAGCAACTTCTTCAGAACAACTAAGAGAAACCCCCGTGTAACTGCAAGACACCTACAGAGTGACCTGATGAAGTCTGGTACAAGTGCTTCAGTGGCATCTGTAAGACTCCACTCTTGACCACAAGGAACATCAAAAGTCGACTAGAATATGCCAGGAGTAATTTGGCTAAGACTGTAGAGTTTTGTGTGAAAGTCTGATGAAACCAGACTGGAACTGTTTGTGATATTTTCTGTAGGCATTTGGAAATTAGCCTAACCCATAAGGGATGCCACATCTATTGAAAATGTCTACCAAAAAACCTGGTGGTTAGAATCTCACCATATTTGCTCAATACATGATGTGAATGCAAATATTAACCAAAATCTGTGGTGACATCTTAATTGGTGCATGTGGGTGTGACCTCTTTATTATCTTCCATCTTATTCCTTTGCTCAATTTGCTGTGAGCTGGAACGACCTAGAGACATAAAACTTGGTACCATAATTGGAAATAATATGCTAATTCTTCCTGTGAACTATGATTTCAATTGGTTTGGTGGTGGCACTATAATTAACAGATAGAAGGGAAGGATTTAAAAGCCTCCAGTCCTATTTAATTCAAATCTACCTCACACTTACAACTCAATATACCCTAAAAAAAAAAGCTTCTTGGACCATATACATAAGCCATGATGAATTTTCTGCAATTTGAATTTTTTGACAACACATTTTTGACATCTCCCCTTAACTCATAGGTTCAATTGTTACCACATTGCCTGTGGGTCATTATTGGACCAAGCTTATCAAAAGCTATGTAAACTTGTTGATGTCTTATTTTGATAAAATATTGAACGATGAACTTTAAAAGGAGATGGCTCAGCACATTGTTGGACAAATCATCACAAAATTTGAAGGATGTGGGCCCATGCATAACTGAAATGTACCAAGGATTCAAATCTACCACTTGGGGATGTTACCAATGCAAAAAATTGGCATTGGTTAATACAAATCGGACTGTAAATAAGATTTTTTTTTGTCTAATCATTACAAAACTCAGAGGATATGTTTCATAATAATGTTGAAGTACAAGTTTACTATTTTGAAATTGCATAATAAGGGTTCCACCAATTCCATATATGTAAATGAGCATGGTGCAAATTGGTTTTTCTAGCATTGCAATACTTGGTGGACAACCGCCTAGAACAATCTAGGACAATCACCCATGTTCGTTGGTTTGTTTGCTTATTTGTCTGAAGGTTTATACAAAAAGTACTGAACCACTGAACTAGGTGGAAGGTTGGGGTGTGAGCCAGGGAAGGCACCGATAAATTATGGTGTAGTTTCCGGTCATTTTATTTTGAGTTTGAAATTTTTCCTCTGAAGTCTGGTGTATGTTGTTTGACATTGCCCTTGGTTGAGGTCTACGCTCTACTGAGCGCATTTTCTAGTTTGAGAATTGAAGCCTCTTACCTAGTAGCCTTGCTTACCTAAACATGAAGTATAGGTAAGTTTAGGGCATATAATTTCTGAATTTATTTATTTATTCTGTCATTCTGCATGCAGTTTGTAGTAAAATAAATCAATACTTATTCAGTGAGTTTTAAGCATAGGCCTAAAATTTGATTTTGAATAATAAATGAATATAAAGCAAGTCATAATGGAACAATTTCATTAGATGGGTGTCATGGCAGTTAGAATTTGCTGGTAGTGTCACAACCTATTCTTTGAAAATAGCTATATTGTCATTTTCATGTCATAATTATGATTGCTGACGAATTGCACAACTAAGAGGTTAATTTTGATATGATTAACAATATGGAGACCAGTGTTGACTTTTAATGTGTAATATTTTATCTTGTCCCAGTAAAAATATTATAACAAATTAGTATTTCAATTTCAGGAATAAGAACGAAAGGGCTTGTATCCACAAACTGCCACTTATGACTATATTTTAGAATAGGTTTTTTTTTGTTTGTTTGTTTTTTGGCTATATTTGGTCAAAAGAAAGATAGCAGCTCTTCCACGTCTTTGTCATCTTCTGTTTGGTCAGTTGAATGAGATGAATGGAGAGGTGTGCCTGCGGAGGGATAGCCTGACCTCTCACTTGTAGGGCAATACTAGAGACTGTCATGTATAGAAAGTAGCCAAGGTTTGTCCGAAAAGTCACTAGATTTTTTGCCAGGTGCCCCTGTAAAAAAAAAGTCTCTAAAGGGGTCTGAAAAGTCGGTAAATGTAGCGTTAAAGATGCCAAGTTGATAACAACGGCACAAGTGTCCCCTGATGTTATATTAGAAACACCAACTCATTTTGAATTAGTAACACTGATGGGGAAACTCAAACCCTTGGGCAGCTGACCAGTGGCGTAACTTCATCTTTCAGTCAGTCAATCTGTCATACACGGTCAGGTTTCTAGAGCTGGCCTTGCTGTTGCAATCTAGCCAGAGATAAACATATACAGTTAAAGGGTTAAGAGCAACATGGCTGTAAGTGCAAATATGTGCAAGTGTTAGGAAATCGATTTTCTAAGGCTTAATGACAATTGGTAGGATGATTTTTGTTTATATATATATAATTTTCCTAGCCAGAGAGTTAATAACAGCAGCCTGGTGTGTTATGGACTGTGAGTGATCCTGTATGAAGAGGGTTGCTTTACTTCTACTTCCCTGCTTATTCAGATCCAATGGTGAGGACTGAGTGCTCCCTGTTATCTTGCTTGAATGTTTGAGGATCTGAAAGTTTTGATTGGTTTTGAACAGAATGAAAGCTGTAGACAGTTGTTAAAATGACTATTACAAGTTTTCCTCAGCATAAAGAGGCGCTGACAGGGTTCTGTCTACTTCATCACAAAGGTACTGTATGTGAAGGCCCTCACATGCATCACCACCTGCCCTTCTAATTCTGGGGATTCAAAGAGTGAATGGGCAACATCACTAGATGTTAGTCTCCTCCCACAGAACTGGGTCTTTTGTCTTGGAGATGTTCAGCTCCAAATATTTATAATTGCCAGTGAAATCCAAGTCCACATATTTGCAATAAGCTGACAATTTAAGAAGCCACTAAATCTGTCAGTGTTGCAGTTATGCTGGATGTGTAGAAAACAGAATGGGAGATGAAACAATACCCTGTGGAACCCCTGTGATTAAAATGATATTGCTGGACTTTGAACCATGAAGCACTAGATGTTCTGGCCTGTCCTCCAGGAAGTTTTTAATCCAAAGCACCAGTACTGGGTTGAGCTGTAGCCCAGAGAACTGGTTAAAAAAGGAATATATTAATCAAGTTTTTGGTCGCTTTATCAATTAGTATTGTCATGCATGCATCCTGAACCGCTCATTTTGCTTTATAGGTAAATTGAAGTGGTTCAAATTTGTCCATAACTAAAGATGTAAAGTTGATCGCACATCCCACTAACACAGATGTTTCCTGGACTGTAGTCATTTGGGACCTTGGCTTCTGAGTTTCTTGGTTCAATGGACTCCTTCCATATGTGGGAGACAAAGCTAGTGTCCAGAAGATGCTGAAAAAGTTGAATCTTGACGTGCTCCAGTTGACTGGCACATTCCCTAAGCATTCTGTCTTTGAGCTTGTCTGGGCCAAGGGTTTGTGTGGATTTACTCTGTACAAGATGGCACTTTCCTCTTCTCCACTGTTACTGGTATAACTTCATACAGGCCCATCTGTCCATTCCTTTTAACGACAATCTAATTAGGATTGTCTTCTCTCTTCAAATTATGTCAAATTATGGTATGTAGTTGCCACTTTTTTTTTTACTGTTAAAATGTATGTGGAAATAATCTTTTCCAGTAATTAATACAATAACGATTTGTCAATGATCTTCATGTTTACTCAACACCACAATAGTCAAAGCAGCCAAAGTTCAGAGCACATTTTTTGGATTTTAGTCTCAGGTGTGCTTTGACAAAATAAAGGAATTCCAGATCACATCTCAGGCTTTAGTTAGTTATTGAATATTTTAAATGTTTAAATTGGATAAGTTTGACTAGTGAGCTCTTTCACAATTTTTTTAAATTTTTGCTAGTGTCTCCTCAATTAATTCCTGTCAGCCACCAAGCTGTTTACAGTGTTTATTTACTCACAGATGAAGAAGCTAGCCCGCAGACAGCAGCAACAGCAGGAGCAACACAAAAGCCAAAGGCTAGGCCAAGGTGAGGATTTATCATCTGTGTGTATATTTACTGTACTAGTTAGCTGATTGGCTGGTTTCACTAATGTCCATCCTCAACATGTACTCTGTCCATTCTGCAATAACTTTAATTACTGAAAGCTAGGTTGTTTAAAAATTATTTATAGCTTGAAATATTGAATTTATTGTGGTAACACTAGGAAAACATTCCCAGTGTTGTGGGCTTTACCATCAGTCCAATGATTGGAAGCCAGAGTGACATCTTTGCTGGTAAATATGATTTTTTCTCTCAGCAGCACAGCTCATCATGACTAGCAGGCTTATTGCCACTTTTGTCTCACAGCAGATATGAGCAGACAGTTTAGATAAGTGTGTCAGTGCTTTGGCAAGTACTGCCTCTATCTGTTCAGGGACTTCCAGTGTGTCAATATTGGCAGAGCAGCTGGGTTTATTGTAGTGGAAGCTACTGCTGTTAACCAAATGAGCAAAGCAAACCAGCAAATGGAGGTTGTTTGAAATTGATGTTTGGATGACTTGTGGGACATCTTCATGATTAAAAGTCAGTCAGTTATGACAATATATTTATAATATGCTGCTTTTATAAGAAAGCATTTGATGTACTGCATTCATAGTCTGTAGAATAAACTGTAGATTTAGTGTCTGTTCTGTGACACTAAATCACACTAAATGTGTGGGGATGTTTGGTGTTAAATGCTACAGAGAAAGAGAATCTTACTTTCTATTTCTTTATCAGTAATTCCATAGGCTACATACATATTCATACAGTCATGTAGGCAATACATAACCATGGACAAATGAATAAACTAGATGTAAAAGAAATAAATGAAACAACTGTTGAAGTAATCAACACACACAGCTAGAAAATCTCATTTCTAGTTGTCATTTCAATTATCTCATATCAGGATAAAATCTTGATGTAATTTGATACACTTACCCCATTTACACATAACCACATGTTGCTTGGGTGGATCGGATAACTATGTGATATCGAAGTAATAACAAATGTTACCATGAAGCATAAGAGAGGGATTATGATCCAAATGCTTGGGAAATGATTTCAAACACACTGTAGCCAGATGTTTAACAGGTATGAGTGCATCTGGACTTGCTTGAGGTTCATGAAGACGTTTCACCTGTCAGCCAAAGGCCTTCTTCAATTCTAAACCACAGAAGCCTTTCGATAGGTGAATCTTCAAAGATATCATTTATGGAGGTTAGTTAGCTAGCTTACCTGTTATTGTATTATTTAAATTACTATACTAAATGTTCCTCTTCTTCTTGAAATTTGTGGCAGCTATAAAACAGCTTCAGGTGTATTACCAACAGCCTCTGGACTAACCAGGCTAGTGATCATGCTTAGGGTACACAAGAGTGTATATAATATGGATATGAGACACTCAAAATTACAAGTGTAAATGTGATGAGCTATGCATTTACACATTTTCAATCCATACCTTTTATTAAGTATAAATTACTACTAGTAGTGGGATTCAGAGAAAAACCATCAGTCAGTTAGCGATTCACAGTTAGTGAGGCAGCAGTCTAGTGGATAACTATAATCAGCTACTCAGTACACATCATTCTTTGAAGAAAGTAATTACATTCTTTACTAATTACACATTAGTAAAAGCAGTGCATTATATCAATTGTCACTTTTCCTTTGTTACTTTGCAGCTCTGTCAAATGTTTCTTTAAATGTAAAAGAGACAGTGAGCTTTAACAAGCAGGCAGCTAAAAAGTTTGGGGGGATTTACTGACCATCCATTAGCTAGCTAGGCTATGGTGACTGCACACAGCTCTCCAGAAGTCTAAAGGCCTCCACAACTGTGCCAGGTCAAGCTAGCACCACTGTATGCAGGGAGATCAAACTTATATCAACCCATTTAATGTCTCCCCATAAGATGGCAAACAAAGCAACCCCCAAAAAGTCACAGGTGACAAAGTGTTACTGACAATAGTAACCTACTAATCTAATTACTATAAAATGTTACTGGGTAATGCATTACTGCCCAAAACTGCTGGTCAAAAGGTTAAAATGGAAATAGTTAAGACAGAGACAGTGAAGGTCAGCACAAGTGAGACAATATATGCATATCATACAGTATATAATTACTATAGCTGAGAATCTTAACCCTCCTTTCATTTATTGCCACTGAATGTTACAGAGGTGATATCAAGTTGTATGGAGGGCCTTCTCAGCCCCTACACAGGGCCTCTACCTCCAAACCAACAGCAGCAGACCATGGAGCATAACAACTACAACACCGACCCCTTCCAGCAGGGCCTCACCCCACCACAGATGCCTGGTGACCACATGAACCCCTATGGTCAGTGTCACATTCTATAAACACAGTATCTGCTTTTTTATGTGTTTATATGTCTTTACTATATGACTATGACAAAATATTTTGAAATTTATAGTCATATAATTGTATGTATGTATGTATATATATGTATAGATATGTATATGTATATGTATATATTTATATGTATATGTGTATATGTATATGCATGTATATTTATATATATGTATGTATAATTATATATATGTATGTATAATTATATATATGTATAGGTATGTATATGTATATGTATATGTATATGTATATATGTATGTAGGTATGTGCATATGTGTGTGTATATATATATATGTGTGTGTGTGTGTGTATATATACACACACATATATATATATATATAAAATATGATTAAATACCTCAGAACAATAAAAACACAAAAATCTAAAGTAATAAAAACAGATTAAAACGTTTTAAAATACTGGTATGGTCTTAGGCCTTAGTTCCAAGGCTGGGTTCATGGTAATCTACATTATTACAACATGTGATCACAATAAGGTTTTTGTACTTGAACAGAACTTGAACAGAACTGTTTTCAGGTTTCACTGATCATTATTTTAAATTATCACATGTAAAATGAAAGGGGGGTGAACCTGTATCCTGTGATTCAGGAGGTAGAGCAGGTAATCCACTAACTGGGAGATCAGCTGTTCAATCCCAAACGTCTCCACCTAGATTACCCTTGATGTATCGTCGGTGTGTGTGTGTGTGTGTGTGTGTGTAGAAAGTGCTGTGTGTATCAAAATAGGGCTCTACACAAATGTCTGAATGTGTCAGTAGTGTAAAGCACTTCGACGGGTCAGTCACACTAGAAAAGCATTATATAGGGATGATTCATTTATAATTATAAACAATTCTGCAGTTCTCCTGAGTTTTTATTCCCCCCCTTTTAGCTTATTGTTTTGTTACAGTGAAAGTCACTATATTCAGTGTCACTGTCATCTACTCATTTGTCATTTGCCCATGAGCCAGGAATAACAAGCTTTTTATACAGCAGTCTGTCAGGGCTTCGTGTCTGTCAACTTGTTGTGCAGTTCTTTTCCACCCAACTGCCAATACAACCAATCAATGTAGCTTTAAATGTACATATGTACATAAATGTACATATGGGCTTGCTGCTTTGCACAGCTTCACAGATTTCAGCAGTGAAGCTTATAAGTATATTATAAAAGCCAATACCACAGCAGTTGTGTTTCTCTTTTCCATGTCTTCTCCACTCTTACCAGGTATTGACTCTTTTGTCCACGACATTGACAGCGACACCTCACTGAAAAGTCTAAGTGACTGCTTCATGGCTGCTACAGATGTGGGCTCCTTGCAGGTCCGGGTAGGGAACCCCATTGACCAACTGTACTCAATGCAGAGCTCCTACTTCGCCTCGTGAGATCCCAGCATTACACTCAGTCCAACGTCACCCAACACACCACCTTCCAGGCCATGAACAGTGAGCAGACAACTGTGCAGAGAGAAGACACACAGGCCATATGGTTGTCTTACAAGACATGAATCAGTAAGCAGGAAAATATGACTGAAGGACAGAATCCACCAAATATACCCAACTGACCTCCACCAGCCAAAGGAAAGGGAAAACTTGAACTTAAAACTTGACTGTTCCATATACACTATTGGTACAGGGGTTTGAGGTAGTGGATTTGGCTTTTCAACTGGGCTCATTTGCTGGAGACAGCTGTCAACATTTGTACAAATCTCAACTGTTTATTATGAAAAGTAGGACTAAAGCCCAGAGATTGTTTACACCAAATTAAATGGTGTTGCACAAATATCAGGCTACATTCTTATCAGTAGGTAATATAGTTTTATATAGTTTGGGTGAAGTAATTTTAGCCAACCACCAAGGTTTTCTGGTCTGTAAAGCAAACTGTTAATACCTGTTGCTGAATGTAAGGTATATGTTCAGCAACAGGTGAACTGTATACCGTAAGAATGAGAAACATCCAGTTTTGAAAGTTAAGATGGACAGAAATTTTATTGCCAATCAATGTGCTGGTATGCAATTAATCAAATAATTCTATTTTAAAAAAAATATGATCCCATTGTAATGTACAGCAGAACCCAGCCTAATTCACTCGTTATTTTGTTTCTGATATTTATGATAATTTTTGTTTTGTTTTCATAAGTCTGTAAATTAGTGTTGCTTTACTATTTATTTTTTGTTTGAGATCCTCTCGAGTGCATTTAAACTTACTGAAAGTGTTGGTGCTTAAAATAAAAATTTGCCTTTTTTTGAATTATTGTTGTCTTTTGTGGAATTGCATAAGAAACAGTGAACGAGCATTGGCAGGAAAAATTCAACTTATCTGATATTGTCACACATAAACCACTTTAATCAAAAATACTGCATAGTCTAACAGTGGCCAACAAGCTATGAAGAACAGTCCACACTGGCAGTTCTGTGAAGCTGACCATAGACAGCAATGCTTTCAGCTAAATGCTAATAGCAGCATGCTTACATGCTCACAATGACACTGTTATTTAGCAGGTATTATATTTATCATGTTACCATGCTAACATTTTTTGTTATACAATGCTGAGGCTGATGAGAATGTCATTGCAGGTATGTGAAACCAAAGTACTGGATTAATTGAAATCTTGACCTGATGATGACACTGCATGAGAGGATAGACCTGCAAAGAATGATTCATCCTGAGGGGAACATCAGGGTTTGAAGCAAATTTAAAGCAAGCTATACAATAGCTGCCAAGACATTTCACTCTGAACCAACAATGTCACCCTGCTGGTGGCACCAGACGAAAAATCATGTGATCACCATAGACATTAGTATTCATTGTCTGGGGACCATGAGCCCAATTTGGGAGCATGAATGTCACATATTTTCAGCCATCCATCTAGTAGATGTTGAGTCAGACTGGAGTCACAATGGATTTGAAACTAACAAATCAAGATGTCAACGAAGTGCAGACTTTCACCTTTAATTCAAAGGGTTTGCATACAATTCTACATTAACCACTTAGGAATTAGAGCCATTTTATACATAGTCCATCATTTTCAGAGGCTTAGAAGTATTTGGACAAACCAAAATAATTAGAAATATAAGGATAATCTTTAATACTTGGACAAAAATCCTTTGCAGTCAGCGACTGCTTTGGGCCCTAAGTGTCCTCCCTTCAGATGCTTTGGGCCGCTGCCTTCGGTTGCTGCTTGTTTGTGGGTCTTTCTTTCCTCTGTTTTTTCTTCAGGAAGTGAAAAGCATGCTTAGTTGGGTTGAGGTAAGGTGACAGACAAAACAGCTGAAGAATATTCCATTTGATTGCCTTGAGAAGCTTTTGGACTGCTTTCGCAGTATACTATCAGTTTTGCAGCATTTGGCTGAATCTCAGCAGGTAGTGTAGCACTATACACTTCAGAATTCATCATGTTGCTTCAATCAACAATCACATCAACAAAAAACATCAGTGACCCAGTTCCATTGGCAGCCATACATGCCTCTGCCATAACACTGCAGCCACCATTTTGGACAGATGATGTGGTGGCTTTGGATCATGAGTCGTTCTTTTCCATCTCCATATTCTTCTCTTTCCATCATTCTGGTACAAGTTAATCTTGGTTTCATCTGTCCAAAGAGTCTTGTTACAGAACAGGGCAGGATTTTTTAGATTATTTCTGGCAAAGTCTCAACTGGCCTTTCTGTTGTTGAGTGTTACTAGTGGCTTGCATCTTCTAGTAAACCCCCTGTATTTAAAAATACAGGGGGTTTACTAGGGTTCACTGAAGGCGTCTCATGATTGTAGACATTGACAGTTATATGCCTACCCCCTTCAGAATGTGGGTCTTCTCTAATATGGATCCAGACTGGGCTGTTGGGGACTACATCTAAGCCAAGAAGAAGATTCAATATTGAGAAAACCAAAACTAAAAATTTAATCTAAATGTAAATTTAGGGCTACAATGGCAGCTGGTATAGAGCTCTTTCCAAAGTCGGCCCATCTGAACCTTCAAGCTCTGTATCCTCATCCTAAGGGTAGTGGGCTGAGGTGTTGATTCAGTGGGTGTGTAATATCCTGTTCTACTGCAACATTGAGTCCTTTGAGTTTACAGATGGCTGCTTGTCTTTGTGTGCTCCTTTTTTTGGAAAGTGTGTGAGCAGGTTGAAGGGTTGGATATTTTTAGCCCCTTTGTATTTACTACTGGTACATTTTTAAATGACTGATTCACTCTTTTCTACTTTCAGTTACGTTTATTGTTTGCTGAATTTTTATGGACTCAAATGAGAGTAAAAAAGAGTTTGAGTATTTTATATGTTAGATTATTTCACAGCTGTTGGTTTGGTTGAATATCAACCTTTCGAAACCAGTGAAAAACTGAGATTCAAGTTCTAACAACTACAAAAATTTGTAGTTGTAGAAAAAGTTTGAGAATGTCCGAGTACAAATTGTGAAACTGAGATTTTTTGCACTGCTTTTACAGACTAAAGCACAGCCAAAGTTATACATGCTTACACATGCATTTTGTCTATAATGTGTCTGTAACTTCAGTGTCAGTGTAACCCCTCGCCTTAGGTTTTCCCACTGTCTGACCCTTAAGACATTTGATCCTTAAACAAATAAAACACACATACAGTACACACCTGCAGGTATGCACTAGAAAGACCAATTAGCTACACAGCCCAGAAAGGCTGTGCAAACACTCACAGCTCAGAATTGTATCAAATTTTCCTGCAGTGATTTATATTTTAGAGCTTATACTTTACAGATGTATTGGCTGTATCTGGGTCACTAAACTGTACATGCAGTTCACCTACCTCTCAACTTGGTTTCCTGACTGACAGAAGGCAACAATATTTACCTACCACACAACAAATGTCTTCCTCCTCTTTGTATGAGCTGTGAACATGAGTGGAATAACTCCATTTGTTCCGCTCCGTCAAGCTGCTGGATGAAAGACAAACAGCTGCCTCTTTGCTAAACAATTGATCATAAAAAAGTGATGTATACGCACGGCAGCACACAAAGACAGCTCATGGTTTGAGTTCAGTCAGGTGGAAGATAAAGTGTGAGACAGATGTCAGTGGTTTTCTGCATGATGAAACCTGTCACCCAACAACGTGTGGCCTCAACGTTAGGGCAAACATTTCCCAGGTTATTCAGAGGCCAAGGTAACAAGACATGCTCACAACACTCCTCACTGGGCTTTCAACAGATACATTAAAAAATAGATAAATAGATGAAACAGTAAATAAATAATAGATGAAGTAATGCAACTTTCAATTAATTTCATGAAGCTTTAGGCACTTGTGAAATGCTATAAAGTGAGGATGCCTTCAAATATAATGCCATGAATATTTTTTGTTTGTAGATGAACCACCTGGTAATTGACTAGTGGACATGGGCTTAATCTGGGAGACATGGAAAACAGGCTGAATCTGCATTGAGGCTGGGATGCTCAACCTTACTGCAGATGGGTTGAAAATACTGGCAATCGTGTCAGGGCCCCAAGTAATGAGGCAAGAGTTTCTTAGAGTCAGTCTTTCTTGGATTACAACCAATCACCCTGACCTGGTATGTAGTCAGTGGTCAGTGAGGTGCTTATTGTTCTCTGATGTTCTCAACAGGATGGCCTGGGTCTGTCTCCATATCCTCCTACAGCGACTTAAGTGAAGCTGGACTGACAGCACTGCAACTTCTCCCTCTTGAGTGGTAGATACCCAAACAATGCTTCAAAGAAGGAGAGACCTGTGGCAGAGCTGGTGAGAGAATTGTGGATGTATTCCAACCAAGGCAGACATTCTGACAATGATGTTGGGTTAGTAGCGTGGACATACCTGAGAGGTGAATCCAGATCTTGGTTTTCCTCCTTAGTCTGTCTATTGGTCGGTGGTTGGGAGCCCGACAACAGACTCACAGAAGCCTCCAAAGCTCTGCAAAGCTCTGCAGAGCTCCCTCCAGACCTAGGATATGAACTGAGTACCCCTGCTGGAGACACTGTCAACAGGTTTACCTTGCAAACAGAACCCATGATGAGTCTTTGGCAGAGGGAAGTTTAGGGAAAGCCACAAAATGCATGGATTCTGAATCTGTCAAAAATGGAAAGTATCAGCTTGTAATTTTGTGATGGAGGCAAACCTGTGTGTAAGTCCAAGGCAATATGGGACTGAGGGCACCCAGGAACTGGTAGGGAGTGCAGCAAGACAACTGGGCTCTTATGCTGCGTCTTGCCACGGGCAGAGATCTGACATTCGGCGACATATTCTCAAGTGTACTGGTCCATTTGAGGCCACCAGAAATGCCTCATGATGAGGTTCAGGTTTTGGGATGTGTCAAGGTGACAGGCAAAATGGTATGTGTGGGCCCAATCCAGTATTTGGGCCTTGAGTGATTTGGAAATGAAGAGACGATTGGGTGGTCCACCAACATGATCAGGTTGCTAGCATTGAGCTTTGCAGACTATGGACTCCAATTTCCCCCACATGGGAGGTTGGCAGAATGGTATCAGGGGGACAGGGAGTCTCCTCCTGGCAATGATGGTGGGATAATGCATTGAGTGTGACGTTTGAAGAACCCGGATGTGAGGGTGAATTGGAATCTGCTAAAGAGCAGCGACCACCTGGCTTGTGGGGAGTTCAGTCTCATTGTCTGAATGTAGGCCAGGTTCTTGTGGTATGTCCAGACCATGAACAGGTGCTCTGCACCTTCCAGCCAGGGCATCCAATCCTCTATTTTTATTTTTACAGTCAGAAGCTCTCTGTCTCCCACATCATAATTGCGTTCTGCTGGGCTGAGTCTCCTTTAAAAGAACGCACACGAGTGGAGCTTCTTATCTTGGCCAGAGCACTGTGAGGGCACAGCTCTGACTCCAGATCTGAGGCATCGATGGATGGATGGATCAGGACTGGGGCGGATCTGAAGAGGTTTTTCAGGTGGAGGAATACTTCTTTGGCTTCCTCAGACCACAGGTAAGCAACAGAGGTGGAGGTGAGCTTGGTGAATGGTGCAGCTACACAGCTGTATTCTCTAGTGAAAGGCTTCTAGAAGTTGGCAATTCCGGGAAGTTTTGCAGTTGCTTCCTGGTTGTTGGGTATGGCTTCACCTGCCCAGTCTATATAATGTATCCCAGAAATGAAACAGAGGATGAGTGAATGTTGCATTTCTCTGCCTTGCTCAACAATCTGTTTTCTAACAGATGCTGCAAAACCTGTCGAACATGACTCATTCCTGGGGAGTCTTGGAAAAGATGACAATATCATCAAGTTACAAAAAAACAAAAACAGTTCAGGAATTCCCAGAGAACATTGACGAGGGCCCTGAAGACTGCTGAGGTGTTTGTTAAAAAAAAAAGGGGTCATGGTAGGCGGTGGGGTAATGATGACAAATCAGGAGGTCTGGCCATTTTCTGGGGGGGATGAGTCACTTGCTGGGAAGAGAGCAGACTGAATACAAGTAGATAAACAGTAGGAACTCCAAGCAACAATCTATACTAGTGACCAAACTATGTTGGAGTTATTTTGCTTCAACTACGGCTGACCACCGGCGGGGGGGGGGGGGGTGAAATTACACAGAGCCAAATCTTTTCTGTTTGATTACCAGACAAAATCAATGTAAGTGGGGATGTCCGATGTGTGACTGAGGCTAAGAAACTGCCATCAAGGGAAGAGGGTTTTTAAGTTGCTCAAAAGGGAACCCATACCCATAGCTAGCTGATGATCAATGAAATTATCTTCAATCCAAGAGTCAATTAATACTTATAGGGGAAGAGACAGGGTCCGATTACACAGAGGTACAGGAACAAGTCTGGATGTGCATGGGGGACAAGATGAAGTGTTACTCACTAGTACCCCCACTGCTATTGGTGACCTCCACCTTTTGAAAGAACTGGTTAATTGGCATTGTAGTGACCAGCCCATGTGAGTAAAGGCAGTCCACAGTCCGGGTACTTCTCTGTTTTTCCTCCACTGAGACTTTGACCCAACCAAACTGCATGGGCTCTTTGAGGGTTGGAGAAGCCTCAAGGTTGCATAGAAGGGTTTTCTTTGAGCCATTAGAGGATTTTTTGGGCATGATGGGTTGACGAGGGATGAGGGGCCACCAGTAAGACTGACATAGCATGTCCACGGCATCGTGCCCTCATCCGGTTGTCCAACCTGATGGCAAGAGAGACCAAAGACTCTAAGTCAAAGGCTGCAAGCTCATCTTTTAACCTATCATTCAGACACTCCAGAAACACCCCATATAATACTTCCTCATTGTAGTGGGAATGCCGCAAACAGAGCCTGGTTCTGTTCAGCCAACGTTGAGAGTATTTGTACATGTTCTCCCAGCAGGATTGCTAGTGAGAGTGCATGCAGCTTGAAGGTTGCTGATTTCTATCCTTGAGTTTGCTGGGTCTCTTTTGGTCAAACCCTTCTATTGTAATTTACCGGGACAGGTGGGACTCAAATGCAGAAGCTCAGAGACAGAGGCGGAATGATAGGAAATAACAATGATTGTACTAATCTTGGTTGTCAGATAATCTTGGTTTTCACTTGTACAGGATTCAGAGCAGGACAGGCAGATTTAACAAACAGAGTCTCTAGGTTTAACTGATGGGAGCAGACAGGGCTCCTCTTCGGCTCACCTACAGTGACGTGAACAAAAGTATCCAGGGAAGGGATTCCATATTCTATGTGGATACAAACACTGTTTCAGGGTAAGACTAGTGGAAGATAGAAATATAGGCAAGCAAACATACAATGGCCTGTCTCATAAGTTCATATCAATCGTTAGAAGTTCAGTCAACATACAAATAAAGCAGTCATCACTGCACTGTACTTGGGCTTTGGGTTTTTTTGTTTTGTGAAACATTACATTTACTCAGGAAACTGAAAGTGATAATAATGAGTAACAGCCAAATCCAAGCTTCAAAATGTCCCTTTAGAATTGAAACTGATGCTTTATACAGTTTTTTGCTCCAACAAGTCTTCTAACAAGTCTCCAACAAGTCTTCTAAATTAAACAAAATCAAAATTAAAATTAAACAATTAAACAAAAAAGTATATTATTCATCCATACCCCCCTGAACAAGTTGCTTTGGATCTGACACCCCTATCACCAGGACTACATCATTTCTCTGTGCTTTCCAAAACTGTTATATATTGCTGTTGAAAAATAAATCTGTTTTATGATGTGACATAACTAAGGTTAGGTTTAGTCACATAAAAAAGTTGCTTAGAGTTGAGGAAAGATCATTGTTACTTCATTAAGGTAAGGGGACCTTTGTCATCAAGCTGTTTTATAAATCATACACATCTAAAGCATATGAACCTAAAATACAAGTATAAAATGCATGGCCAGTCAGTAGGGCCCATTTTAGTCTGTCATTGCATGAGGCCCCAGTGGCCCTGTTGTTGCCTGTAATTTTAGATGTTTCCTTTAGTTATGTCACTGATTTGTTTATTGTTTTATAAAGAGCTCTTTCTCTTACTCAGCTGAGATCATTTGAACGTAAGGAATCACTTTAGGCTTGAACTTGCAGGGGAACTTAAACTCCCACTGCTAGACTCTATTCATTAATAACAGCAGGCTCCTGATGACATCAGCAGCACACAGGGAATAGGGCTCTGTCATAAACATTAAAGATGGCTGACACCTGTCTGCAGCTACATTAGCAGTTTTCCACAGTGCCAGAACTATATATGAGAGGCTTGTCGTTCTGTGACCCGCTGCCTCAAGTGAGTCTGAGAGATGTTAATAACCAGCTGGCACTGCCATGTAGACTGTTGGTTTATACCATATGAGCTTAAATGATTTTTTAAGAATGTATAAGTATAAAAACAGGTACACACTTGGAGCACAAAAAGAAAAAGAATCAGAACGTATATTTTTAGACAGCTGTATTACAGTACTGTTGATATTGTACAGTGAAAAATTGGCACAGGGAAATAAGTTGAGTCCTCGAATGCTATTTAGTTAAAACAAGTGAAAAAAACGTGCTCAAAATTCAGAAATTTGAACATTTAAATATCATTCTTTTGATAAACAGGCTGCAATCTGTTGTCTTTTTAGAACAGTGACAGACATTTTGAGGGCAGGCAAGTGGGGTAACTCAAACAATAAAATAGGTCTTGTGAAACAAGTAGGCATTGGTGTTCCCTGTCAGCAGGACAGTCCTAACTATAATATGGTTGCAAATCATAAGACATTAATAGAATATCCATTTACAAAACACTTGCAGTAAATTATCAGTGTGTTTAAGAAATGTTGATTATGGGGGGGTTGGGGGGGGGGCTATCTGATATGTTGAAGAAAATGCAATCTGATCTATGTTGTTCACATCTTAAATCCTTCCTGTAACCAGACAAGCAATGATGTGCAACAATGTTGAAAACAGTTAATTTAGCTACAGAACTTGGTGTAAATTCTCTCTTCAAATGTGGAGGTAATGAAAGTTTTTTAATGATATCTTTATGTGTCACGCTACTTTATGTAAGTTTTCTCAAGAACCTCAAAGATGAAAAAATAACCCAATTAACATTTTACTCAAAGGACTTATATATCTATTTACAGGAAAGTTGGATCCTAAGGTTATCATACAGTTTGAAGGCATTGAATTTGCTCAAATTGTTGATTGGTTTGTTATTAGTTGGAAAATAAGTACAGAGCTCTGTAAAAGTGGAAGGAAAAGCTCTCAATAGATCTAAGATAAGAATACTGAAATTTGCTCACTGTAAATGGAACTAATATGAATAGCAGTGCTGACTTTATTGGTTGCGATACTTTTAAAAGTATCTATAATTAAAGATCGTTTCTTGTCATATTCAAACAAGGCCACATTCTGATAGTTGCAGATATGAGTCATGCCTACTGTATCATATGCAAAGTAAGGTTCATAAATATTTGGACAGTGACACAATTTTTGTCATTTTGCTTTTGTATAAAACCACAAAGGATTTGAAACAAAGCCATCGAGATGTGATTGAGGTGTAAACCTTCATCTTTCAAATGATGGAATACAAAAGGCAGTTTTACAAACACTTTTTGTAAAATCTATGTCTTCCTATTCTCAATTTAGGAATTTTCATCCACTATTCCTGGAGATTGCTTCAAGTTCTGAAGTAAGTTTAGGCTGTCCTGCAGCATGTTTAAGATCTACCCGTGAATTTTGATTTAGGTCATGGACTTCCAAAAGCTTCAGCCTGTGTTTCTTGAAGGAGTTCATGGTGGATTTTAAGGTCTGCTCTGGATAATTGTTCTATTGTAGAGGCCAGCCTCTTTTCAGTTAATTTTCTTGACTTATTGACATACAATCATTTGCATCCAGAATTTGCTGATATTTATTGGAATCCATCCTCCTTCTGTGTGATATTCTCGAAATAATCACAAAAATAGTTGAGTGAGACAAACTGACAAAGAGGAATGGGAACACAGAGACAAAGTACACACTGAAGGCAAGGGTAATATGGAACAGGTGAAAGTATTGTTGCAGGGCAGGCAATCACAAAGGCAAGGGACACAAAAGGACAGGAAGTTAAACTACAAATAGACACACAGGGTAAGTACTTTCAAAATTATACAGGAAATAATAACAGAGTCAAGGCACCGAGTCGCAAAGAGGGACAGATCATGACACAAGCAGCGGTGTTCAATTTAGTGCATATTACAAAAATATGGACAAGACATAACAAATCCAAGATTTTTGTTGCAGCGAACCAGTAATTGACTCATTTATTTTACTGGTAAAGTTGGAGCTTGAGGCAAATAATAGTTATATTCTAAAGGGGAAAACCTCTGGAGACTATATACTTCCATCTTTAATCCTCAATGACCAAATCAGTTTTTACAAAGGGACAACTCTCCACTAACGACATCAGAAAACTCTAATATACATCTAAAAACATAGTAAAATAAAGGCAATTATAGCTCCACTATAAGAAGCATTTGATAAAATACTAGATCTTCCTTTTCAGAGTTTTCAATTTTTGTACAAAAATTTGGTTTTCCGATTCATTCACTGTCATTTGCTGGATCCACTCCTCCAGGCTGTCTTCCTCCTCGCCTACAAAATCCTTAATGGTCAGGCACCATCTTAAAGAACTCATAGTACCTTAAAATCTCAGTAGAACATTTCACTGCCAGAATGCATGTTTACTTGTGGTTCCTAGATTTTCCAAAAGTAGAATGAGAAGCAGAGCCTTCAGTTATCAGCATCATCTTTTGCGGAACCATCTTCGAGTTTGGGTCCAGGAGGCCAACACCCTTGTTTAAGAGTAGGCTTAAAACCTTCCTATTTGATAAATCTTATGGTTAGAACTGGCTCAGGCTCAGCTTGAACCATCCCCCCGTTATGCCGCTGTAGGCCTAGACTGCAAGATGCACCAAGGTCCTTACTCCTCCTCTTCTTCTCCATCTGTACACATTGATATCTCATCAATGCTTGCAGGGTTTTCTGCCTCTAATGCTGCAGAGTCTGGATCCATGAATGCTGACCATCTACTGCCCCCATGATCCTGCTCAACAGCCACTGCTTCAATTATAATAATAATGATGATGGTGATGATGATGATGATGATGAAGATAATAAGATTTATTATTATCATTATTAGTAGTAGTAGTAGAAGTAGTAGTAGGAACCTGCGTTGCCCCCCCTGCACCCCCCCACGCGTTGCCCCCCCTTTCTCTCACTCTCTAAGTTTCTTTCTCTCTCCCTCCCTCTTTCTTTCCTTCTCAACCCAGCTGGCCGAGGCAGCCGCCTCCCCCCATGAGGCAGGTCCTGCTCAAGATATCTACCTGTTAAAAGGGAGATTCTGAATTGAATTGTATGTAAACTTTGGATCTCAACTGTATTTTTCCTAGACAACAGAACAGCTATGATCCTTCATATACAGCCCCAGTGACTGTGAAGGGTCTGAAGGAACAAGCAGAAATTCTCATGTCTTTGTGCATGGATCACTCACACAAAGCGGATCTGGTGGGTAAGATGTGAATACAGATGAAAAGATGTGCTCATTCCAAACAGGTGGAAATACTTTATTGTTTATGAAAAGATGATTGGTTTGGGCTGTGTGTTGTGTATTTCTGTTACCCTCAGTCATATGTGACAGAATCCTCAAGCAAAATAGCTTTTGAGTAATCCTTGGACTGGGAAAACCTTTGGAAACTCAGCCATTGACTTTGAATAATTCTTTTACTGAATGACATTAAAATACCATGATTAAATACTACATTAGTATAAAAGCATTCTGGTTACAACAGCATACTTTCTGCTTACACTTGATGCTAAAAACAAGAGGAGGAGTGCTGTAAACTTTGTCTATAGCCACTGCCAGTAAAGAAGGCATGGATACACTTTCTGCAAGAACCCTTTGCAGCCTGGCTACCTCAGCTCCTGCCAGAAGTGCCTGCAGTCACCATGAGCTCCTGTATCCGGCAAAGCTGTCCTATATCCCAGCAGATGCTCTGACCGCCTGTGAACTTCATCCAGATCCTCAAGCTCTCAGCTTTTGTATCAGGATCCACATTGGAGAGACCAAAAGTTCAAATATATCCTGCTGCCTGATCTTCTTTGTATCTTTCCTGTTTCCAGTTTTTATGCACACTTGGAAGGTTGACTATTAGTTTATCACCACAGAAGAAGTGTTTTGATGTGTTAAAACAACAGGAACTTTTTAGTATTATAAAAAGAATACTAATTTATAACAGTTATCATCTTTGCCAACTTAGTGCTGCTATTTTGCACATCTGCAAGCCATGTACGTTTGGCATGGCCATAAAGAGATAGGAGGTTTGGAGCTAGGACAGTGGAGCAAGCATGGATAGCAATGACTTCCTTGCAACTTTGGCAACTTTGAAGTTATAAGAAGTGAAAGACTTTGCATTTATCAGAGTCAAAAAAGCAACTGAGTAGTGATACAACAAAAAAAAAAGAAAACAAAAAAACTACATTGGCTACAACTGTTAGCTATAACTAATCACTAATGACTGAACTGCTGAAAATCTGATTCCACTCAGAAAAATGTGATTATTGGAACAGGTCATGATCATCGAATGTCATTTGCCATGACTTCACCAATCTGCTTTTATATCCTACCGGGCATTTACCTTTTTTGTAGGGGTACACAAAATCCTCAGCAGTTAATAAGGAACACGTCTAGGGAACAAATCAGGAGCTTCATGATCGCAGAATTGTCAGTAAGTAGTTCTTGAGTCACCCAGATTCTATATACTATACTATACTATACTATATAGTATACAATGTCGAACAGAGTGGAAGATACTATATTAACAAAACATTACATAATGAGGAATAAGTTCATACGCATGCCTGAACCAGAATAACGACCGCTTTCTTCAAAGTCATTCCTGGTCAACTTTGAAACAGATGCTGAGTAGCACAAAATCATTGACGACTCATTAATAATTAATTACCTAAATATTAGTTACTATTTGTGTACCCCCCGGGTAAGGCAATGTAAAATCCCAGTTACAACTGCTGCATCTTTTCTTAAATCATTATTATGTCATGGCCACTGTAAATTCTGGATGTGGATCAGCTAGAAGATGTGGATTAACATTTAGCATCCGGACAGTTTAAATGGACACTTATAAAGTTTATTGCTACTATCATGCTACTATTAAACTTTCTGTATAGGCATTAATGGTTGAGCCTAAGCAAAAGGGCTAGGACCATGGGTTATTTGTGTAACCCCTATCAACAGCTGAAAAAAGTAAAAAATAGACTCTCAGTGAGAATCATGTAAATTTAATTTTAAATGTGCATCATATCTGTGTGAATCTGGAAGTCCAAATAAACTAACAACAGGAGAGGACCTTAATAGAGTCAGCCACAGTGAAGCTAGTAACCTGCGTCTGAGGGACACCTGCTGGAGAAAAAGAGAGGAAGTGGACCAAAACTGCACAGAAAATAAAGAGATGTCTCCGGTTGGGCATCACCAAGATTGCTGGTAGATAAATCTGATAAGTCTCCCATGTTTAATACAGTTAATTGTCCCTGAATTCTTACTGTACAGAGGACTCTATAGACCAGGTCAGCACAGCAATTTGTCAGTAAATATGAAAAGGTATTGGCATTACAGGTATTCAGCATCTGATGAATATGATTGTATCAGGTCTGAAAGGTTGTGAGGTTTATCTGGACAACTTAGCTATTTACAGTTTCTCTTTGGATGCATAACCTCACATAACCTCGGCTATCTCAATGTCAGTTTGGTCAAGTGTGAGTTTTTTATGGCGACAGCCATGTTGCTTACCCAGCCAGTCAGACAGGGGCAAGTGTGTCCACTTACGTCAAAGCTGTTCTGCAGTACCCCGCTCCAACTAGAAAAAAAATAGTTCATGCTTTCTTTTGGGCATGGTAGGTTACCACCATAACCTCTGTGAAAACTTGGCAGTGACAGTTGAGTCCCTTAAAGATATTTTAAAGGAATTTTAAAGCAAAAGGAAATTTTGGTGGTCCCCTAACTGCCATAGTCCATTTAAAAACGTGACACCCCCTCTATTTTCTGCTCCTGTCCTGGCTGCACAACGATTGAAGGGGTCATTTAAGCTCCCAGTTAATGCCAGTCAGGTAGGCACAGTAGCATTTTTTTAGCAGGACCCGGACAAAACTGACAGACTGGTTTGCTCCTTCTCCAAAAGGTCCAATTCATAACAACTGAATGGTTCAGCAACAGAGAAGGAGGCACTTCAGGACTCTGAAGTTTACACTGGAGGTGCTACTTTGGTCTGTTATTCTGACCATGACTCCTTGATATTTCTGAGTTTATTGTGACATCCAGATTAGCATCTGATGCAGTGTCAGTTCCTCCAGTCCCACAGTTTGTATCTCAAGCATATCAAAGGCATTGGTAATGTTATAGTATAGAAACTATTTTTCATGCCCCTATGGGCTCAGTGTTTTTTGTTGATTAATTTTTATGGTTGACCTATCTTCTGTTCATGTTCTCTTCAGTTTCTTTTTGTTATTATGTGCACCTTAGAACATTCACACACTATTTTCAATAAAAAAAAAAAACTTGCTTAATCTCTAAAATAGTCTATCTACCCAGGTGTCAGAGCCATAAAAGCCTGGTTGTGACACAGTGAAATTCTCATAGATAAGTAAATTCATACGATGTATTTCTAGATTTTTTTTTTCAAAACTTGTTTTATGGATGTTATTCCCTTTATAAACAGTAGTTTATCAAATTGTTTGATTTTTTTACATACAAATAAGAAAATAATAGCAGATAAAAAAGTATATATAGTAAAGTATAATATAGTATAGTACAGTATAAGAAAAGTGCATATTTATATAGAAATAGATATTATATATGGAAAAGGTTACAGCTGTGAAAGGAAACAAATATAAAAAAGAGAAATTATATTGCTGCATGTGTATTGTAAGAAATGTGCCCAGTTCATTGCAGGCAACTCTAAACTTTTTACTGAGTCACTGCCATTTAGATATGAAGCTTTTAGGCTGCACTAGTAAGAAACACAAACCTGTTTCATTTTTGCAGTCCTTGTTTCCTTTAGTTCTCATAAAAGTGGATGAAAATGTCTAGAAGTGTGTGTGTGAGTGTATGTGTGTGTGTGTGTGTGTGTGTGCTTGTGAGAGAGAGAGAGTGTAGTGCATTGGAAAATCATGGAAAATCATATCCAAAACCCTACACCAAAAAGGAATGAAAGAAATTGTGAGAAGATTCAAATAAATTGCAGCATTGGGTATTACATTTGCTCTTCTGCCCTGACTCAACTACACACTACAACTAAATAGATACAGCTGGACTTCCAAGAGTTTTTGTTGTCTGATGCAGCGCCTCCATCTACTGGTCATAAAAAAATAATGCGTTAAATACTGGAATGGCTTTAGTGTGCCTTAGATTATGCAAAATTACTATATATTGAATACTTTTTATAATATTTGGCATGAGAGACCTTACTGTCAAAAATGTTACTTTGCAATTACATTTCATGTGGTATATAGGAAATTATGTTCGGGCACTGTGGGGGGCATGTGTAATTTATTTTGGAAAAGTCATTTATTATTGTTAGTCTGGTGATGATTGAAGAGGGGTACATGCGGGAAAGTTATAGAAAGATATTGAATGAATGATTAGAATGAAAGCTCTCTAAGATCATTCTACAGCATCTCTGTTGGGTTAAGACCACTCCAGAGAGTGGACTTTCTTTGTCAGAAGTCATTCTCAAGTAGGTTCAATTATGTTACATACTTATGTTTAGGGTCATTGTCTTGTTGTATCACTATCACCCAGTCATCTCGATTATGGTGTGCTCAAGCTGCAGCAAAGCCCAAAATCCTGATGCTCCCTCCACCATTCTTCAACACTGGGATAATATTTTGATGTTGGTAAAGAGTTCCCTTTCACACCATATTTAGTCCTGCATGTTTATCCCATCTCAGAAAAAAAAAAAGTTTGCTGGAAATGTGAGTACTTTAAAGAAAAGAAATTGTTGTAATTGTAGACTGGGTGAGGAGCAATTCACGAATGATCTGATAGTTAATTAGTCATTAATTAGTTGACCAGACACCAGGACTATGAAGTAGATAATTATAAGTTATTAACAAACAGACTGGGAGATACCATATTAATGAATCATGAATTAAAAAGTTGTTCCTAAATTACTGTGAAACAACATACTGACCAATTTCTCCAAGAGTCCTTCCTCATTAACTTTGAAGACTGGTTTATACTCTGCAGAGGATCGACACAGTGCCAACGTCATAGCAAGTTGTTGGTGGGGCTTCTATGATACTGTGTTGAGATTCTTCATGTACTTCAAAAACAGCTGAAACTGAGCAAATAAATGTTGAACAATTACTTTTATTTAAATTACTGCAACAGAAAACAGAGAAGAGATCTGAAGAGCCGGTGTATAGAAAACGCTGTATGTTTAGGAACAGGCTGTGTAAATGTGTTTGTGAATAGATGAATTCAGAAAGTAGCATAAAGCCTTTTGAGTGGTTGGTAACAATAGAAAAGACTAAAGAAAGCATTATACTGTATATCGCTAGGAAGTCTATTTACCATTCCATTTTACAACCATTGAACTGACTGAGGCAGAAGGAGGTCTGTGTCAGCATGACATGTATTTATATTTCTAGAGAGGTGCATATCAGGCTATGGCATAGGCTAATGCTATGCTATACGACTACACTCTACGCATGCTGCACAGTGTGCATAGAATCTATGGCACTGATTCTATGCAGAAGTATAACCTGGCATTGAGCCCACTGCTGAGCACAACAACACCCTCTTTACTCCACGGATACCCCATTACCTACCCTTTTGTGCACCCCAAGCCAAGTTTGAAGATTAACTCATGATTATATCAAAATTCCTTGACAGGTTCCTTGACAACAAATCAGAAACAGCAGGTTTCCAGATAATTTGTTTACAGGTTTTCTTAGTTGTTTACACTGGATCTTATGATACAATGACTAAGACGTCAAATTTGTTTACTCCTTATCTTACACCAGTTCTGCAGGAATACAAACACATTTGCTTTTTTTTTTTTTGTCTTTTTGTTTTTGTTTTTTTTTCCTAAATCCACAATTCCCTACGTTTGGCACAATTTTCATTGATAAAGTCCCTTAGGTTCACATTGAAAGCTCAAAAACCACCAATCAAACCACTGACTCCTTCAACATCTTAGCAAGCACCTTAGCTTTAGCAATAAAAAGGAAAACGTCAAGCTGACCTTTGTTGGAGAACAATGGATGTCAATTTGCAGAGAGAGGTAGAGCGAGAGGAGTGAAAGTCTAGTTATTAGTTATCTCAGATGAGATTCATGTTACTTTGATTGACGACGTGTTAATCGTCGTCTGACAACGAGGGAGGTAGGGCTAAGAGTGCAGCTAAATGTGGGCCCATTTACTTTTAGTCTTATACCTGTAAATTTTACAAAACTGAAAGATGACCATATTCGTGATGGAAGAGGAAGACTTGACAACTCAGCAGAAATCTGAAATAAGCAATATGATTAGAGCAAACAATGCAATAACACTAAAACAAATTCAAATTTAAATCACTGCATATTCCAGAGTAACCAACTGTGTCCTACAGTGAAACTGGCAACAAATTAAGCAGGTCTGCAAGCTGCCATATTAGAGAAACTCAGAATTAGTAAAAGAATTGTGCTATGATTATGTGAAATTAAATCCTATGATTTCCAGTTAAGCGATTGATTGCATCTAATAATACACATTACTATAGTGTAATATAATACTTTTTACTTAAGTATACTTACCGCTGCAGGTCTATTTCAGATGTTGTTTAGTTGTCTGTTTTAGGGAGTATCACAGTGATTCCAGGAACTCATCGTTTCTCTGTTCATTTGCCACCATATTCTCCATTTCTGAGCTTTTTTTCAGCTTGGCGTCAAAAGGTATATGAATGCAAGCCCCAATTAGCTCATACCAATCCTACGAGAAATGGAGGAAGCACGTGGTGATATAGCTGCTGATGCATATCAGTGCTAGGTTTGTCCCCTCTGCTTGGCCAGGGAGAACATTGCCTGTGATAAGGTTAAGGTTCTGTGGCCAAACAGAAACAAAAGGCAGGATGCAGCCTGATTTTGTTTTTCTTTACAGTATATGCAAGAGGCTTATTTTCCCTTTTTTATTGCTTTATTTTTATATAAACAAACCTTTACAAATCCAACTATGTTTGCAGAAATGTCAACAGTATTTTAGAATATTTGTATATTTTAGTTTGAAAACATCACAGTTTACAGGCATGTAGTGTAACATTGAAAATGCAAAAGGCCTACAAACATATTTATCATATAGTATCATATAAGACCATGCTATCTCAGCTGCTAAGATACAGTATTTAACATACTTAATTGAATTCAGAGATAACAAGCATGGCGCCAGAGAGTATTACAGTATATGTTAGTTTTAGAAGTTATATACCATTAAATTACCATTATCAAACCAACTCTGAACTGGTGAACAATGGTCTAGTTTCCAGTACTATGCACGTCACAACTGGAATGAACTGCAATATAGGTCAAAATTAGAGACACTCAAACCTAATAATTCTTATAATTTGTGACATTTTTAAATGGTGTGGTCATGTTCGTGTGTGATGGTTGCTTTGAGTTACTGAACTGTCTTGTTGTGATCTTGAATATGAGATTTTCTCTCAGGTCTCTTTTGAAAAAGAAATTGTGATCTCAATGGGATTTCCCACAGAAATAAAATTTAACTACCAATCACCAAGCACTCTATTAGGAACATCTGTACACCTACTTTTTCATCCAATTATCCGTAAAGGCACATCTCAAATCTAGAGGCGGAAGAGCTACATCAACAGAAACCAATGTTCAGTTCCACTACTATCAGCCAAGAACAGAAATCTGAGGCTACAATGGACACAGGCTCGTCAGAACTTGAGAGTTGAGGACTCAAACAACACATCTTCATCTAATGAATCTGGATTTCTGCTGAGGCACATAAATGGTAGTGTCAGAATTTGGCATCAACCATCCATAGATTCATTTTGCCTTTTGACAACAGTATGGGTTGGTGGTGTAATGGTGTGGGGAACCATTGCTTGGCACATATAACGCTCCTTAGTTTAAAGTCAGAATAGCTTTAATGCTATAGTCTAGTTGAGTACTGTTGCCACCAAGGTCAGTCTCTTTATCACCATGGTCTACCATCTTTAAATAGCTACCTCCAGCGGGACAACATTCCATGTCACAAAGCCCTTGCCAACCCAAGCTGCTTCCACCAACATGACAATGAGTTCAGACTACTCCAATGGCCTCCCCAGTCTCTTGATTTCAGCAGGAGGAACTTTGGAATGTTGTTGAATGGGAGATTCCAAGCATGGGCAGCTGACAAATCTGCAACAGCTGTGTGATTCTATTTTATGTTTCCAGCCACTTGATGCATCCATACTTCCACAAATTCAGGCTGTTCTGGAAGCAAAGGCTGTGCCTTTCTCTCATTTGTAGTATTTCTACTGTTTCCCCTTCTTGTGTTTTTTGATGGTTCCCTGATGGTCTCTGTCATTTTTTGTACGTGTGTCTCAACCTTGGCATGGCAATCAAGTTTCCCTTTCCCAACAGTTTGGATGCACACATACTGCCACTCAACTCATCATTGCTACCAGAAGCCTGCAGTATTTAAACCCCAGTCCAGTGATCTACTGTTTGCCAGATCATTCTGTTTATCACATAGTAAAGATACTATAGCCAACTCTCCTTGTTCTAAGTATTTTTGTGGTATTATGTGTAACCTGATGAATCCCTTGTTTCCGGTGCTTAAGGTTCATTGCTCCCTGACTTCTGAGTTTGCCTTCACTTTTTTGTCAGCTCCCCTACCTGTTTCCCTGCCTGCCTTGCTCCACCTTTCAAGACCATAAACAACCTTGCAATAAACAGTCTTTGTTAAAAGTTTTACTACACCTTTGAGTTCTATTTTATGAGTTGAAAATAATTACATTGATATTAACAGAGTGATCTAACCAAGAAGTGGACCCAAGAGACTCAGACCAGGAAACTACAAGTATGAAAATAGAAATCTCCAGTCAAGGGATCCTACTTGGTCAACATGAGCAACTGCTTCGAGCCCTCTATTAATAACCACGCCACGGTAAACCAGATCACTCCGTTAACTAACCAAGTTTCCTTGTTCACATCACTGCTTACCTCGTCAACTTCAATATTTTGGAAAAAATGCCCATTCAATCTGGAATGCCCCTTAACCATTAGTTACCGAACAGCTAATGCCCTAGATGGGCCTGTGTAACTCACACACAGCTCCTTTTATATTGATTCTGTTGGGATTCCTCTCAGTGTCATCTCTGCTCACATCCCTGGTTAAAACAACATACCCAACATATCAGTTGGTCCACTGGGAGTCACAAGTTGGAGTCCATTTTGCCAATTACATTATCTGCAGTCTGCTTTTTGTCTGTAGAGGATGGTGTTGCACCATCTTGATCAAAGCCTCCATATCTGTCCACCATTTCTGTTGAGCATCAAGACTTGGATGAGGTCTACAGCCAAGATTTAGCTATCCTCTTGCCACCACACTGACCCTATGATCATGCTATAAATCTGCCTCCTTGGGCCACTCTACCCACAAGTAGGCTTTACAGTCCATCTTCTCTAGAAAGAGAGGTCATGGAGAAATATATCAATGGTTCTCTGGTATTATCATCCTTCTTCATCTCCTCTTGGTGTTGTTTTTTTTTCTTTTTGGCTTAGAAAGATGAATCCCTCTGCTTTTGTATGGGGATTTTGGGGACTGTACATCACTGTAAAGAACAAATATCAATTGCCTCTAATCACCACTGCTTTTGAGTCTCTCAGAGGTGCCATATTCTTAGTCAAACTAGACCTCAGACACATTTATCATCTGGTTTGGATCAGAGGAGGGGAGCTGAAGACAGCCTTCAACACCCCTGTCGGCTAATTTGATTAGCTGGTGATGCCACTCAGTTTAACACCATCACCAGTCCAGACACCATCGTTTAGCCTGCGTAGTCACAGCAGTTTCTCAGGAGATTGAATCGGTTGTGAGGGTCAAAACGGTCTCGACCTGACCCAAGTAATTGTCTCTTTATTTTTGATTGTGTCCTTTCACCTATGCACCTGCTGCCACTCAACTCATCAATTCAGCCAGAGACCTGCAGTATTTGAAGCCCAATCATGCACCTCACTCCTCTCCAAATCATTCCAAGTACAGATGCTAGGACCAACTCCTATTTCTAAGTATTTTTCTTGTTTTGTGCTTTTGACTCTGGCTAATCCTTTGTTTTCCTGTGCTTCAGGTTCATCACTCACTGACTTCCTGGTTTACCTGACAAGCTTAGTTCCTTGATGGACTCCTGTGCCTGCTGAAGAATCCGACCTCTGCCTGCTTCTCTTCGTTGTCAGCTCTGCCTCAGCTACCTGTTTCCCTGCCTGCCCCCCACAACAGTTTTCATTTTTACTAACAAAATTTAGGTTCCTACTCAATACTGGAAAGGTAGACCTAATGAAGTGGCCACCCAGTGTAAATAAGAAATGATAAATCTTTACAATCTCATTTCATCCTCAATTTCAAAAAGAAAAAATGGTATATAGGTATAAGTTTGGGATGTGTTGGCATATGGATAAGACAGTAGTTATAATCTATTTCTCTGACAATAGTATTAAATAACAACATTACAATGTACCAGGAGTCACTCTTAGTGATATCCTTTGAATCTGAAGCTCCACTGAGCCTTATTGATCTTTATAGTGAGTTTCAGCTTGTTTAGAACAGCAGAAAGACACACAGACCAGCTGGTGAACATAGTGAAGAATTTAGCTGCTAAAGAGCTAGACATTTCCATCAGGAGCTGGTAGAGACCAGACCAGAGTTAAGAGAGGGAATATTGAACTTAGATTCATTGTGTTGAACCATGACACCAAATGAATGCTAGTGTAAAAAAAAAAAAAAATCTATGATTGCAGCCAAAGTAACAATATGTCTTGAACCCCAACAAAAGTAAGATTGCTGAAAAAAAAAGAAGAAATGGAAAAGTTCCAAGAATTCCAAGTAATTTTTAATCTGAAGACTGAAGAAAGTTTTTTGCACCAAATTGTTTTGTATTTGATAGAGTAATAGACTATTTTCAGCCACTAGTGCTAAGGATTGAACAGGTATAAAGTGCTCATATGATGTGTATTTCTTACAATCACAGCCTGGACAAAGGCCAAGTAGAGCTATCATATCTAATTGTGTGAAGGATGTGAATTTCATCTGTTAAAGGCTGAACTAGCCTTTAAAGCACCAGCTTTTATCACTGGTACCACTGTCATCAGTGGGAATGTTCATATTCACAGCAAAAAACAGTTACATAAAACTATCCTATCCTAAAGAAAATACGGAAACATAGGTATTTGTATTTTTTTATGTTTCTTTTGGAATTTCTATTTATATTTCATATTAAGACTCCTCAACTTTATCTAGTAACCATGTAGTCGATCCTGTTCTCCTGGTTGGGAAACGCTATATTAAGTAGATAACACTCTCAATTAGCTCCTCATTATATAACTATTAGAAAAAACAGATATATCGATGCAACTTTAAAGTTTGTACCTGTTCTTATATTATTACATTGCATTTTAAAAACCAGGAGTCCTACAATTGGATGGAACACTGTCAGTGGGTTAGGGTTGAGGAGTATTAGTCCTCCTTAAGTCTTTTCCTTCTGTTGCTAAGTCATCAGAACAAGTTCACCTCAGTATATGAAAGCATTAGGACTGAATTGGAGAAAAATATTTAATAAGTTTGAAGCAATACTGGTTCTATTTATAGCAGCAGCAGTTCCAGTGGCACTGATAATAAGTACTGAACCCCCCCCCCAAAAAAAAAAACCATAAAAAGCAAACTAAAAATATGTTATAAAATAAAATAAATAGAAGAATTTTAATCATTTTAAAACTCCCTAGAGGACACTTTAAATCAACATTATGTTTGATGTTGCATTTCAGAAGTTCTTTATGATTCAGTCACTCATTCTGGAGCAGCATTGGACCATGTTGAGGAAGCTCTTTTAAATTAGACTAACAAAATGAATAAAGATAACAATTTATTAACACTTAATTACTGGGCTTTAATATAAATAAATCTAAATAAATAAATAAATAAATCACAATAAATCTTAAATAAATATTCCAATTATACCTTTCTGTCCCTTTGTGATTTTGTAGTGCAGTTCTAAATCTATATAACATAGTTTAATAGCTACATATGCTTTAACTATGTATTCCCCCTGCTGATTCTCTGTAAAAACTGACCTGTAGCCAAATTCATGTAAAACTTGATCAGAACTATTTTCTCCGGCAGAGCAATTGTCAGGGTGGTCTAAATAATAAGACATGGTTTATCATTTAAGATAAAATTCCTTTCAACCAATGTATGTTGTTACTACTTCACTCATAACTGAGAGTTTTGATGAAGGACCAGAAAAAATGAGACTGCCATCAAAGATGGAGACTCAATAGAGAGCTTAGCTGGAACAGCTAAGAGGAAGGAAAGGCTGGAGAACCAACTGACCCAAAGCTAGAGGAGACTACATCTGGCGATCTAGTGAACGATTTTCTAATTTCAATTTATTATAATTTGGACAGCAGACTGAGGAGAGCCAATCAAAGGCCATTGGCAGGATGGAATGAGATTTTGGAACATTTGGTAACCATACAGTTCATTGCGTTAGTCCATCATGCTGTGAATGATTAGTAATGTAATGCACATAAAAAAAGATTCATGTTCTCCATCAAACAGCTACAGAGAGCTCAGATGAGTAGGTATTAGTGCTGCTGGAACTGCATCCATCGTGCCTCTGTCAAGGTTTAAGTTCTACTCAGAGACTGTATTTTGATATTTTCCAAACACCTCTCTAGTATTACTAGAATACTGTCGTTCCTAATCACTGAGATAACCAGTCTGTGGGATGCACTAATTAGAACAATGTGTCAGAGATGACTTTACATCCTACTTTAAGTCACTGAGACTTGCAATCTTATGTCCTTTGTAGTTCATGACCTAAGCTGTACATGCAAGAACTAAAATGTGGAAAGTATACTGACATGTATTAAAAAGATTTTAATATAATCACACTTGAAGCAGGCTGGAAATAAACACTAAAACTGAACCAATATAAAGATTTAATTTGTTGTACCACAAGATAAGAATTCAGACTGTAATCATACCTTGAGAATTAACAAAATTGAGCTAATATACACACCATGTTTTCAAATTTAAAAAAAAGACATGTCATAATGTTCCTTGCCTGTCAATGTACTGACTGAATTCGACACTTTCTGGAGAGGTTTGATTTTATCTTTGATCTCCAATATGATACTGAAATTGTAGCATTAAATGATCCAAGTTATGAAAACATGTGCACCTCACCTGCAGGTAGGAGACTCAGAGTGCATTTAAAGTTCAGTTTTATTATTATGAAATATTACAAGCCAACAGCAGTAACATGGAGGAGACAAACAACTAGGCTGGAAATATACACAAGCATATCCTGCTGTAACACAGTAGAACAGCAAAGGTGAAAAGATAAACTTTACATAAACACAGAAACAGAATGTTCAGTGAGTAGAGCTGCTCATTGGCTTGAGCATCAGCCAGGGTCAACACCTCATATCCCTCCCTCCTCCACAGGATAATGCCTGGGAGTGATGAAGTGAAGCTCTGATCACTTCACATCTCGCAGTAGGCAGGTGAAGGATACTCATTTATACTTGTATAGTGTACTAATCACTCAATGGTTTAGGGCTGAACACTGGCTCAGCAAGTAAGACGATCTGAGTTTGATGCTGCAACATAGTTTTCTGCTATTCACAGATATCACAGATTGTGGCTGGAAAACAGAAGAGTCTAATGTGTCCTTCTTTTTCATGTCAGTTTTCCAGAATGCAGTACAGACATGATATGGATCTGGAGGAGCTGTGTCCGGTCTGTGGAGATAAAGTATCTGGTTACCACTATGGCCTGCTAACTTGTGAAAGCTGCAAGGTAGGGCTTTTTTGTTTTGTTTTGGTTTGGGTTTGGGTTTGGTTTTTTTTTTCCCCCAATATATTGTTCTTGTTGCACCAGGACGTTCATGTACAAAACATCTTCAAAAGTTTATTCATCGTTGATTTTTTTAGGTTAAAACGACCCGAACTGGTGTCCTTTGGCACAATGAGCCAATACAGATGAGGGTTTTCACATCTGGAGGGTTTTATTATTCCTTTCTTCTCAGACCTGCATGCCCCTCAGGCAAACAAAAACTTCCAAATATTATAATGACTTCTAGAGACTGGCCTATATGTTTTTCTGTTTTTCTTTTTTTATTTGCTTGTCTTCTTTGTTTGTTTCTTCAGTGGTGATATATAATCTGAATCACCAGTTTTGATTAGACTCAGTATAAAGCAGCATTTCTTTGATAGTCTAATGTTTAATTGCTTTCCTCGAGTATCTGATCTTTTGTGTCATTTATCCATGTATTTTTATAAGCTGAGCATTACAGACAGGTACACTAAAGTTTTATTCTGAAATGAGATTTAAATGCTAAAAAAATAAATAAAACCATTTGATTAGTAGATTTCCAGAAATAAAGTTATTAATCATCTGCTGAAAACTGTTTCGCCTGCTTTTATCAGACCAAGAGAGACATGTAGGAAAGTCTTATTTCCAAGGCAAAATGGCCAAAAATACTATAGACTGATGAGCGGATTTGATTCGGTGGAATAGTGACAGTATTTCAGACTCCTTCATGAGAAAAATGAAGTAATATAGGTTAAACTGTTTTTTTCTGCACAAGGGAAAAAGACTTAACATCAGAATTTTTTCCAGATTTCAGCTTTAAACTACATAAACTATTAGCTCACAGAGACACACGCAGCTCAGAAAGACACCGTGCACCTGGCTTTAGTTGTTTTTTTAAACCTCTCCAAAATCACAAAACATCTTTTGTGTTTGTTGAGTTTTGCCCAATTCACTTTGATTTATAATTGCATATGTTACAGACTGAAATGTCCATAAGCGTAAATCGTTTGTTTCTTTCCTCACAATTTCTAAAATTTATTAAATATAAAATAACATGTCGCTGTCTTTCAGCAGACGGGTCGATCAGCGCGGACCCGAGGTGAGACAGCTGCTCTGCGAATTAAGCACAAGGCACAATAGCTGTAACTTCATTAATTATTTATTATTATAATCTAACTGCAATTCTGTACTTTAATAAACTTCAGATTGATCCACACTTTATAGGTGTCCGTTCCCAGAGTCCTCAGCTCTGAGGTTATCGGGACATTTTTATCTCACTCCAAGTAACATTCTATTTACTCTGGAAACTTGCTTCTTGAATCTTTTTTGTACACGTTGATGCGTTTACATATACAGGATGTGACATCATTAAAGTAAATAACTAAATGTGGCAACAGGTGTGGGCCTACCATAAGTTAGTGTAGTTAGATAAAGTTTTCATTGCACATGGACAGGATTTCTAGTGTTAAGAAAATAATTAATTTTACAAGAGAAAAAAAACAGCACAGATGATGTGATATGTATTGATATCATTATAATATATTACTTATTTGGAGAATTATTATGTTATTGTGGTACTTTGTGCTTCTTGAGATAAACTTTCCAATCTGTCCAATCTGACACTGTGCACAGTGAGGTCTGTTGAAATTTGCATCTTTGTGTTTGTGTAGCCTTCTCAATTGCTTTGTTTAAAAACAAATGAGTGCAAAAAAAGGCAAAAAAACTATCTTTTTCTAGCCATTTGGTTCAGATATGCTCTGTATTTGAATAAGTTTTGGGCTGGATCCACACAATCTCTGGTCTTTGTCATAACCTGTTGTTTCACAACCAACAACTAAAACCTTTTACAAAAATATGAATTAATCATATTTAGTTTAAATGTGTTTGGTTAAAATGTATATATTCTTCAAGAATTAGTCTTCTTGTAGGCGAGTTTATGTATACCTAAATAAACAGTAAATGCTGAGTATTTAGGTATAAGTACCTAGTTTTCTTTTTCAAGTGCTGCATACAAAAAAAAAAATTGTCACTGAAAACCAGACACTATTAATCAAGTTTAACCAACATTTATTAAAGATACTACCACAGAGGGGTACTACACTAACACTACATTCACATGTGAAAATGAGTAAAAATGGACTGTATGTGTCTATAAATGAAAAATGTAGGTTCTAAATGCTTACAGATAGTTAAAGAGATTTTTGGACATAAGATAATATGTATGGGCATGTTTTGGTGTTGGAGGTATCCCTGAAATCTGGCAGCCTCCTCGCAAGAAGTGAAAAGCAGCAAACGGCACAAGCTAGAGCCTTTACTCCAGTGATTCTGTCAGGCCTAAGTGTGTAATCAACCAAAAAATAGTTTCCATGATACAGAAAGTTCTGAGAGGTCAATCAAGCATTATAATTACACCTGAGATGTTGCATCCTCTTCTGCATGCTATGCTAGGTATTCTTGTTCAGTTGGAATTAGTTACTTTCTGTCTAACAAAGCACCAAATACAAGACTCAGTATAGATTGTGTCAATAGATCTGCCTTCCTCATTGGGGTCCTTCTTCTTCATCAACACTTGCAGGGGTTTTTCAAAAGAACTGTTCAAAACAACAAGAAGTACGTCTGTGCAGAAAACCAGGATTGCAGTATTGATAAAACTCAGAGAAAACGGTGTCCGTTCTGCAGATTTCAAAAGTGTCTTCATGTTGGCATGCAACTGGAAGGTAAGGACAGTGTCTTTTCATTTGTAGCACCTTTCAAGTTAATGTGCCAGTTAATGAAATAACTTAACTGTTGAACAGAAAACCTTGCATTACCACATAGGTTTTTTTATTGCCACATGCATATTCCAAATATCTACATGTATCCTGTGCCATGTTAAATTTTAAAGACAGACAGAAGTTTTCAGTAAATACTTATATACTGATCAAAGCACTCTACACTCCTGCTATATTCACAACACTCATGCACACATACAGACCTTTTCCATACAAACAGTGCTTTTCTATACACACACAAACACACACACACACACACACACACACACACACACACACACACACACACACATTTGCATAACGATGATGCGATGATAAATCGGGGGCAATTATGGGTTCAGTATCTTGTCCCAAGGACACTTCGACATGCAGACTGGAGGAGCCAGGGATGTAATAACCAACCTTTTGGTGGACAACCCACTCTACTTCCTTAGTCTCAGCTGCCCAGTACAGAAAATAAGAGACTATGAGAGAAATAAATTATTCTTCTACTTTTCCTTCTTCTTGTGTTAATGCTAGGCCTAAAAATGTCCTCAAAAACATGGCTTCCACGTTTCCTAGAATATAAATCAGTCTTTTTTCTACTGTAATAGGTCCACAAGTTGAAGGCACTTGTGGGTCTATACATTTAGTGTGGCCTAAACCATAGGTCTAGCAGCATCCTGCATTTTCCTGTGATGTTGATAGATACAATTTAAAATAGTGTCTTATCAGTCATTTAATCTAATGTGAATGTAAAATTTCTTTCAAGTCATGTTCAAAGAGGAAAACAAGATACAGTTACATTTTATTATAAGACAACCTCTACCCCTAGTAAATATGATGAGAACAGAGGAAGTCGGGTGAAACAGAATATATATGGCAACAAATCAGACTTTAAGAAGGGGTTGGGTTCAGTACGCTTGAAGCTGGCATGCTCCTAGGGATCGTATCACTGTTTCCATGACAATAAAGCTCCCTTATACCAGATGCTGGCACACACCTATGGGTCGTATCAGAAGGTAGGTCATAGCTGCACTGGCCATTGGGTGTACCAGGACAAACTAGTGGAGGGTCAAAAAATCCACAAAGTCTGGCCCTCTCTGTGTGCCATTAATTCTGGGTGTACATAAAAACGTGCTTGTGTGTGTTCCAGATCTACTATCAGCTTTCTAGTAAAGGCAAAATGCCCAAAAGTAGTAATAATGCTAACAAAAATAATCATAAGAAGAATAATCGTTAAAAGATTGAAAACGTTACTCCTCTAATTTACAGCAGGTGAATGAGGATCTGCTTTTTTAACGTTGTACTGACACAGTACTTACGATGTAATATGGAGCTTTCTCCTATATTTTCAATGCTTTTTTCCAAAGTTGTTCTTTGCTCTGCCACTAGAAAGGAACTGGCAGTACCTCAGCTGGGATTACCCATGCATGATTTAAAAAAGTTAATAAAAACAAAAATAATATACCCTAATACAACCAATAACCTCGATAAAGTTTCTTTGTGACTTTAAGTATATGCACTCTGCTCCATAATTCTGTATGATCCAATCAGTTATATCTAATTAATTTTCACTCACCAAGCACTTTATTAAGAACACCTTACTAATACTGGGTAGTTCCTCTCTTTGCTCTTTAACCAGCCTCAGTTCTTCGAGGCTTGGATTCCATAAGATGTTGAAAAATTTCCTCTGAGATTCTGGTCCATGTTGACATGAATAAATTACATAATTTCTGCAGATTTGTCACTTGCAAATTAATTTTTATCAATCTCCTGTTCTACCACATCCCAGAGGTGTTCTACTGGACCCAGATTTGGTGATTGGGGAGGCCACTGAAGAACATTGAACCCATTGTCATGTTCATGGTAAACTGTGGCCTTAAAGGGAAGCATGTGGTCAGCAAGAATACTCAGATTGGCTGTGGCATTCAAACCATGAATGATTGGTTTTAGCCCAAAGTGAGCCAAGAAAACATTCCCCACACATTACACCACAACAATCAGCCTGGGCTGTGGACACACCTCTCTCATTAACAAAGAATTTCCATCTATACAACTTCTGCTGGCGCGATGTTTTTTGTTTTTCAAATTATTCTGAGTAAAAACTTCAGAGACTGTTGCGTGTGAAAATCCCAGGAGAATAGCATTTTCAGAAATATTCAAACCATCTGGAACCACCATGCCACAGTCAAAGTCACTGGGATCACATTTTTACCTGTTCTGATGTCTGATGTGAAAATTATTGGAAGCTCCTGACCTGTATCTTATCTGCAGGATTTTATGCAATGCACTGCTGCCACATAATTAGCCGCTTGGATATTTGCATGAATAAGCAAGTTTGGAGGTGTTCATAATTTATACTATATTAATAAAAATATTCATTAAATTAATGAAAAAATTACAGGGTTTTTTGTATTTATTCAGGTCATAGTTTTCAAAGTAGAGAATAATAACATTACTAATATTTCAAAATGAATATAGTACAGCAAATTTTTTTTATAATTTTCCCAAGTTTTTCTTGTCTTTTTAGTCAGTAACTGTACCCTGCAATTATTTGATACATACTCAGTAACTTAGAAAATGCAAACCTAATTTGTCTCTTAAGTGAATGTCTTTAATCATAAAGATGTTAACCACTTATTCACTAACCTAGAGTCTTCCTCCCCTATACTTACTCATTTGTTCCCAGTCTAAAATTGATACCCCATACAGGATGTGTGAAATAACTACACTGTAAATGTAATTCAATGTAAGTGTTACCTTGACATTCCAGTTTTGTTTTTTTAAGGAGGACCCATGACAGTGCCAGTAAGTTCACGCCGTCTTCCCTGTCATAACAAACACATAGATACTTGAATGTTAAGATTGTATTTTAACACAAGGATAACACTAAGTTGTACATCAACTTGCTGGTCATGATGCTCAGTCATGAGGTTATATTTGAAATGAAAAACATACGTAGTTTTCCGCCCAGTAGGACAGTGTGTGCAAACATCAATGAAAATCAGCTTAAATAACTGCTCTAAAAAAAAAACTTTTCTCATCAGCTGTTCGTGCAGATCGAATGCGAGGTGGCAGGAACAAGTTTGGCCCAATGTACAAGCAGGATCGTGCTCTCAAGCAGCAGAGAAAGGCTTTGATAGAAACTAGTGGATTAAGACTGGAAAGCAGCCCACTTTTGGTCTCCGCAACCCACCAGAGAGACTTTACCTTTACTGGTGGCTTTCAAGCAGAATCCATCATTCATAGCTCCCTGCTACCTACAGCACAGAACGGTTGCATCAGCTACCAACCTCCCTCCCTTCTGCCCTACAACTTACCTGGTGCCACCCAGTACCAGTGCTTCTCTTTCTCAAACTGGACAATAAAGTTGGAGCACACCAGTAACTGTGCAAATTCACCAGGCTCTGCTGCAGGAATCTACACTGAAGCAGACAAGCTATACTCAGGCTCTCCACAAGGTCCCAGGATGCCGCAGCTAGTGATAGAGTTCCTGCTCTGTGATCCAGATGAGCTTCAACTGCAGAATAAGATCACTACTCGTCTCCAGGAGGAGCAAACTGACTGGAGGAAACATGGGAAGCCCAGCACCTTCAGCCTGATCTGCTTCATGGCTGACCAAATGCTGTTGTCCATTGTGGAGTGGGCTCGCACATCCATCTTCTTCAAACAACTTAAGGTGAGGTCCTCCTTGGTGATTTTGGTCTTATATAGAGTACATAGGAAAAAAAATGGAAAGAAACACCCTCACTCAGTCCACATCAACCTGCTTTACTTTCTGGTGTCCAACTATAGCCTTTTTTTTTTTTCGTTTGCTGCATTTAATGCAGTGTCATACCTTTTTAATTTTAGTGGTGGTTGAAAGTAACCAAGTACATTTACTGACAATTTTCAGATATTTATGCCTAACTTAAGTATTTGCATTAATGCTGATTTCTACCCAGACTACAGTTGAGAGAGAAGATTTTACATACAAAATTAAAATAAAAAAAAATTTTAATTTTTTAAAAAATGTTTATAAAATAGTATACATTGCTCTAGATTTCAGCTGTACTCACTCTCAGTTTGACCACAAAATAAAGTGGTTAAGGAACCTGTATTGTTTACCTCCATGTTTAATGTTATCAATCCTCCTCTACACTGTCTTTGTTGGCAACATCACTGCCACCAGCTGTTGATCATTTGAACAGTGTGAAACTATGGGCAAGAAGAGATACAGTATTGCATACCCCTGCTTCCTCCTGTGTGTGAATCCTCATGTGCATGCACAATACAACCATAACAGAGACCTATACAGAGAAAAATTGCTCCACATTGCTGGACTAGTGGTCTTTAACTCAAAATCAGCATCAGTAAATGTTGGAAAACAAATCTGTGTGTATCCGCATCAGAGTATGCTGTTAAAATCAGTCTGGTGGCTGTGTTTCAGGATCATTTGCCACAGTTGGTAGTATTCTGTTCTAAACATTGCCTGTACTCAGATTTATATCTCCTGCTAATATGAAATACAGAATTTGGGTGACTTTGGATTTTGATCATATGCATGTGTGGCTTTAAACATCCCTCTTCATAGAACTAAATAAGTAGCCCAACATTTAAGAAAATATCTTTATTTTGGTGGAGAGTTAGATGAGAAGAATGATTGCATTTTCACATCTCTCCATTAAATGTAAGGCTACAGCCAGAGTACAGCTAGCTTAGGTTAGCATAAAGACTGGAGGCAGCAGGAAACAGCTGGGCTGACTCTATCCAAATGTACCATAATCCACCTAAAAGGACTTGTAAAGCTCACATATTAACATATCATGTCTCGTTTGTTAAATCTATACAAAAAAAACAAAGTGCAGAAAAGGGAAATTTTAGTATAGATCACCCTGTGAAACAATACATGAGATAATCTTCATTCGCTCACTCTGAGATAAAAATTCAAGGATATTGCATGTTGAGTAAATGCCCACACAAAAATCACTCACACATGGTATAAGATTCACACCAGCAACTCTTTTTTTTGTCTTGAGCTTCCTAGCTTTAATGTGTTAACTGTAATGAGCACAAATTGCCAAGATGAATTACACATATGAGTCTGACTACAGAGACTGGAACCATTAAAGCATTTATTACAACCTGCTGACAGGAATAAGATGATTTTCCCATCAGACTAAACTACTGAATACTGTCTGATTTTACAAGACTCTCATTTTTTTTTATCATTAATATAAAATCTAGTAGAAATAAATAAATTCTGCAGAGTGCAAATGCTTCAAATTCAATGCTAAATCTCTACATATCAAGCTTAAGGATAATTTCAAATGCTGCAAAATATCAACCTCAACATATACACCATCTCTGCCAATTAATTTAATGGTATAGTAAATTGTCTTTGATAAATTAGACATTTATGTTGAAATTTGACTTATTTCTATATTGACTAAGTTAAGGTTAAATATCAAAGGCCTCCCTTGACAGAAATAGGCATCTGTTCCATCTGCAGTCTCTATCTGGAGTGATGTTGCATATTGTCGAACCCTAATCGCACATACACTGGCTGCATTTTGTGCAACCGACAGCAGTTTGCTGCAAAATTACCACAGAAATATACCTGCTTATGTGCACATCACACTTGTTGGTCTGGCCAAAGTGTCGTGTGGAGCTTAACATTTTTAATTACAATACAGTTGAAGGTGTGGCTGTGATGAGTAAAATGATGTGATGTGATTTGATGAGATTTATTTGTGGATCATTACCACGATAATTTTCATGTCTCAGCAGGCAACTGTTTTGCTCCCAGATTGTCAGTAATTATTTGAGCATGTAGACCAGACATAAATTAGAGAGGACAAATAGTAGACTACACTTTAAATCTTAAATGTATTTATTTATGGCATTACAGTGGAATTTGCCTGCAGACTTTTATATTGGGATCAATGTGTTGACAAAAATTGCATGGTGACCATCAATGTATTCAGAAAAATGGTTTCAACTTAAAATGGGAACTGGGTGTTGGGTAGTGCTACTACATACAATATGTGAGACAAGTGAGACAAAATCTTTTTGTGACTCAAGAGGAAGTCGTGTGAAGTCTGTTAAATGTCCTCAAGTAATGTCAATGAGTCAGCCTTGGTTGGGTCTCAACACTATAAGTTTTAAGACTATAAAGTCTGGGGGTGTGGTTTCTGAAAGAAATAAGTTTATCACACCTCTGTAGCCTGCCCTTCATGCCTGCATAAAGCTTAAACTCAAGGCTACAGTCACCATAACTACCAAAGTACACCCCCCCCTCAACCAAATGCTTAGAAGCATTTGCAAGATGGAGAGACTGTGTGCAGTGAAGTGAAATAAGAGAGAGCACAAGAAGCACCTGAGCACAGAGGTACCTGGAAAGACATCGTCAACCCAAGGTGTTTGTGGAGAAATTGATAAATGTGTGTGTTTATTTCAGATATTAACAAGACACAGATATGTTGTCAAAGATGATCAAAACCTGGGAGATGGCTGTCTTGTGAAAGAGGAGAAATGCAGGGTTTTTTGGAGACAAATGATCTCTATCTAATCCAAAGTACAGAGTTACAAAATTTGGTGTTTACTCATGGTAACACAATATCTTGTGCATATCAGCATGCTCTTAATGACAACTGTCCAGGTTTGAGCTATCTTAAAACACAGATACATGATGAGCCTGATAAAACCTGTATTTAAAGAGTATTAGCTCTTTCTTTCTGCCCCAAGGTGATTGATCAGATGAAGTTACTGCACAACTGCTGGAGTGAACTACTGATCCTGGACATCATTTCCAGACAGGTCCTGTACGGTAAAGAGGGCAGCCTACTCCTGGTCACCGGACAGGAGGTGAGATTTTTTGTCACATTTTATTTGGAATGATGTCAAAAAAGGAGAAAACATAGCAGCAAAGGGTTGGCGCACATAGGGGTATACACTTCATAGTCCACTGTCTTAGTTCCTCAATTTCAGAGGCTCAAAAGTAATCGGTCAAATGACAGTTAACAATTAGCCTGCTCCCTTCTTATTTAAAAAAAAAATTAATAAAATTGAACACATAAAAGTTCTTGAGTGTATTCCAAATTTTGACTTTGCATTTGAGAGCTGTTCATGGGAACTTTTAATAAGCCTTACAGAGAAGTGCAGATTCAAATGAAGGAGGTATCATTAGGCAGAAAAAAACAAAATAAACAGTCACAGACACATGGCAGAAGCTCTAGGAGAGGCCCAATCAGCAATCTGATATATTTTATTCTTAAGAAAAGGGAATGAACAAGTGAGCTCAGCAACACCAAAAGGTCTTGAAGACCACGGAAGACGACTAAAGCCAAAAAATTGCATATTTCTTTCCTTGGGAGGAAAAAAAAAGTATCATAAGAACACTCCCCAGGAGGTAGGTGTATCAATGTCAAAGTTTACAATCAAAAGAAACCTTCATGAATGAAAATACAGAGGATTTACCACAAAGTGCAAAACACTGTTAACATTCAAGAACAGAAAGGCCAGATAAGACTTTGCCAGAAAACATCTAAAAAAGCCTGAAAAGTTCTGGAACAAGATTTTTTTTAGGCAGATGAAACCAAGATTAACTTGTACCAGAATGATGGGAAGATAAGAGTATGAAGAAGGAAAGGAATGGCTTGTGGTCCAAAACCACCACATCATCTTACAAAATGATGGAGGTTTTATGGCATAGGCATGAATGGCTTCCAATGGAACTGGGTCAATGGTGTTTATTGAGAATGTGACTGCTGATAGAAAAGCAGCAGGATGAATTCTTAAGGGTACAGGGCTATACTACCTGTTGAGATTCAGCCAAATGATTATAAAAGTGAGAGGATGGTGCTTCACAGTAGAGATGGATAATGACCCAAAAACACACTGTGAAAGCAACCCAAGGGCTTCTCAAGGGAAAGAAATGGAATATTCTTCAGTGGCCATGTCAGTCTACTGACCTCAACCCAACTGAGCATGTTTTTCACTTACTGAATTAAATTAAATTCAATTCAGTTTTATTTATAGTGCAATATCATAACAAAGGTTATCAGGGCATTTTACATATAGAGTAGTTCTAGACTGAGTTATCATTTACAGAGACCCAACATTCCCTCATGAGCAAGCACTTGGGGGCAGTGGCAATGAAAAACTCCCTTTTTGAACAGGTAGAAACGTTAAACAGATCCTGGCTCATGTTGGGCGGCCGTCTGCCTCAACTTGCTGGGTTGAGAGAGAGAGAGAGAGAGAGAGAGTGCAAGAGACAAAGGGGGCAGGAGGGAGGAGAGAGAGTACAATATGATAAAGGGACTGATGACAAAACTAATACTTAAACTAATAGGGCTAGTAATATTACTAATAGGACTTGATAAAATAGTAATAGTAATAGCCGTGGTTGTTGATCAGGATCATTAGGGCAGTAGGTGGTTAGCAGCCACAGGTCCAGAAAAAATGACAGGAGGGGAGAGGAGAGAGATGAGAAAGCACAAAATTACCAGAGAGAGAAGAAGAATGGTGATTATGCACACAGATATTTATGCACACAGGGAGAGAAGAGGAGGTGAAGAAGGGAAGCTCTATGCATCATGAGAAGTCCTCCGGCAGTCTAGGCCTATCACACAACAGTAAGGGGATGTTTCAAGCTGAGCCTGACTTAGCTCTAACTATAAGCCCTATGATAAAGGAAGGATTTAAGCCAATTTTTAAATGTGGAGAGTGTGTCTGCCTCCTGGACCCAAACTGGAAGATGGTTCCACAGCAGAGGAGCCTGATAACTGATAGTAAGGTACTATGAGCTCATTAAGATAAGATGGTGCCTGACCATTAAGGGCTTTGTAGGTGGGGAGGGGGATTTTAAATTGTATTATAGATTTTACAGGGAGCCAGTGGAGAGAAGCCAACACAAGAGAAATATGACTTCTTTTTCTGGTTCCTGTCAGTTCTCTACATGCAGCAATCTGAATCTGCTTGAGAGTATTTAAAGTTTTCTTGGGACAGCCTGATTTAAAAAAAAAAAATTAGTTGCAATAATTGAGCCTAGAACTAATGAAAGCATGTACTGATCTTTCTGCGTCATTTGAGAAAGGATGCGCCTGATTTTTGCAATATTACGTAGGTGAAAAAAGTCAGTCCTCGAAGTTTGTTTTATGTGGGAGTTAAAGGACATGTCTTGATCAAATACAACTCCAAGATTCATAGTGGTGGTGCTTGAGGCAAGACCAATGTCATCTTAATTAAGTATATCATTAGATATGCCTTTCTGAGGTGTTGCAGGCCAAGCACAATAACTTCAGTTTTATCTGAGTTCAATAGTAAGAAGTTCCTGGTCATCCAGATCTTTATATCCCTTAGACATGCTTGAAGTTTAGCGAACTGATTGGTTTCATCAGGCTTCACTGATAGGTACTATTGGGTATCATCTGCATAACAATGGAAGATTTTTGAGTGTTTCCTGATAATATTGCCTAAGGGAAGCTTATACATGCTGAATAGAACTGGTCCAATCACAGAAGATTATGGAACTCTGTGAATAAAATTTGAGTAGATGGAGGATTTATCGTTAACATTCACAAATTGCAATCGATCTGCTAAATAGGACTTAAACCAGCTAAGAGTGAGTCCTTTAATGCCAATGAAATGCTCTAGTCCCTGCAATAGGATTTGATGGTCAATAGTGTCAAATGCGGCACTCAGATCTAACAAGTACGGAGACAAGTCCTTTATCCAATGCAATTAGAAGATCATTTGTAACTTTCACCACTGCTATCTGTGCACTATGATGCACTAAATCCTCAAACGCACAATTTTTATCTAAAATGTCACACAACTGGTTGGCAACAGCTTTCTCAAGGATCTTAGAGAGAGAGGGAAAGTTGGATATGGGTCTATAGTTGGCTAAAACATCTGGCTCAAGGGAAAGCTTTTTAAGAACTGGTTTAATTACTGCTATCTTAAAGGAGTGCTGGACATAGCCTGATAATAAGGACAGATTGATTATATGTAATAGAGATGTGCTAATTAAGGGTAAATCCTCCTTAAGCAGCTCGGTTGGGACGGGGTCTAAGAGACAGGTTGATGATTTATTTGAAGCAATTGTTGAAGTTAGTTGGCAAAGGTTGATAGGAGAGAAACTGTAGAAACTGTCTTAAGTATATATTGGTTTTACAGCTGTTTCTAATGTTCCTGTGTTTGAGGACAAATCAGAGCCAATTAACGGCAGGAGGAGGTGAATCCAGCTATGACTCTCGGTCAGCCCTGCTACAGTGTTGAAGAGAAACCTTGGGTTGTTTTTATTTTCCTCTATTAAAGATGAGTTTTACGCTGCTCTGGCAACGCTGAGGGTCTTCTTGTAAATTTAAGACTGTCATGCCAGGTCAAGCAGGATTGTTCCAGTTTAGCAGAGCATCATATCCTTTCAAGTTTTCATGTTGTTTGCTTTAATATACGGGTTTGGGAGTTAAACCATGGACCTAACCTCCTTTGTTTTATTATCTTCTTTTTTAGAGGGGCAATAGAGTCAAGCGTTGTTCTCATTGAGCCTGCAGTACTATCAATAAGCTGATCAATTGTGGAGGGGCTAAAGTTAGCATACGAGTTCTCTGTTATACTGTGATATGGCAGTGAATTTAGCACTGATGGAATCACTTCTTAAATTTAGCTACAGCACTATCAGATAGACATCTAGTAAAGACATTTTTGCCAAATGGTGTATAGTCCAGTAACAGGAGTTCAAAAGTTATTAAACAATGGTCCAAGAGAATTTGGTGGAAAGATGATTAAGTATTAAATTGCTATGCTATAATTCAGAAAAAGGTCGAGGGTGTGGTTGAAACACTGAGTGGGTTTATTTACCCGCTGAACAAAGCCAAGCCTAGAGTCTAAAACTGAGAAATACAGTGCTGAGGTATTTACTGAAGAGAAAACTGAGGGCAAAATGGCCCACAAACAAGCAGAAACTGAAGGTGGTTGCAGTAAAGGCCTGGCAAGCATCTCAAGGGAGAATACTCAGCATTAGGTAATGTCCATTGGTTCCATACTTCAGGCAGTCATTGAGTGCCAAGGATTTTTCATCCAAGAATTAAAAATTATCCTCATAATTAGGATTATGTCAGTTGGTGCAACTACATCTGAGCCACTGAGAGACATTATATATATATATATATAATATATATATATATATATAAATATATACATTTGTAGATGAACCTTTAGGGGAACATTTACATGTCATATGAAAAACTGAATCAATACATACTTAAAAGCCTTTATGACAAATACAATAAGACCGCTCAAAATTCTAATGGGCAAACGCTACATATGTTTAAATCTACTTCTACACTTCTACAGTTTATACCTCAGTTTTGACCAAATATAAAGTTACTGAGTTTTGCCTTTCCAGTTTGACAGTGCATTGAGTGGTGGAAAATCTATAAAAGCGCTAAATAAGTGCAGTCAATTTACCATTTATCATTTATATTATCAACTTTAAATTCTTAAATTGTAGCCGAGGTATTTATTCAGTGGCAGAGAACCAGATATGTATTTCCCTTTCCCCAGTTAATGCAAGCTCAGTTCCTCCTCCATGTTTAGGTTTAGGGTTAGGGTTGTCAGCATAAATTCAGTATTACATCCATTTACAAAGCACAGATCCCATTAGTAGGCTATTACAAGACTTTTTTCTTGAGAGACTGTTAAGCTGCCATAAATGAAATGTAACACTTCCTCCAGACTTTTGATATAATAATTCTTGCAGCTTTGCATTTATATGTGAAAAAAATTAAGGGAGACATTGATCAGGAATACATCAAGAAACAAGAAGAAGAATGAAAGAAGCAAGAAGAAGTGATGGAATTAATTTAGAGTATGAAAACATTGTTTCTTTGAAAGAAAGAAGCAACGGAGTCATGACTATAAAATTATTGTTGTGCGAATAGAACAAACCTTTTTCAAAACAAACATTTTGATGTGTCATAGAACCAAATGCACATCAGTTATTAGTATGGCTGCATCACATTCTTTTAGTCTACATATGTATAATGAGTCGCTCTCATGAATTATCAGAGTACTTAACGGAGTAGCGCTATCTTTAATGTTATTAGCTCCATCTCTGCTTCTCTTGCTATTCAGCATTGGTTGTGATTGGCTAGGGAGCCCAGTCCCGAAAAAATATACACAGCATAGTCACTCATTCATACTCATTCACTCCCAAAATGACAGGCACAGAGAGATTGTAAAGAGACTGACAGAGATAGTAAAAGAAAATTGTGGATTTTCTGATGGTCTGCTGGGTCACCAATGCAGAAAGCTACTGGGATTACTCCCTGTATGTCTTTACATCATAATCCTGATCTCGTCATTGTTTTCAACTCTGCTTCTCCTTCAAGATTAAAAGGACAAAGAGAAGTGTTGTCCCAGAAGTATTTTCTGTCCCATCCCATCAACTGTATTGTGCTGGGATTGTTCATGGTTGTGGCTCAGTGACCATGAGAGAAATGAAAAGTGGTGATAGATAGTGATTTAAAAACACCAACATGATATAGTACATCTGAGAGAACCTCATCTTGAACAGCAACGCAGGGCCCACAACTGTGCCGGTAATTGTGGTCAGCAGCTCCAAACCCTACATGCATGTTCCAGACACCACTGTAACCACTGTGTCCTGTGTATTGTCAAAAAGTGACATGGGACCAATAACTTGGAGTCAGATTTGAGATTAGCAGAGTTTGATACATAATTAAACACTACTTTAAAGAGCAGATGGGGTCAAAGATGGCATGCAAAGTTTGTAGGTACCAAACAAAATGTAATGCACATAATTGTAAGCCAAAACATTTTTTTTTAAATTCTAAATAGATTGTATGACACATGAAAAATGAAAGTAGTGCAGTACAGGGAACATTCATGATTATTCCTTATGTCAGTATGTTATTCTTTGGTTCAGGTCCAGCTCTCTGACTTAGCCTCTTATACTTGTCCTACCGTGGCCAGCCTGTTCCAGAGAGGAAAGGAGCTGGTTGAGAAGCTCCATATCCTAAAGGTGGACCGTCAAGAGTTTGCCTGTATCAAGTTCCTCACCCTTTTTAACCCAGGTTAGTGCTTTTTATCCATTGGCAAAAAAAGTTTTGGAGTTCCACACAGATTTATTACCTGGATTTCTTGTGAATATATACTGTATATCTATCTATCTATCTATCTATCTATCTATCTATCTATCTATCTATCTATCTATCTATCTAGATTTAGATATAGAGAGATAGAAAGATATAGATGTATGGCTAGATAGATAGATAGATAGATAGATAGATAGATAGATAGATAGACAGGAAGATATATACACAAAATATATCTATGTTCTAGAGCTACGTTCTAAAGCAGGAATAATAAAAGATAAACGCTCCAAAAAATATCCAGTAGATTATACAGTGTGGAGATAGATGTTCTGGAGTTTAAGTCTTCTCTTCCACTTCTGAATGTCTCTTTTGCATTACTTTGACTCATACTAAGGATGACATAATAGAAAATACAAAGAACGTTATGAGGCCTTTTTATAACCTTTTATCGTCTGATTTTCCTGATCTTTACAGACTCAGTTCAGCATTTAGTTTAGATGTTCCATTATTCCTTATGCTGTGTGGCTAAAAAGGGGCTGTCTAGAGAACTTAGGGGTATTACTACCAAATAGTAAATGCAATCCCAGGTGCAGAATGTACAAGAATAACTAATAACCACTTATCATGCCTCTAAAATTCTACAATTATCTACTCCATGATATGAAAAGATTTGAAAGCCTTTGCTCTGTTTATATTCATATTAGCTGTTGCTTTCCCTTTCCCACACTGGCCAGATGTGAAAGAACTTGAGGAACATCAGGTCATAGAGAGTATGCAGGAGCAGGCTGAGAGAGCCCTGTTGGAATATACACTGTGCACCTCCTCTCATTACCTTGGACGCTTTACTCATCTGCTACTGTGTCTCTCCGAGTTACGCTCTCTCAGCACCCTTGCTGAAGATTACCTGTACTGCAGACTCCTGAGTGGTGAGGTGCCCTGCAACAACCTGCTCACTGAGATGCTTCATGCCAAGTGCAGTTGGGCATGAAGACTAACACACACTGTGACTGTCTGCACGTGTTAGCATTTAGAAGCATTAAGCTGTGATGTGTGTCAAATACAGATGAGATTAATCCTGATATTTTTCTGTGCTTAAAGAATGAATTTTACCATTAATAAACTGTATACTACACAATATATTATATCATAGTTGGGAAAATGTGACTTGTATCCACTTAAATTAGTGACATTTCTGACATTTAGGAAAAAAAATTTCTTGCCTTCAAATCCATTATCTAATGATAAGTTACATTCAATTTTATCCATATGCACCTTGTACATAGATAGGTGGGGAAACTGCTGGCCTTCAGCATAAGGGAAAAACCAAAACCAAAGTTTGTTTGTGAGTGTAAAATTCATACAGTCTGGGTATGTTTTCTAAATCCCGGTATTAGTTTGGGTGTAAACAGGCCATCGTTTTATATCAAAGGTAGTTGAGCTGGAAATCTCAGTGACAATCTCCATCTCTCAGCCTATCCATCTCAGTGTCCCCTGGCCAGAGCTGTGGTTTGAAGTGAATATTATGCATTGCAATTTCTTGATATTATCACAAGATGGGACCAACTGAATAACAATATTTTACAAATTGAAATAAAATTTGCTCTTTTCAGATATTCTGTGTATTACTCTTCTGTGTGTTTAGTAAAGCCATTTTTAAAATTTATCTGTCAACACAAAAGTACCTCATCACAAAAAAGCTGTATATCACTCAGCATTTGTGCAGTTATACATTACAGCTCTATGTGGGATGAAAAAGTTTTTTTATGATAAATAAATTTGTATTGTAAAGTATTGTAGTCTACAACAGTAAATGGAAACTGCTTTACCTCACCACTTAATCAGATGATTCATGTTCAAGTTATAATTCAGTAACATCTTGAATCATGACTTTGGTCACTTGGGAGAAGACAATCTATAAACATTTCAGTGAGATACACTAATCAGACACAACATTAAAATGCATTTCTGATTTTAATGTTGTGTCTGATTGGTGTATCCTTACCTTTTAAGTTGATGTGGCAAACTTGCAACCAAACAGTTGGCTATTTGCACATCCAGCAGTCACAGAGCAAAATCATCATTTATTAACATTGTGTTTGTGTTGACCTGAAAAATTTAAGTTCAATATTCCATCTCTTTTAGCTTTGGTGTGGTCTCCATCAACAACAGAGAGACATACAAGGCTCTTTTGCTGTTAAATGCTCTATTATATTCACCAGATAGTCTTTAACTGGATCTGTCTGTTTGGCTTAGGTCAGATAGAGACCTAAGAGGGTTTAACATACTTTTTCAGAGAAAAACAGCTGCCTGGTGGTTCTCTGAGTGTTCATCCCTATGAGTGGGTTCTTAAAAAAGCTTCAGATTTATGTATTTCATGTGTGACACCGTCGCATATAGCGTCTTTTGTATCTGCCTGTTCCAACCTTTCATTGCAACTGATACTACTTTTGATTCAAATTTTCAGATCTCAGATGCTATTTGGGGTTTCATTACATCTTTAATTACTACTGATTGGTGTATTATTTTCCAAAAAATCAGCCCACAATATTTGGTATTTTGACACCTTTGGGACATGGAGTATTGTATAGTTCAATTTCAAATAAAAGTCCGTGGGCTGAGGTAATGTCCAGCCACAAAACATGGGTTCTAATGGAGCCACTGGACAGCGCAGCAGGGATGAAGAGCTTAATGACACTTACGTTGATTGGTCTACTTTAGGTGAACTTAAGTATTTCGGAAACAAGCTGTAGCTCTTTGTAAATCTTCATGAAACACCCCTTAGGAAAACAGGTTGTTGAACATGAAGCTAGTTATTGAGTCAAAGATGATTTAATGGAACATTAAGGCAGTGGATGATGGGAAAGCAGGCATACTTCCCGCTGATTAAAGTCAGACACATTAAGCCTTTTTTAAAAAAAAAAAAAACCCTGAGATCCCACTGATTACACCTTCAACCACCTGTTTTGCTCTCTCTGCTTTGATAAAAGGCTTAATCAACATAATGCACTCACTTTGTGTGTGGAGGCGTCCTATCTGATCTTGTCCACCTCACTAGAGCCCATATTCTGCCTGACCTTGACATCCAGCTGGCATTAAGCTGGCATGCATCCTGTTCAAGGACAAAACATGGCAGCATGATTAAATACACAGCGTAACAGGTACACAACAGGCCCACTCTTGGCACTATGCACAATCGGATCTACCAGCATACTCACAGAAAGTAAAAAATAAGACTTCAATGAAGTAAATGAATAAAGTGAACCTATTAAAGTAGAATTATTTGTCTAAGATTATGCTTATACTCCTTTTTTTTATTTCAGAGTGTTGTCCAAAACAAAGTACAAGTTAAGGGAAATGAGTGAATTAATGTATGTTGCATCAATACAGCTCTTCATCAGTTTCTGAATTATATATAAAAGAGGGTTTATTGATCTCATTGTTTCAAGATTGGAACAAGACATTCTGAACTAGCACAAGCCCTCTTTTAGAGGACATCCAACACTATTCAGTGGTTGGTTCATCCAATCATCTCAGTTCCTTCCAGATAGTTTTAGTTTTAGTTCTGTGATATCTGTCTGTGACACATCTGTCCCAGACCTAATTTCTTAAAAGGAACAAGCGATTCTGGAGAAAGACTGTTGATGACCGAAATCAGCAGAAGAAAAAATGCACCCCTCTCTTCAGTACAACTTCAGAAACTCAGCCCCCAAATTCATAGACGCGCATTGCTATGCCAATAACACTACCAACCTAGCTGGCTGACTGAAGGAGAAAAATGGTGGACTCCAAGTTAATGTCAATAAGGGCAAGCAATTCTTATAGCTACAGATGGCGTATGATTTTTGTAGAACCATAAAAGAGTGTGAAAGTAATCCTCTCAATGTATAGATAGGTGTTAAAGCCAAATACATATCTAAGACAAAATATAAACTGAGGAGTAGCTTAGCTTATGTATTGGTAAAATAATCGCTCGTAACTTCAGCAGTAACGGTATCTTTTCTACTACCATCAGTGACACATGGAGCAACATTGTTTTTTGCAAATTCTAAAAGAACAAGGTAGAAAATAACATGGGAGGTTTATAGAGTAAAGTTACACAGGCAGTCTGTTGTAGCAAGTGAAATATTTTAAACCAAGTTGGCAAGGTAATTTTCTATCTTATCTAGGATTTAATGCTATCATGATGTGGCTCTGTTCCTTGTGGGTAAGAACTTGGAAGAGGAAGAGCAGCCAGAGGAAGCAGATGTTTGACCCCAACAGGTTAGAGCAGCCTGTCTTGTGCATGTGTACAAATGCCCCCTGTCATTTACTGGCTGGAATAGCGTTTTGTGGCTAAGTCCGAGCTACTCAGGAGATATGCAATGAATTTGACCAAAAAGTGTATTGGATTAGATTTGCTGACTATGCCTTTAAATGAACTCTGACGCGACTAATAAAAAGAAAAAGAAAAATGGTGTCTGGAGACCAGCTGCAGCATTGCATATACTTTGATGGTTATTCAATATCACTCTTTATTACAACCTATATAATAATCCCATATAAAATATAACAATGTACAAATCGGAATGATGAAAGAAATGATTAAAGCTTACTCATTTCAGTAAGTTTTAAACACCTCAACCCCTCATCACGCTAAATTACATGTAATATATCTGGATGAGGTCTTACTCTGTATGGTTTTGTACATGTTGACTGGGGAGTAGCCAGGGAACAATATGTACATTGAATGGGTATGCAGACTGTGACAGCTTAATGCATATGACAATACATTTTCTGAATAACTTTAAGTTATAGCTTAAAATTCAAGGTAATACAATACTAACAACTTCTTGTTGTTGCATATGATTACAAAAATTTTCTGAACATGTTGCATTTTCTTTTTGCCATAGTTTTAAGTAATGTTATCTTTATTATCTCAAGTGTCTCAAGTGTTTTAACATCTAAAGAAAAGTGTATTAAACTGTTGATTGTCAAAGGCTTCAGTAAAATATGTTGTAGTGTTCTTTTTTTCAGTCTAGTTTCACCAAATGGTGTCTGAATAACATACCAGTTTTCTTAAGTTATATGGTTTGTAACCACTAACCCACGCATCTCCTTTATTTTAGCATCTACAGATGCTGATATAAATTCTGCAGTGTATTCTTTAGATGCCATTGTAAGGACGGTGAGTAAGTAGTGCAAACACATAGCAGCCAGCAGTGGCCTAAAATCTGAATGAGCAGCACCGCATAGGATAATTTATCTGTAGCCTACTGCCTATGTAATTATTTACGATACAGACAGTAAGCTAAAAAGAAAATTGAACAATAGCCTATAGAATAATAAACGTCACTTTAACAACGGATCAGACCAGGAGTGGTTAATGGGGATGACTCAAGACCTTTTCGGAATCTAGTTGGCCGTTTTTTCCTTGACCGTGGCAGTCTACTTTCCGAGGTATCTCAAATGCAGCACCTCTCGTGAACCTCTTGGTCTGCTTCCCGGAAGCGAAACTCTTGATTCACCAAGATGGCGACGTTGTCTGTGTGCCGGCGGCCGCTCGGGGGTTTCAGTTTCGAAAACTGCAAGAGGTAAGCGCCTTTCATTGTGTGAAAATCAGACCAGAATAACTACAACACGTATGTTAATACGTTTTTATCCTTTTTTATTTCGAATTTAGCTGAATTAGACTTGTTATAATAGTGTTTTTTCCTTGCGTTGCTAGCTCATGTTAACTAGGCTTTCATACAATGACTCAGGCTTTTCCACACGTTGCACACTGCCACCGTTAAGTTCACTTGTCTTCTACCTGTAAACATTATATATTGTTTCTTGTTTTAGAACAGTTATAACTTGTATCTTTTAGTATTGCAGCATACAATATACATATTTTAATCTTAATTTCTGTTTTTTACGATGAAAATTACACGTCGGAACGTTTCTTCTCTTGATAGCCAACCCGTCACTCACCTGTTTAAATAAACTAACTAAAGTAAAAACAACAAATGGTAGAGAAAACAGTCAGACACGGTAAACATCAGTGTGTGAGAGTCTGTTTTAAACAACAACGAATTAATTTGAGGAAATTATAATTTAAAAGTAGTGGGGGACATAACGATATGCACCAAAGGTTCAGTTAAAAGTCACTCACATGGAACCATGAAATGTAATACTGTAATTACCCTAAGCCACTATACCATTGTGTACACATGCCGAAACGCCATAGAGAAGATAGAGAAGTAATTCTGATAGTCGCATGTTGAAAGACTTTAACCCTTAACATAAATGAGTTGTTTTAATGTTTGACAGTCATGGTCTAACATTACAGCCCCTGGTTGTTAACAGAGCTTAAAATTTATTAGGCTTTGGATATGATTGTCTTATATTTCCATGGTCATTCAATAATACAAGTGTCTTTTTTTAATTTGGTCAAGATACTGAACCCCAAATTGTTCCCAGTGTAGCATCAATGCATGAATCTGTGGGTGAATGAATGAATGTGCCCACAATGTAGTGCTATATAACTACTGACCATTTCATTTACCATTTTATTTTAAATTTTTTTTATTTTCAGAAATGCAGTTTTGGAAGGTGAAGCTAACAAATTGGGATGCAGTTTACCTGCTGCTCGTAAAACAGGAACCACCATCTGTGGTGTCGTCTTCAAGGTAAGTGACAGAAACCAGGCTGCCTCACATGAGCACTCTGGGACTAAAAATGCAAGTGCATTATGAACATGAAGTTAAGGAGATACTAATGTTGTCGCCTGACTTCCTGTGCATTATTGTCAAGGGCAGGGTTTCAGTGAATATTCACACAAAGAATATTCTTCCATGCTGAGTTAAATCTAGTTCACTTTGTGTTCACACTGGCCGTTTTTATTTAGTGATACTGTAATATTTTCATTATCACCTGCTGATAGCACAAATTCATATCCAACTTCCCCTTAAATAGTCTTTGAGAAAAATAGACATGATACATAGTAACATGGTTTGCTTCCTTTGTCATTTTTTGCATACAAACACAAAATGTAATTCAGACACAATTAGTGGTACTCTTAATTAATATTTTGTTGAAAAACCATGGGAAACAATGACAGCCTTTAAACCTTTTTTGTAGCCATCTACAAGCTTCTTGCACCTGTCTACTGGTAGTTTGTGCCACTCCTCCATTGCCAAGTGTTCAAGCTCTTAAGTTTGCAGGAGTCACATAACAGCAAATTTTAGCTCTTATCTAAAGGTTTTCAGTCAGATTTAGGTAAAGACTCATTGCTGACCAGTTTAAAACAGTCAGTCTTTTCCTTTCAACCATTCTTTTGTGTTCCTAGACCTGTGCTTTGAGTTATTGTACGGGCTGAAAGACTCAAGACCTTCACTTCAAACCTAGTTTTCTAAAACTTGGTAACACATTTCCCTCTAAAATATCTTTGTAATCTTCTAATTTCATCATTCCTTGGCCTTTGCCCATGGAGCCCTACTTGGTTTAGTGTACAGTGTATGTAATGGGCTAAAACCAACACTCCAGATTGATCCAGATCAGCCTGAGGCTCTTTAGATGTCACAAGGTTTTTTCCACAGTCCACATAGATTTCAGGATCTTCAAGAGTTTTCTTGCAGCCAATAACATTTGTGAAGCTCTCTTGTCCTTGCAACTCTGAAAAAGAAACTAGAAACAATCCCCTTTTTATGCAGTTAATCACCATTCATTGGTTTACGTGAATGCGAAAAAAATAAGCAAATATTAGTTTTATTTTTAAAATTTTGTTTGAGGAACTAAAATAAATTAATAAAAAAGGGGCCTATAATTTTTTCAGTCACAAATTTAATGCCTATTTTTATTTCACTATATTAAAGCATTCTATTCTAAATTCCTTACTTAAATCAGAGGTACGCAGGAAATATTTGGAGCTGTCATTATATCCAAAAGTTCATATGTACCAGGATATAGATGTGTGTGTACATATGTACATTTGTGACACACACATCTATATCCTGGTACATATATACACTCATATATTTCTGTATGTGGGTAAAAAGACACTTATATGCAGCTGGAGAATGGACCCCATCCTAACTGAAACATAATGATGTAAATCTGAACTGTCATCATCAGTCTCATTGTTAGAAGTAATGTGGTTGTGTTTTGTTTTGTTTTTTACCTTGTTAAACATCATTAAAGCATCATTACTAAGCACAGGTTTACTGAATCAAAATGATGTCTTGTGTTTTCCTTGTGAAGGATGGCATTGTCCTTGGAGCTGACACTAGAGCCACTGAAGGCATGGTGGTGGCAGACAAGAACTGCTCGAAGATCCACTACATCTCCCCCAATATTTAGTAAGTGAAATGGGCTCATGTTTTGGCTAGACCTCAAGGGCCAACGAGAATGTCTGTGAGTGAGTAATAAAGTCACACGATTGGTCAGCCAGCCAAGTTTTGGAGCTTCCCTACTTGCCATTGCTCTTTCAAAATAAATTGATGTAAACCATATCACTTTTGTCATCAGGGGGCATTTATAGGCAATGTTGCCAAGTTAACACCTAGTTTTACTGATTTTCAGACCCCTTTAGTGACTTTTCTCCGCACAAACTCCTAGCGTAAATCTAGTGACTTTTTGGACAAACCCTCTAACTACTTTCCGTAGAGAAGTTGCCAGTATTACTCCAGGCTTTCCCTCTGATGACACATCCCTGTATGCGGCTCATTTGATTGACCACACAGAGGCTGACACAGACGTGAATGAGCTTTTAACATTCTCTCTAGTGATCATTTTAAAAGGATCCACATTGTCCTTAGACTGTTAATTTGACAACACAAATGCTGTGTGTGGAACAAAACACAAGTGATATATGTTAAAGTTTTTATAAGAGTACACATGGGTTCCAGTCAGACTCATGCATGGGAAACTGTGGTTTTGAATTTTCTAATAGTTCTATTATTTTCCAGCTTCATGTGATGGTGTTGAGGTGTTGTATAACTAAAAGGCTGCTGTGAATTTTGTTATTTTCCAGCTGTTGTGGAGCCGGAACAGCTGCAGACACAGAGATGACAACTCAAATTATCTCCTCCAACCTGGAGCTGCATTCCCTCTCCACTGGCAGGCTGCCACGTGTGGCCACTGCTAACCGCATGCTCAAACAAATGCTCTTCAGGTACCCTCCTTAGACTTTATCAGTCTCTATAATTTTCTCAGATATGTGATTGCATGTTAATGACCATTGATGTTGTGTGTGGGTGTTAAGGTATCAGGGCTACATTGGCGCTGCTCTCGTGCTGGGGGGAGTGGACTGTAATGGTCCTCACCTTTACAGCATCTACCCTCACGGCTCCACTGACAAGCTGCCCTACGTCACCATGGGTAAGTCTCAAACACAAACATGCCACTGTTTGTACATGATTCTCATGTTTGTCATGCTTCTAGACATATTGATGGATTTTTTTAAGGATTACCAGTGTTTATGAACTGCATTTACTACAATACGGTTGCAGACTTTGACCTCACCTTAAAACTTTTACAATTTTTTACCAAGCCTTTCAGTCTATTTACAGCCCTCTCTATGTGCCTGTTATTTTGGATGTGGGCCAGATCCAGTGGATAAGTCTAAGGCTAAATTTCCTGTGCATTTTCCAACACTGGAAAATGCACAGTTGGAAGACCCACATTCATGTTAATGTGGGTCTTCCCCCTCACCAGATCATAGCCCCCCCTTTTTTCCGGCTTCTGTCAACCAGACCTTCTCCTCTTAAGCTGTTAATCAGACATATCTCCTCCTCTGTTGTTTATCATGTTAGCATGCGCCAGAGCCGGGGCTGTGTAGGAACACCAGATTTTATTTTAGTACACACACGGAACAGACAGCCAGTGGACCATGATATGATATTTGCTAAATTTGACAAAAGGGTATTATATTAGAATTGTTTTAATTGTGCAGCCCTGTCTCAACTCTGTCATCTCTGGGAGATGTGTGAACTTTTTTGTGCATAAAGTAACATTGAAACAACAAAGAGCTGACCAAGAAACCTTTAGTAGCCCAGTTTTCAAGGGTTCTATCGCCCACAGAGATGCTTCTATTGATGTAAACCCACTTAAATTAAAACCCGCTTAAATTAAAACTGAGACTTTGCAATTTAATGTAGGATCTATTATTTTATTTTGAATTGAATGTGCTGGGTATCAGAGCCTGAAGAACAAAAAAACAAAATGTGTAAGTATCTAAAATCAATGTGTTGCCAACAGTGGAGCCACAGTGCTCTCTATTGGACAAACTATGCAAAAGCGGACACTAGTAATAAAAGAAGTCAAACACATTCAGCGCCTTGTGAAAGTATTGTTCCTCCATGGTGTTATTCCTGTTTTGTTGTATTATAACCTGGAATTAAAATGGACTGTATTGGGGAGGGGATTTTATGAAATGGAACAGAATGATGTGGAATGAAAAATACCTGGATAAAAAAATCTGAAACAATCAGGGGAGAAACCTTACAAATGCAGATGTGTACAGACAAAAAATTATGAGTTATAAATAATTTGAGTATGAAAAACATGATGTGTATCATATGCTGTGGCTTTTGCAGTCACCAGATCTCCTCTCAGTTGAGCACCTATGGGAGATTTAGGACCAACGGGCTGGACCCTATGCTCAAACATCCACCGCTAAAAACTCTTTTAGAAGAATAGTGCTCAACCCTCCAGTGGAGTCTGAGACTCTTGTAGAATCTGTGCCTCTGGAGCTGCTCTGGGGGATGGTGGTGGCCCAGGACATTTAATGTTGGAGCTTCCTTAAATTTGTTACTGATCTGTATATTTCAGTTTCATGTTCTCCAGGAATTTTAATCAATCTATCATTAAGTTTCACATTTTAGTCGGGTAAACAGAACAAGGTAGGATTTTGGGAGGTTGTTCTCAAGAGGGGGACACATGTTAAATTCTTAATAGCTCTGGATTAAGATTTTGACAATCCGTACAATCTTATTTCACCTAGATTCCTATTAACATAGAGTTTTTTTAGACCACAACCATGATGATTATGTTCTCTGACTAGGCTGAAACCCTGGATCATGTTAAGCCACTGATCCAGTTTTTCTTTTCCAAAGGCTCTGGGTCACTGGCTGCTATGGCAGTATTTGAGGACCGCTACAAGCCAGACATGGAGGTGAGTCCACAACTCACATGTAGTTCATAGCAATACAATAGATGAGCTCAAACAAACTGATGTGACTTGCTGTATTACTTCCTATCAAAGGAGGAGGCAGCCAAGCAGCTGGTGCGTGACGCCATCGCTGCAGGTATCTTCAGTGACCTAGGCTCCGGTAGCAACATTGACCTCTGTGTTATCACCAAGGGGAATGTGGACTACATCCGGCCCCATGATGAGGCCAACAAGAAGGGGGTCAGGTGAGGACGCAATCAGTGATGTTTACGTTTACCACTTTAACACACGCAGTTTAATTTTCACTCCATAAAAATATAAACACTTCATTGAAACAAAAATTTAGTGTCCCATGACTAGTTCTTAAGCAGTCCTCATTACCTCATATCTGTCTCTTAAGAGACAGTTGTCCAAAAGTCTCAGAATGTTGAGACTCGAGTGTGTATTCAAGGGAAGCTGAGTCCAGTCTGGGGGAGAGTAACTGTCAGTTCTCCTGCACTGATACATTTACTTGACATTAATGTGGTGATCTGTGTAAACAAAAACATCCTAATTATCATATACTTATAAAGACGTGAATTTTCCTGGACCATGGGGATAAATGTAATAGTGTGTGTACACACACACACTTTTCTAAATCCACTGGATTAAAATGTGAGCTCTAATCTTTGTTTACCTGTTGCCACGGTGAATCATGATATTGGAGCGTCATTGATGATGGCTTTTTTCATACGAAAAAGGAAAATCACACAGACACACATTGCTCTGTAACTGAAAACTCAGGTTTTCCTCCTCAGAATGATTTAGCTCAGAGTTCAGAGTTTGTTACATCTGCTTTCTGGAATAGGCCCTGAAATCTTGTGCACAACTACATCAACAGTGAAACATCACTGTTTAAATACTTTAAAGATTGTAAATGTTTTACAATACAGTGCTGTTGCATCTCCGCCTCTGTTTTTACAGATTGCACGAGATCATCTCACATCAGCCGCATGTTTGGACTCTGTCATTACTAACCAGTCAAAACATGCTTGTTATGTCATTAACAGATCAATATTATTTCAGTCATCTCATCAGCATGGTCTAATTCCCACATCACTGCTATGTTGTGATGATAATAAAAACAGCAATAATAATAGATAATAGAAAATTCCGGACCACAAATTCAAAAAGATTGCTTATAAAAAAAAAAGTAAAAAGAGTGGTGATGGCTTGCTGTCACTGAGTCTTAAACAGAGCGATCCAGGTGCTTTCACTTCCAGTGGCCGTGTATAGCCCTTGTACTACTGTTTCAAAACTGCAGGGCTTGTGTCACTGTCTAAACTAGTTCCACACTTCAGATTGTTTTCGGGTAATCCATGCTTTGGCTGGGCACAGTCACCTTTGTGATGCACCATTGTCCTAATCAATGACATTTGTCACATGGATACGTTGCCCAGGCATTAACCATTTTTCATTTACTGTTTCTCTTTTATTCCTTAAGAAACTTATCCACAAAACTTCAGTCAGCACTGCACTTTCTCAACATACAAAATACAAACGTGAAGTCTGAAATTGGTTGGATGAGTGATAGTTGAGAAAATTGGATGATACACTGACAGATTGACCATAGTCAGATGATCTTAAGTTGGACTCATTAAGTTTCCATCACTTGATGAACTGGTGGATAACTTGTCTTATTGATTTTTCTATTTCAAGAGTAACCGAGCTTGAAGCCTTACAGATGTGAGTACAGATGACAAATATTATGGTAGAATGCAGACCTAACAGCCTCCGCCTCTCACACTGTTCTGAGTTTACTAATAACCAGCTTCCCTTTTTTCTTTTTTTTAAGCTAGCCACTTAACTTGCTTAGTTTGACTTTCCATAACTAATGTGCTGGCTGTTTCTGTTGGATGTTGTATAAAGTGGTTTGCTGTGCTAATGAAGATGAAACCTATGATGTGGAACCACATAAAAGAAAGACTGATTTGTTACTGATCAGCCTTTAACTTGATTAAAACAAATTATTCCATGTGTTTTCTTTCCGTCATCTAGAACCGGTGACTACAAGTACAAAAGAGGCACAACCGGTGTTTTGACAACAGTGGTGACCCCACTGGACCTGGAGCTGGTGGAGGAATCTGTACAAACCATGGATACGTCCTAAAATACTTGTACAATTTGTTTCTTGATGTAACTCATTAGCCATCAGAATTCCTAACACAAATGGCATGTTTTTTTTTTCCATGGTTTCCAGTAAAAGTGTGTGATTTATGTCTTGTTCTTTGTCTTTATTTTGTTTGCCTTTAAAGGTGAGGAACTATGAAGACATGCATCAAATTGGTGTTAATGTTTTCAGGGTTTTTGTATTCAGGTGTTTCCTTTGTCACCTGTCTATACATCAGAAATATAAATGTCTGAGCAGTCAAGATTACAAAATTTTGCACTCATCCAGCGGGGACGTAAAACGTCCACAGGGCAGAAGCTGAGGACTTTTCTGTCATCAAAATAAATAGGCCTTGTCCTGTACTACAAAATGTCTTCATCTTCAATAATAAAAGCCCTGTGGATAGCTGTGCGATTACTCCAGAGCTCTGCAGGCTGTCGTCTAAATCATTTTTCAAACCTGAAATCAAAAAATCATTTAGCTGTGTGTTACAATGAGGGAAGACTCATTTATTCTGTATCTTCATCCACATTTTCCTCATTTTTAATTTTAAAAACACTTTTTACTACAGATGTGATAAAGGGAACCCCTTAAACACAACTAGGTTTAATGTCATGTTACACAGAAAAGCACACCAGGTAAAAGCACAATGGTACAATACTTTCAAATTTCACTAAGTACAATAGATTGAAGATCAAGATGTGTGATAAAAGTTGTCTAAACATGATGAAAATTCTAAATTTCCCCTCTCTCTGTGTATGGTACACGTTTATTTTATTAGAAGAGAAAGAATGGTAAGGCACTGCATTAGATATGTTCCTTATATAAGCACGTCTTTAAACTGGTTCAGTATTTAATCTATCAAACTGACTTTCACATAATCTCATGTCTATGGTGTTAACATTTTCACAGTAATGATCCATATTTGCACACATATACACCTGGAACAAAAACAAATTCTGCTATTGTACATGATATTTAACTGTAATCATATACAACATATGTGGAAAAGTTAACAACACCCATCACCATGGACCAAGCTGTTATTCTGGCATAGCTCCTATTTTGTGTCTTTAGATTTTTAATGAACTAATTTAACAGAAGAAACTGCAGCACTAATCTCTTTGCTATTTCTTCAGCTTTGCAGAATAATGATTTATGCCCTGTTTTTTTTAATGAAAAAAAGGTTTAATTCCCTTGTTAATTCAACAATCAACACTGTAAATGATCTACAAAACATAAGTATTTAGACAACTTGGAAAAAAAATAATCACAAATTCAATATATAGTAAGTTAACTAATGAGGACAAAATCAGAAGTTCACATAGTTTTTTAGTAGTTAAATCAAGGAAAAAAGTACAATGAATTAGTTTACACACACTGTGTGTGTGTGTGTGTGTGTGTGTGTGTGTGTTTGTGTGTTTGAGAAAAAGAGAAGTCTTGTCCAAATATCCAGACAACAGGAAGCCAAGATTTGGCGTGGTGGATGATGATTTTTTTCAGGTCTCTTATATTAAAATTCTACCTTCAATGTCATTTTAAATAGAGTGGACACAACCGAGCGGATTTATTCAACTATTTAGTATTGCCTTTCTACAATGGGGCTTTACAGACAGAAATCTCCAAAAACAGGGCTGGTCAGAACTGTAGCAGCAGCAACTGAGATACCCTGACTTGTAGTCTAAAGATGGGTCCAGCTTCAGAAGCATCGTTAAAAGAAAATAGCAACAAAAAAAACATCTTAACTGTGCGGACATCACAGTGACATCATCAGAATGATTTATTCTCAGACATGATAAAGCTCCTCCACAGCCACAGAAGACATCATTAAACTGTGTTCAAAGGTTGATGGAATATAAGTACACATTTCTCCTGCTTTTTGTATTTCTCTGCTCTCAGTATCTGTATCTCATCATTAGAGGCACAGAAATAAATGTTCAATTATCATTAGTAGTCTTATCAGTATGAGGGGACACGCTGTACTTTGAGCTTCAACTTTAGCTTCAACTTCAACTTCTGCCTCTTCCCATTTATAGCTAGTCATAGTATGGTAGCCTGGTAGGACCCACCTGTCCATTACCACATTAGCCAGCTTAGAGATTTTAGTCCTTTTTGACTTGGTGACACCTGTAGTTACTGGTGGTAACAGCAAATGTGGTTTAATACTACAGGTCACAGAATTCTGGGGGCTCCAAAAAATGCCAAAAATTTTGTTTTGTTTAATAGACTGTTTTAAAGAACACATTGCATTTCCTGTGACCACTTCGTAATAGAAGCCAACTAAAGTTTCACCATTAAATGCTTTTGATGTGAAACAGCAGCAGTATGAAATGATTGGTTTGCATTAGCAGTCACTGTTAATACAGCATATTTTCCAGGAACGTTGCCACAGACATCCATCAGGTCATATAACTGCAACTATATATTGTGATACTTTCATTAGTGGCCATAGGCTCAGTTACTATTGTCTTACCTCACCAAATGAGGTAAGACAATAGTGACCTCTGTTTTTTATAGGATCTTTCTGTTCAATGAGTAAAGAGACAGATTAAACAGCCAAACTGAACTGTTGGATGGAGTGTGTTTAGTTTTCTAATTCTATTGTTATGATGTCAAAACTTTGCTGGGGTTTATGAAGCACCACAAAGGTAAATAATCATCAGCACAAAGTTCACATTTAAACAATGTCTTGGCTCAAAGAATAAATACTTTTAACCCACTGGCCACACACCAACAATCAAGCACGATAATGAAACTATTTGACCTCTATCTGTTATTGCACATTATGGATTATCCTCCAGTTTGATACTTTATGTCATGACCTGTTTAGATAATTGAAGCATCAATGTTCAGTATTTTTTAAATGAACAAAGAATCAAATGACTATATGTAATAAGAAAGGGATCATTCCTAATTTAAAACCCAATAATTATCACTGACTGCAGTCCCCTTCAGTTCTAGAGTTGCAGCCTATTTTGTATCCTCATTGAAAGAAGCAGAAGCTTTGATAATCTCTCTGTACCTACTCAGGACCAACTAGCAGACAGTCGGAGAATTTATTCCCCAATACCCACATTAATTAACTCCTAATACCATTTCAGTCACTTCCAGGGTCCAGTTGTTGGCATTAATGTTCCTGCTAGCTGGTTTTAGGGCCAACAGTAAGTGATAGACATGACCTAGTTGAGCTTTATGTCATGATTAATTCAGCTTGCATATTGATATTAATATTCATGTCCAAACACTAGGATATTATTACTGAACCTGTATCAACAATCTATTCCTCTTAATTAAACTAACAGGAATAATGTTGCACAACACAAATATTTAGTATTTTATTTTCTTTTATCAATAACTTTGAGAAAACCCTCTTTAAAAACATGCATTAGACAGAAACCATTCAAATTGTTATGAATCTAGAAACTCTATTACTCCTCCTGCCCACAGACAGTTTTTACTATCATCTGAGATCATTTTATGTGAAAATAATATTAAATCACTAAAGCACGTGTGGATAACCTGCATGTGATGCATTTATGGGGCATATGTAAACTGTACCTACAAGGCATTGCCTGGGTAACACTCTTCCCCCTCTAAACTACACAAGTCTTGGCATTCGTATCAGTCACATGCAGGGCCACCAACCACCACAAGTAAACTTTCAACCTGTGGGAAACACTGAGTAGACCTATTTTTATCTAATATAGGCTATTTTTTCAAACTGCATATCTTAAAACAGAGAGGGCAACCTGTCTTTGCATTTTTTTTTTCAATCAGTCTGTTTTAATTAAAATGTTTGTGGCATCTCACATTGTGTCTTTTACTTAAAACAAAACATTTTGCCCACTTTGATAAAATACTTAAATACATATCACATATCATCATTTGGCATAAAGTATAAGAATATAAATTTTGGTCTATATCGCCCACCCCTACAAGTCAAGTAGGCTCTTTACTACTTCCACTTGCAAACAAAATTTTGGGTATTGGGACAGATTCCAAACTTGAAGACTAGTTGGTGAACAAAGTGGAACATGGTTGAACCACAGGATACTTTTCACAGAAGTTGATAATGACCAAAAACATAGTTATAAGAGAATGAATATTCTAATTATGTTCATCAGGTAAACATAAACATCTCTCTAAATGAATGAATGTTGCTTTGTGTCTGCTAAATGTATAAACTGTTAACTAACATGTTCATCATGACCACTTTATGAATTATGTCCACATTGTGTTTGAAACTTGTTGTGGTGCCACTATATGTTAGGGCTTTCAACCACATTCCATTGTCACAAAGTCCATCAGTAGAATAGGTTTGCTCGTGTTCACTTTGTTCACAAATATTGTGATAGAATTTTATTGTCAATTTTCTCATGATGAAGACAAGGTGCCGACAAGACTAAATCTCCATACAAAATGAAAAGGCGTGACTAAATCAGAATTCAAGAATAACAAGAACAATATCTCTATATTTTTGTTGATGAAAAAGGAGAAGACGAAATTACATAGATTGTTTTTCAGATACTGACATAATCCAAATTTCCTTCTGTTAATGAACAACTGTACTGCACATTTCTTTTCCTGTGTGCTCAAATCATCTTCTCTGTGCCTTTACAAACCAGCAGTATACCATGAACACACTGCAAACAGTACCAGCCTGGAACTAGCTGTGGGAGCTCAGACAACAGTTGGTGATGGGAAAAGAACATGATTGCAAGAAAAGCGGTTGAAATTTGGACCCACTTCAAATATAATACTGCCATAAGAAAAATTGGGCGTGAGGAATTGTGAGAAGCCGTTTGGATTCCATAAGCCTGAGAGGACACCTCACACCACACCACACTGAGGTAGCATTAAGATTTTAAATAACCCTTCAGGTACTTTTATGTACTTGTAAATGGTAATTTAGCCACACTAAAATGTTGGTTTGTTTATTTTGGAGTGTTAGACTGTCTGTCTATGCTTAAATAGGCACAACTTGATTGCCAAACATTTGAGTGTCAGGTCTAGTAGTCTATTTGCAACATGTACTGGGTATTTAAATGCACTACATATTATGTAGAAGTTGATTTTTGACTTGAGCAGAAGCCATCAGTCGAGTACTGATGACCAAAAAAATTACAGAAAGAAAACACCTTTGTAGCACAGTCCTGACAAAAGTGACATTGTAAGTGTAGGATTCGTTTCAGGGCTGTTCAGAGTCCTTTTTTCGAATATGTAGGGTTTTCAGAAAACAAAGAGGATGTGGTTGACTAAATATGACCAAAAGCTAACAAGGAGATTTTATTACAGGTCTAAGACTAAGATCAAATTGAAGAATAACAAATAAATGGATGAAAAAATTAACACTAGTTTACTCAGTTGTGAAAGCAAAAACCTCGTAAGTAAACCTCGTAAGTAGACCTTGAATCAGGATTATGTTGTCAAATTAATACATCATTTATAGAAAATGGGCCTTGAGCCCTACAACCTGTAAATAATGAGATATAAATGAAATAGTTAAATACCTATCTTAGGATTCAGGGCTTAGAAAACTTAAACCACCACAGTCATTCTGTCTTCTATACAGAAGACCTTGGCTACAAATAAATATACAGTATTTATCACAGGTCTAGCTGTCATCATAACTCATCTTCATCACAACAGACTGATGGCAAATAGTTAGGCAAAGCTGCATTCTTCAGAAATCACTCAGGGAGAGATGTGACTTAGTAACCGCTAATAAGTGTTTACTAGTTGTCCCTTTAGATCCCCAAATGAAAAACTCAAATTAATGATAAAAAAACAACTTATATGATATGATTAAAATTATAGATGATAATTATTCAGATTGCCCGGCTCTACTGCAAAGTTCACCTGAAACTCAGGACATGAACTTGGAATGCAACCGCTGTGGAGTTATACAAAAGAGCTGAGATAAATCTGTGATAATTCTGTGATCATAGTGAGACAATGCTCTCTAACCTCAGCTGAAGAAAAGGACATAAATGAAATCACCTCTCAGGTGAGCAAGGGTGGTTTCGTAAAAAACACACTATTAACACTTTTCTTAACATTGTCCATGACAGAAAATAAGTGGGTGTTTGGATGTCAAAACATCACAGTCCACTTTTGCTCTTTTCATGTCCTGTGCTCTTATCATCTCCTGTTGAGATGAGGGTGAGACAGACCAGGCAGAGCTTACATCTATTGGCTGGAGGTCCGCAGACTATGCAGAGAGGAGGCTTGGAGCAGAAGTGGTGCTCAGGTGCTGGAAGTCCACATGTGCATTTGTTTGGCGATCTGCAGCACAAAGACAATGTCTGGCCGCTGGTCTGGGTCTGGGTTGATGCACATGCTCACCAGGTCCCGCAGCTATGGAAAGCGGGCTGCATTAGTATGTGTTATAGTATAGTTTTTCCTACTGTCAACAAATCCCACTAAAAAAAAAATCAAAACCAGCAATGTGTCATTCAGTTTCTCAACTCTTTAATCTTCGTCACTTAGCCCAAAGACATAAACTTTTAATAATTAAAACTTTTAATAATTAATAATTCCTCAAAAATACATATATTTTCTTGATCCAAATTTGGTGCTCTAGTGGGTACTTGGGGCAGTAGGATGGAGTATGTGAAACTGAAAATAAACTACAGTATGTGTTCATGAATTTGTGTACATATCACCAGGTGCAACAGTTTTAATAGTCTTTGGACAACAATGGAGCTCAACTGCACAGAGAACTAAGATATGTATCAGGCTTTTAGGAAGTTAGCACTGGTACTCTCATCGAAAGAGTCTCCTCTTTACCAACAACCACTAGACACAGAACAGGATCTTTAAAATCCTGTTGTCACACTGGGATTCAATATGACTGAGGCCAACAATCAGTTTTGTGTTGCTCTACCTTCTCAGAGTAATGGTCAGGTGGGAGTGGAGGGTAATCACACTGCTCAATCTTCTGGCAGAGGGAGACAAGGTTCATTTCATCACCATAAAATGGACTCTGTAGTGCAGCCATCTGCAGAAAGAGGAAGACAGCTCAGATGAGGAGGGGAAAGAAGTATGGAAAGTGAACACTGGAGACAAAAATATTATAAAAATGGACTGTACTTATATAGCACTTTTCCAGTTTTATTGACCACCAAGCACTTTGCACTTCTTTCACATTCACCTATTCACACACACATTTATACAGAGCTTCATCTATACATGCCTCACTTTCTATACATAATCAAATCAATGATATATTGGGGGCAATTTGGGCAAGGACACTTCAACATGCAAGCGGGAAGAGCGAACCAAACCCTCTGGTTGGTGGACACCTGCTCTACCTTCTGAACCACCGTTGCCCATAATTAAATTAAGTCTGACTACAGATACCTTATTCCAGTGACCTAATAATATTGTTTTTTAAAAATATTCAAGACCTTAGAAATGTAAGTAACAGGGAAAACTTTTTTTGCCACATTGGTGCTGGTACCACAGATGGCAAAGTCAGTCTGTCAGTCCGACCATCCATTGATCCAAATTTTTATACAAACTAGGTTATAACACCTTGTCTTGTGTCGTTAGCAGACGAGTTTTTCAAAATAAATAATCTTTTGGGTGGACAAACTGAGCTGAATTGCTTCACTTTGCTCGATCCGCTCATTTTTCAGTTCAGTTGAGCTCTTAGTCAGTTGCAAGCAAATGTGTAGGGATACACTCACTCACTGGGTGAGTAATTCAGGTCAAATCAGGTTAATTTGTTGATTCATTTGCAGGGATGAAAATCCTTGTGAATGAATCAAGGACTTGAATAAACTGAGTATTAACTAAGGCATGAGTAGGACAACACAGTCAGAGCTCTAATCAATAACTGACGACTCAGAGAACAAATCTTTGAAAAAATCTTTTTAATGGACTGATTCTTGTGATTCGGGACATTAAAAAGAACTGCTTTGCTCTAATGGCATTTCTTGTGGGCATTTGTCCACCCTCAGGTCACAGTCTCCCCTTGACCAACTAATGATAAAGTATCTTTAAAACTAGAAACCAGATTTCAGTGGAGCTCAATGTGAATATCTAGGTCCCCAGAGAGTTGTTTTGGTGACTCCCTGAATTTTCCAGCACTAGTCAATTATACAGTATATAGACCAAAAACAACAATAAGACCTGCAGATAACAGTCAATATGTATCAGGACCACAGTTAAATTCTACATTACTTCAGAAAATAAAACCACAAAAGATGTATCAATAAAAATATAGAAATGCAAGTTGAAATTATTAAGGTGCCTTGTGCAAAAAAGTCAACACCCCAGCTGCTCCAGGAACTACACTGTGTTTGTGCTGGGTAGTTGTCCCCAATAAAGGTGGAGCAGCATGATATCGTGAGGTAAATGAGTAAAGTAGCCTTTATGACACGTCTGATATTTTACAGTTACACAGGTTTTTCTTTTTTTAAGTTCTGTAAGTTTACTGATGTACATGATAAGACCACAGAGAGAGCTGGCAGATTAGAATCTTTTCACTATAGACATGTTGACTTGATGTAGAAAAAAAAGCACAGGTGGAACATTAATGATGGTTATGTTTTTCAAATCTATATTAAAACATTATTCAGGTGTCCATATGAATGTTTAAACAGTGTTTCTGTGCTGTGATCATTCCTCCTGTTTGTACTGGACATTAAGGAATCCCTTCCTGATGTTCTTTCAGTGTCAGTGATGAAGGACAAATACCACATTGTCCATTCTTTGTAAAAATACATTCAAAAGTTTATCCTAAGATTATTTAAAATTGCAAACATCTGAGTCAGACAAATCAAGTAGGGCTCTTCCAAACTTAGTCTTTTTAGTACAGAATTCCTTTTTTTCGTTCCCAGACACTGCTTATTTTCTGAGCTGCCGTGAAGAGACAGTATAACGAAGAGGGAATTTAACACTAAACCTGATTTGTCTGAGTGAGACTACTGAAGGCTGACATTAACTTCAGATAAGCTTTGGAAATATTTTTGGAAATATCACTGGAAAAATGAATAAGTCTTTCCTTAAGTGTCCAGAGCATAGTGAGATAGTATGCTCAGGGCAATGGTAAAGTTAAGTGGAAGAGAGCTCTAAATTTTCTACCACTATTACTATTATTGCTAATTATGCCTGAGCTTTTCAAAATATCCAATGTGCTTGTGAAGACTGACAATCACAAATCTTTTTTTTTTATTAAAATCCCGAGGCTATCAAGGCTCAGACAATCTTGGTTCATATAGATGTGTTAGAGATAGTACATTAAGATAGTAAACCATGTTTTAGCCCAGTCTACCTTCGAACTTGTGCTGTGTTTTTGTTGTGTATATTTCACATTCTAGGTTAAAGCCTACCTTCTTTGAGGTCTGACCTGCATCTACCAATTTAAAACTGAAGAGTGTGCTTTGGCAGCACTCAGAGCCAAAAACACAATCACTGTATTTATGAAAATAAAACAGAAGCAAAGAGAAGTTAAGGGTAAAAGTACAGTTCAGATCTTGGTTGTATGTGTACAGCAAAAGTGGACTACCATCATGTGGCCTGTATAGACTGCTGGACTGATTAAAATAGGAATGCATCGGTTTGGTCTGACACATTAATAGTTACATGCTTTCCATGTAGATAACACTTTAGATTCTCTATTAGACATTACCAGCATATTGCTTGTTTAAAGTAGAACTTTTTTTTCATATTTTGGATTGTAATCAACTTTGATCCGCAGGGGCCACTACCTGGACTTTCCTGCTTACAGAGTGATAAAATTTAAGGTCTTACCTCATACAGAAGACATCCCAGGGACCAGATATCTGACTTAAAATTGTATCCATTCTCATGGATCCTCTCTGGTGACATGTAGTATGGTGTCCCCACTAGTACAGAGAGAGTAACAAACAATTTTTTTTTTTAAATTCTCAAAGATTAAAGAGGAAAATTATAATTCGAGCTGTCAGTTCACAAGTGTTGTACGTAACTGTAGCAAAGACATTCATAAAAACCTAACATTCTATTAATGATATTTTATATACAATGAATTGCAAAGATTTCTGCAATTTCTTGAATATGCTCTTAAATATAAAATATTACACAATTATTTGGAATTCATTGTTTTGTATAATCTGGAAATATACTTTATGTGAAGAGTTAACATAAAAGGAGAACATTTAGGTAAATATTTTTATGTTATGTACATGTGTGTACGTGCTTCACCTAAGGAATGAGCTGCAGTGGTTTTAGAGCTGAAGAAGCGGCCTAACCCCAAATCACCCAGCTTCACCTCCCCTGTGGCTGTTATGAACACGTTGGCTGGTTTAATGTCTGCCTCACACACATACACACACACACACACACACACACACTTTACCTGGGGAAACTGTACTTAAGATCTGGTCGAAAAATATATAAAAATATACATTTTGTAGAGTGAGATAAAGACTTTCTCTACAACAATGGTAACAGTATGTACACTTTGATATGTAGACTACAACCATACATTTTGCATTCCTGTTTGAATTTTAGCTGTAGAATAAACAATAATTAAAACAAGAAAGAGACTGAGGAAAACAGAAAAAAAACATTAATGTAGACGATAGCCCTAAGCCAAAGCCAATGGTTCACCAACAACCAGTTCATGTTCAGATACTTTCAAGTTAACAATGCAACCGCTTAGAAAACAACTCTGATAATGGGCAGCTCTATTTCAAGAAATATGAAGTTAGAAACAACGGCAAACAGAGTCAAATGTTTTACTGGGGCCAGACTGGGCAACACTGAATCCTATTTAAAATGTAAATATAGTAGGATTGTTATTCATGTCACCATTGTATGACTGCCAATGGAACTATGTCACTGACGTTTACTGATGATGTGACTGCTGATAGAAGCATCAGGAGGAATTCTGAAGTGTAAAGGGTTATACTATCTGCTCAAATTCAGCCAAATTCTGCAAAACTGATATCCCGGTGCTTCACAGTACAGATGGATAATGACCCAAAACATAATTTGAAAGCAACCCAAGAGCTTACCAAGTCAAAGGAAAATGAAACGTTCAACCTAACTGAGCAAGTTTTTCACTTACTGAAGACAAAACTGAGGACAGTAAAATCAAGTATTAAAATGTTTTATCCTATACGCATTTATACCCCATCAATGCTCGTTACTAACTTGACTTCTATCTCCCACAGTTTTGTAGTTTCTTGTCTCTCTCCTCTTTCCTGTCACTTTCTGCAGGTTTTTCTGCCTCTGATGCTGCAGACTCTTGTTCTGTGACTGCAAATCCCTCACTGCCCCCACGATCCTGCTCAACAACCACTGCTTCAGTAATTTTTATTAGTCTGATTATTATTATTATTATTATTATTACTATTATTTTTATCATCAGTCCTATTACTAGTCCTATTATCAGTCTTACAATTATTATTATTAGTCTTAATATTATTATACATCTTTATGTGAACCTCATTGGAACCTGCACTTGAACAGTCGAGGCAGACGGCCCACCATGAGCCGGGTGCTTGTTCATGGGGAAATGTTGGATCTCTGTAAATAAAAACGATATGGACTACGGTCTGGACCTGCTCTATATGAAAAGTGCCCTAAGATAACCTCTGCTATGATTTGACACTATATGATCAAATTTGACTGGAGATGACCATACTTGAAATGAGGACTGAGAGGAGGGTGAGTAAATCTGTGATTAGTTGTTTACCACGGTGCATTACTCTTCGTGAATGCATGTGCTCCACAGCACTGCAGAGCTGCACAAAATATTTCCATATAGTCCTCTCAGGGATGAGTCGCCTCTTCTTCTTGAAATACTAAAGAGAGAGAGGATGAAATTGTTAGTCCACAAAAAGTTGTAATAATGGAATTAAAATTTTTGGTATTCAATTCAATTCCTAATGTTTAAACTCTAGTGATCAACTAATCTAAGTATTTTTTTATTCCTTAATATAACATCCCTTATGTTTTGGTCATTTGTCTGCATTTGATCTGAGGTAAGACTATAAGTCATTTCTAACCTTAATCATTTGTGACAGATCTCCAGCGTCTGCCAACTCCAGTACAATGTTGAGTTCATTGTCTTCAATAAAGGAGTCTAGGTATTTGATTACATTAGGGTGATTCAGCTGCTGCAGTGGACAAAAAGGAGAAAATGTTGTTTGGAGACATTTTGACTCAGTCACACTTGACACAGCATACAAAAGCTCTGACAAGAAAGAAAAACAGATGAAAGTGATAATGCGGTCAAATGCAACCATTCATATGAATGTATCAAATAAACATTCAAATTTAGTCCAGCTTTTGTCTTATTTTGTCCTATTTTTCTCTAAAACAAGACCAGGTCAAAACCTAGCATATGGCAGGACCCCCTTATATATTTGCTTCTACCCTACTCTATGTGCTCACATATAGTTTTGTCAAAACAAAGCTGTATTCATTTTCATGTTTTCTGTTTCTGTTGTCTGAAAACGGAACAAGTATGAAAGAGTGACTGAAATGCGGCCCATTAACATCACATGCTAACCAGTAGTCACTTCCAAGCCATTTCCAAGCAGCTGCTTATTTTATCACCACGATGATGTGTGACAGAGTCACCAGACACATAAGTGAAAGACAACCGCTGTGCTGTGATTTCAGATATATTTACTTGTAAAATCATCACTCAGAGAGAAAGTTAGAAGCTCATTCACATCTATGTCAGCTGCTGTGGTCAGGTGAATGAAATGTGTGCCTGCCGAGGGAAAGCCTGACCTCTGGCAGGACAATAAGAGTGACTCATGGAAAGTAGCTACGGTTTGTCCAAAAAGACACTAAATTTTTTTGCTTGATACTTTGGTGAAGAAAAGCTACTGAACGGATGTGAAAAGTTGGTAAATCTAACAGCAGTGGCATTAAGTTGGCAACATTGCCTGTAAATTCCCCCTTGTGACCCAATAGAAATAGGTGCCAACTCATTTTGAAAGAGCAACAGCAAATGAGTAAATTCCAACACTCTGCCAGCCGACTGATGGTGTATCTTCAGCACTCAGTCAGTCAGTCAGCCAGTCAGCCATCGACATTCACGTTTATAGGGCTGGCCTCACTGTTGCTGTCCGGCCAACATTGCTTGAAAATCATTCAATAATATCTTCTTTTTCACTGACCTACTGAAAACAATGACTCCAGCTGATCAACTTTACCTTCAGTAGATCTATCTCTTTGATGCAGTCCTGACGAGCCTTGGCATCCATCATCTCAAAAATCTTTAGTGGCAAAGATATAAATAAATGTGAATTTTTTTCACCTTTTCTCACAATTTTACTTGCTACTCACAAATATTTGAATTGGCAGCTGCATGAACTGCTAAGTAACAAGAAATATCACTAGAAAGAATGAAAGAAATGTCAAAGATGTCCAGTTTTGGTCAGGCCCTGTTCTGAAATTAATCAAGTAGACTTTATTAGAGCCTGGCCAATTGATATTGAATTCCAAAAATCAATATCATTATTTGAGAGTTGAAATTATATGAAAACAATGTATCTGCTAGTTTTTCTGTGACAAAAGAGATAGCATAAAGAAAAATTCCTTACGGGGAGTCCCCTACATTTTCTTTAAAATATTTGTGACAAAGATATGCAGTGAGTGGAACATTTTTCAGTGTAAAAATCAACTTGTCAGTGCTCTCTTTAGAATTCTTCACTGACATTTGTTACTTTTCAGCCCACATTTATGTCCAATAACGGAATTTTTTTTAATGTGCTAAAATTGATCAGTGTTGTGATATTGCCAATTACAATTAGGCTCTTGAGGTTACCATCATTTTTGCTGATATTGACTTGACACAAAAAAGATTTAACGTATTACATTAAACAATCACTTTCTATAAACTATCAAAAAAAATAGAGTCCAATGTGACATATACAAATGTCTTGTTTTGTCCGATCATCCAAGACCTAAAGACATACAGTTTACACTGACATAAAGTAGAAAATCCCCTCGTTGGAGGAGCCGGAATCTAAGTACATTTGAAAATGACAAAAACAATACTCGATTATTGAACGTTCATTGTTATCAAAACAGATACATTTTTTTTGATTGATAAATGGACTAATTGTTGCAACTCTAGATTAAACCACAGACACTGTGTTATTTATAATTGCATCTGTATATATTTAGAATTCAGAATAAGTAATTTAGAATATGGTGTCAAATATTCAAAGGTTTAATCCTGAAGCAGTATGAGACACACTGGAGAGTAATGTACCTGGACTTTCTTGAGTGCAACCAGCTGTCCTTCCAGCAGGTATGTGGCTTTATAGACCTCACTGAACTGGCCCCGACCAATCTTCCTCTCGATGCGGAAGTTTGCCAGAGTACAGCAGTACTTATAACTTGGCATGTTTTTCTATACATGAAAAAAAACATATTAAAAGCTTTAACAATACAGTGCATTATAGTGCATTTTAGATCTTAGCTGAATCAAATAAATATCTCTCTCTTAAAAAATAACTATTGGCTTAACTGCACTTTCAAACAAGAATCACCCCAATCTACAGGCAAGTAATGTAGCGGTTTATTTCACTGATTAATTATTTCAGCTCATCTCCTAAAAACGCACTCAAGCAAAATGCCATCTGGTGGTTTTTTCAAAAAATATAGAAGCCCTTCAAGACTGGGACCAAAGCACTACGTCAGCTCACTGATTTTAATTGTTTTTTTCGCCAGGGTTCAAGCCTCGATCCTCATGGATCTTTGGTCATCTCTCTCTCTTGCTCTCTCTCTTTTTCCCTCCCCTGCTTTTTGTCTCTCCTCAGTGTGTGCATCTCATTTCCACAAATCACAACACTACAATAAAACCAGGTCCATTCCACTCTCCAGTTTCAGATTGTTAAACCTATGTGATTCTCTGTGTGCCACCTGGACAAGTGACATCCCCTGTGCTTCCATCCAATCATCTCCAGAGACCAATTCCCATCCTTCTGTTTCCCCTATGCAGCTCTACAGCAGGACCCACACTCTTCACCACCATCTACCCATCTCCTGTTGTTGAATAAACCAGCTCAAACCGTATCTCTACTTCAGCCTCTATTTCTGAGTCCAAAAGAACAAAATCCCTAACAGAATAATCTGGCTAACATGCACCCAGCGGAGCCTGAACAGCTAAGGCAAGCCTTCCCCTCGCAAGGTGTCCTCCTTGTTAAACACGACCAAGCCCTCATGGAGATAAAAGGCATTCTCTAAAGACTTAACCACCACCTAGTCGGAGGACATCTGCACCAGTTAGTCACTCACCATCCCATGGTAGCGGCACCTCCTCAGCAGACCCCAGCAGTGCCACCTGCGATGACCCAGGAGACCTTCGTTCCCACACCAGCCAGATACTCAACATTATTTGGACTGACCATCTGCTACCATCAGCTACAGGGGAGGCTGATGAGTGCTGCTGAGCGCTGATGAGCAAAACCATCATCTCCCTGACTCCCTCTTCTTGCCTGCAGCTCCAGGGCTCCCCCTCATGGCAACAGCCTTCCCTACCTCTCCACGCCCTTGACTCTGATGCTGATGACAATTTTATTGACTCGAACTTAGTCCTAGAAGCCGACCTCCCAACTGAGAGACTGCCCGAACCCAAAGCCATCCTTGCCCTCGATGGTAAAAGACTTGCACTTGTCACACACCACATACTTCCCCTCACCCTACTTTTGTCTGGTAATCACCATGACTCTCTCCAGTTTCATGTCATCCCCTCACCTCATTCACCCTTGGTTTTAGATCTCCCTTGGTTAAAGTAGCATTACCCCAGATTGACTGGTCCACCTCCAGCTTTGTCTGCTGGAGTGTTTTCTGTCACTTACACTACCTTCACTCAGCCATCCTTCCTCCCGGCACTCCCTCACCCAAACCACCACTGACCTCACTTCCATTCCCAGTGATTAACATGAGTTTAGGGGACTATTTAGAAAAAAAACAGAGCACATTCACTTCACCAAACATATGAATGTGTAACCAACTTACTGCCTGGTGCCCCTTATGCCATCTAGTAGACTCTATAATCTCTCCAAGCCCAAGAGGGAAGCCATGGAGAAGTATATTACAGAGTGAATTGCTGCTGGACAGATCCGACCTTCCTCACCCCAGTCAGTGCTAGGTTTTTCTTTGTGGAGAAAAGATATCATTCTCCTGCATAGATTTTCAAGGACTAAATGACATAACCATCAACAACAAGTATCCACTACTCCTCACTGTCTCTGCTTTTGTTTGACTACACAAGGTCACCATCTTTTCCAAGCAAGGTCTCCTCACTGCAGAATGCAACTACGATATGGAGAACTGGGAACTTGCAGTTGTGTTGACCCTAAAGGAATGGAGACACTGACTGGGGGAGCAGCTCATCATTTCATTGTTTGGACTGACCACAAGAACCTTGCCTACCCATGCTCGGCGTAAAGCCTTAACTAAAAACAGTCATGTTGGGCTTTCTTCCAGACAAGGTTTAATTTCACCCTGACATACCACCCCTACTCCAGGAACCTCAATCCCAGAAGAAAAATCATCAGAAACCATCATGATTGTCCATTTGTTTGTCATGGACTCAGTCAAGTCCCAGGTGCTCCAGTGGGGACACATCTCCGGTTTCACAGAACCCTAGCCCTGTTATGACAACAGTTTTGGTAGCCAACTATCATTCCAGACACCAAAGGGTTGTCTCAGCCTGATCTGTCTGTGCTCCAAGCAAACCATTTCCCCTGCCCCCTGAAGGACTCCCTTTGATCCCTTCCAAGACCTCATCACCCCTGGTCCCACATTGCTGTGGATTTTGTAACCATACTTCAATCTTCTGAAGGTAACATCATTATACTCGCAATAGTCGACTGCTTCTCTGAAACTGTCCAATTTGTGCCTCTTCCCAAGCTCCCCTCTGCTCTAGAAATGGCAGACTTCCTGGTCCTTCAGGTGTTCCACCTCCACAGCATCCCCATTGACACTGTCTCTGACCAGGGCCCCCCATTGGCCTCTTAGGCTTGGAAGGCTCTCTCTCAGGCTTTGGGGGCCATGGCAAGCCCCTCAACCAGATATCACCCCCAGTCTAATGGGCAGATGGAGCAGGCCAACCATGACCAAGAATCACTGCGTTGTGTAATGGCTCTACATTCTGCCTCCTGGTCTGCTCACCTCCCCTGGATCAAATACGCGCATAACTCCCTCATTAGTTTGGCCACAGGTATGTCCCCATTTATGGTATTTAACGGTTTGCAACCATCATTGTTCCAAGCCCAGGAATATGAAGTTGCTGTTCCTTTGCTCCAGGAGCACCATCACCGATGCCACCAAGTCTGGCTAGCAGCCGTGCCATTGCCCGCCCATTCAGCGACCCAAAATCAATGTATGACAGATTGGCGTCAACCCCCTCCAACAAACAGGTCAGAAGGTCTGGCTCTCTTCACAGGAGCTCCCCCTACAAGTGGACCTCCTGTAAGTTGGCCCCCTTATTCTTTTGCCCATATTAGATTTTAAAAAATAATCAACCCCAAGGTTGTCCAGCTAAAACCCCCTCCAGCACTAAAAGTTCACCCAGCCACCCACGTGTCCTTCCTCAACCTGGTCTCTTCCAGCCCTCTGTGCCCCCCCTGGCTAAGCGACCACACCCCCCCCCCCCTTGCTTGTGGATGACTTGTCAGTCTACATGGTCTAGTGGCTGCTGGACATCCAGTGACAAGGCCAGGTTTTGGTCTGGAGGAACAATCCTGGATCCCCAAGGCCAAGATCGTGGACCCTTCCCTGCTACAGGACTTACACAGTGTGTGTGGAGGGCATGGCTCACCTAATTTCCAGAAGCTGCAGAGCAGCATAACTGCATCCCATCCCACTAATCACAACACTGCAGGAAAACCTGGTCCACTCGACTCTTCAGTGTCAGATTGTTAAGCCTATGTGATTCTCTGTGTCCTCCACTTTGATGACCCATTTCCAGTGCTTCCATCCTCTCCAGAGACCAATTCGCAGCCTCCTGTTTCTCCCCTGCACCACTATAACAAGACCATTGCTCTCCACTAACCTCTAACATCTCCTTTTGTTCAAAAAATCACCTTAAATCGTATCTCTGCTTTGGCCTCTTCTTCTGGCTCTAAAAGAAAAATTCTCTAACATTTTGTCTCATATATGGTACTATATTTCCAGAAGCCTGCATGTTGATGCTGTTTTGTCATACGTTACAGTAAAATAATTAATAAATGCATCTAAAAAGCCTAGATATAACACATATATTCTAATATGAACAAAAATATGAGTATAAAATATCAATACACAGTATTGATGTTGAGTAGATCCAGCAAAGTATTGTGTACTTATGATTATGTCTTGCTAGTGTATACCGTCATATTTCTCAGTTATTCTCCTAATTTTATCCCACTAATGTGCCTATCACAGTTAAGCTACAAAACATTGCAAACTGTAAAACTGTATGAAGCTCTCTGAAACCCCAGGGACTTCTGATGCTTCAGAAATCATCAGTCTCAGGGTGTTCTTCATTGATGCAACTTTAATGTAGTGCATGTCACAGGAGTGAAACCAGCCTACCAGCACCTCTAAAGCTCCTTAATAAAAAAGTTGTTTCTCCCTGTCGTTTTGGTTATAAAAGGGGTTATATGCCAGACTAATTCCTGGACAGGAGCAGTGACTTCCTAGAGTCAAAGCTAGTTTTCTGGCAACCTCACGGTGAGGATAAGATTCCAGGAAGTTACTTCACCAGGCAAAGAAATAATACAGCATACAATCCCCTTTAAAACCCCAAATTTATTTTTCAAATTTATTTTAAGGATTAAAATTAGATGTTAAGTGTTCATTAGTGCGCTTTAGAAGTGTTGGTGCGTCAATTTTGTTAAATAAGAAGCAGTTGTGTTTGAATATATGTTATGAAAATTAGAAAATATTATAGAAGAGCTCTATCACATTTTAGAACATGCATTATTAAGTTTTTTACTGTATTGTAAATACTGTCAAATGACATACTACTTGGTGTCCAACCTGATCCTCGAGACCAGGTATCTTGTAGAGATTGTTGTGGTTGTCTAAGTTGGGCTGGTAGTTGTTCTGGGCGTCCATGGTGACATAACACCAACCCACTACTGTAACAAGGAAGATAACAGTTAAAATTTTCATTTATTCAGCAATTTACAGTGATACAGGAATTTATTTTACAGAGCAAGTAAGTAATTAGAGGCGGGTGGGAGATATGGAAGTATGAGATATGTATGAAAGCAAGGTGACCTGCTGTAAGGAAATCAGACTGGCAGGTGGCTCAGGTGGTTCAACTGTCTGAAAAAACACACTTATAGGTGTAATAATAAAAAACTATAGAAAAATAAAAAACTTAAATTTACTTAAGTATTCAGACCCTTATTTGAGTACTTTCTTGAAGCCACTCTGGAAGCGGTTACAGCTTAGAATCTTCTTGGTTAGGTTTTAGAAGCTTTGAACACTTGAATTTGGGCAGTTTATTACATTCTTCCAGAGCTTCATAAAATTGGATGTGATGCGTCCATAAACTGCCATCTTCTGGTATTTCCTAGGCTGTTCTATGGGTTTTAAGTCTGCACGTTGGCTGTGCCAGTCAAGGAAAGTCAGGGACTTGTCCCAAAGCTTCTCCAGGATTGTCTTGGCTATGAGCTTGACTTTCTGCCACAGGTTTTCTTCAAGGACTTTTGGCTGCATTCATCGTTCCCTCAGTTCTGATCAGTCTCGCTCTCCCTGTCTCTGAGGAGAATTCACATAGTATGATGGTGCCACTAATCAAATTGAATTTGACACAGGTGGACTAGTCAAGTTCTAGACACATCTGAAGGATATTTAAGCAAACAGAATACACTTGACAGCAATCTAAGAGGGGTTGTATACTTCTGTAAATGTTTTGATTTTTAATAAATTTGCAAGAATTTGATTGATTGGATATGGTGAAAATTGGTATAAATCTCACAGAAAACAAACTTCAAGGACTGCCTTTTTTCACATATGTAACATTGTAAAAATCAGGCACATCCTGTTTCAAAATGACACAGAAAAACTAGTTCATGCTTTTGTTAATTAGAGGCTAGATTATTTCAACTCATTATCAGGCTTAAATTAGTAATCTTTTCGAACTTTTTTTTAGCCCGTCCTCCACATTAATACAGCATTTTACTCACCCCAAAACAGAGATTTTCCAAAACAGCCTTCGTAGTGTGAAGGAATGTTCATATAACTATTGTATGTTATTTCTTCCCCTAGTGGGTAAGTGAGCATGCTAGTGGAATTTAGGTAGAACGGTTCTGAAATCTGTTTGATTAAAATCACCAGCTACAATAAAAATATAATCTGGTTGTTTTTCAACCTGAATGCTGATGACCTCCTTGTAGTGTATTTTTTAAAATTTACATCTGAAGGAAGGTTAACCAGCAGTAAAAAACACACTGGTGATCTCTAAAGTATAAATATATATAAATAATGCCATCTTAAAATTATACCTGTAAAAAGTAATCATGAATAATGCATGCCTCAGTGAAAAAGGCAAAAAAATAGCAAATTTTAAAAAATAACTTAAAAAACAAAATGATGCAGATTTATGGGCTCTATCTGCATTCGCCACTCTGAATATGCTAACCCTAAATGGTAATGTCACTGCGTGAAAGTTGGATGTGTGAATAAGCAATTGTTTGTAACACATTCAGCATATCAACTTTACATTTAATATAAAAGTGTTTTGGGTTTTTTTTTACAGCTTTTTACACTGTCCACAAGATGCCAAAAAAATCAGGTGAAGAGGGTTTAAAAATTTTTTGATCAAGATATGTACTGACAGGATGTATTATTTTTATCAGTGTTTTCTGGGGAACAAACACTGTGATGGAGACACTTTAAAAAATTACCTCAAACTTATTCTTGCCCTCCCTCTACAGACATTTACTGTATTTCTGTTGTCCCCTGGCAGGTAGCTACTGTACCATCCCACTAGTTGACATGTAAAATGTGAATGTGCTCCGGGGATCACTCAGCAAAGCACTTTTGGACAAATCCTCATTGAATTTACTAATTCCACAACCCACTCTGTACTGCCATCCTGAGGTTGAACTTTACATTTTTAACTTATTCATTTAAATAATAAGTGAGTAACTGAAGAATTTGGACATTGACACAATTTTGCAATTTTGCCTCAAATTAAACAAGGACCCAATTATAAAAATGTTGCTCTATATCACTACCACTGGTTAAAACTTCATAGGATGTCTTTACATGCATGTAGGTTTCATGAAGGTTTCGCTGTTTTATAAACGGTTAGGTACACAAGTATTTGGACAGTGACACAATTTTCAGAAGTTTCGCTTCATACACCACCACAATGGATTCGAAACAAAAGAATCAAGATATAATTGAAGTGTAGACTTTCAGCTTCAGTTCAAAGGGTTTGACAAAAATAATGCATAACCATTTAGGGATTTCCACCATTTGTACAAGTAGTCTCTTCACTTTAAGAGGCTCAAAAGTAATTGTACAATACGACATAATTATAAATACAAGGATTATTATTATTATTATTATTATTATAACGATTATTTAATACTTGGATGAAAATCCTTTGCAGCCCTTGGACATCACAAAATAATGTATTTCCTCCCTTGAGATGCTTTGCCAGGCCTTAACTGCAGCTTTCTTCAGTTGCTGCTTGTTTGTGGGTCTTTCTGTCCTAGTTTTTGTCAAAAAGTGAAAAACATGCTCAGTTGGATGGAGGTCAGTGGACTGACTTTGCCATTGAAGAATATTCCAGTTCTTTGCCTTGAGAAGCTCTTGGGTTACTTTCACAGTATATTTTTGTGTCATTATCCATCTGTACTGTGAAGCACTGTCATTTCAGTTTTGCAGCATTTGGCTGAATCTGAGCAGCTAGTATAACCATTTACTCTTCAGAATTCAGCATGTTGCTTCTACCAGCAGTCACATGATCAACAAACACTAGTGACCAAGTTCCATTCACAGCCATACATGACCATACAAAAACTCAGCCTCCACCATGTTTTACAGATGATGTCTAGGCTTTTGATCATGAGCCATTCCTTTCCTTCTCCATACTCTTTTCTTTCAGTCATTCTTGGTACCACATACTGAGAGATCCCAGGAACACCTAACTAATGCAAATTCTGTAGGGGGAACAGGCCACACCCAGCCATGAAACGGATGGTCAGTCAGTTGTCTAACTCTTTTTGAGCCTCTGAAAATGAGGAACTATGTATAAAAATGGCTGTAAGTCCTAAACAGTAAATGTAATATATCTGTTAAACCCCTTGAACATAAACCTGAAAGTCTGCACTTTGATCACATATTGATGGTGTCATTTCCAATCCATAGCAGTGATGTAAAGGGGCAAAATTGCAAAAAAATGTCTCAATGTTCAAATACTTAGGTATCTAACTATGTCAATACAATTGGAAACTTCCAGCAAACCTTATAGAGCAAAAAGAAAATGAAATGATAACAGCTTTAAGCCACTTCTGTTACAGCTAGAGTTCTAATTGTTCTTTCTGACAATGAAGCTGAAGCTTGCTGGGTGCCTTCAGTGATGACTCATGATGATGAGGACTTTGCTCTAGTTTTAAATGCAAATGCAAAGGCCATTTCCAAACAAGTGGTTCACTGAAAGAAAGTCATATAGTGAGCTGGTGAGTGGCCACTTAATTTGTGTCCTTTTTTGTGACTACCTGAATCATCTAAGCTTGATCTTGTGCTCTCTCTCTCCAGCTTAATTCAAATAAGGAAAAACTTTGAAAGGGTGTCCATAGCATTTATATGTTCTGGAACAACAATCTCATTATTATATGTGATTCCCTGTACTTACATTGGCAAGTGCTTAAGTATTAATGACCTGTTTTAAGTACAAATAACTGCTAAAATGTCTAAGCTGGGTCATGCTGAAACTTGCTCCCTGGCCTAAAACAGTAGAAGCATGATTCTTCAACAAACCCCACCCCCTTTGACCAACCCATTTCTGGTAAGTAAATTTTAAAAAATGTAATTGAGTGTTCATGCGCTAACTTGTGCTCACTTTCACCTATTCAGTTCTACTAACCATTAAAATTTCAGTAATGCCAAGTGGGCCACATACTATGACATCAACAGAAATCTCTCAAAATGTATTGTATTCCACTAAAGCAAGAGAAAAAATCAGGGTGTGTGGAGGCCGCCTGCTGAGAAAAAAACTCACACCCCAAAATGAATAAACTCTCCTGTGAACAAAAGCCTCAGATTTAAGATTTTTCTTCTATTCCAGTGATTCAGTGGTCCACAAGACTCCCTCTGGCTCTTAAACAGTGTTTTAGCTGGAAAATTGTACAATATAATTCGGAATTGTCTTTGGTTTAATCACTCCCCATTAAGATAAACCAACGAGAGAAAAACCAGGGATGGCTTCAGTAATTTAACATGTCTATATAATCATCCAAAATGCTGTAAGATTGTTTGGCAGTTACCACCACAGGCACACACACAAAATACCTTCCAAGAATCCAGACAAAATTTATGACAGATCAAATTTCACTGTTCTTGTTTAAAAAGACTTAGTGAGACGATGGCTATGTATGTATGTTTGGTCTATGGTGCTGTGTTTCTCTTGGGATTTTTCAGTCACTTATGCCTGCCTAATTTAAGTCTCATATTCAAAGACCTGTTTTCAAAAATGAAACTGAATGTGGATTTTACATTTTAGAAATGAACAAGGCTTTCTGTTATTACTAGGCTTGTTTTTACTACACTACTTAAGTATTTTTACAATATTAAAATTCTTAGTACCTCCTAGTTAGGTACTTAACATTTTACATTGCTACATTTAAAGTCAAAATCATTAGAGTAAAAACAAAGGTCATGTGACGAAGTCATGATTGATGTGTGAGAACACAACAATTAAAAAAAGAGCCAAATTACCAGCTGCAGGACTGATGAAGGTGTTGATTTATTGCACCACAGCAAGTGTCCCAAATCAACCACAACTGCCATGTTACGTGACCAACAGGGGCATGCTGGGTCTGGCTAAATGCAAATAGCTAAAATTGGTGGCATGAAACATGAAGGTGGTGCAATTAAAAGAAAGTATAGACATACCAGGTTATCTTATAATTGTAAAGTTGTACAGTTTTAACACGCATTTGTGCATCACGTGCAAAATCTTAACTGATATCAGAATGGTAGGAGCTGAGTCAAGGGCAGCTTTACAAGTAAACTTGTCATAGCTAGGTATAGCAAGTCATCTCTCAAATATCCCAGGTTTATCCAGAATTTTTAATTGCAAAAATCCAAAAAATGCCACATCCTTGACAAAGGCTGGGGCTTCTTCAACTCAATGTTTCAAAACTTGGAGGAACACACTGAGACCAGAGAGGCTGAGTGCACTAGTTACATTCTGCAGTGAAAATTAACTAGCAGTGTCAGGCTGTTTAATTTAGGTAGTTTAATACTGCCGCATAAAGCCTACGGACATCTGCCTTGGTGTGCATATGTTTCTATTATTTTATTCAACCCATTTATATCAATGATGCTAGGCTAAATAACACAAACACCTCTCTGTAATAATTTACAGAGAATACAATTCAGCTCAACAACACTACACACTGAATCAACTGAATCAAGTTGTATCAATAAGTCTCTAATTAAATTTTATTGAAAACTCAACATTAAGGAAGATTTACTGTAGGACGGTTGTATTAGATTGCATTAGTCTTAGCTAGGTGTTCCTGACAATTACAAATGTACACACAGTTGACAATTTATCAGTTGTGTGCCCAGGCTGGAAAGGGACAGAGTAGAATTTATAGGTTGATTTTGGTGTAGTTGTCCCCTGGGAACTGCTTGTGTGCATTTAAATACCAATGAATTTAAACCTGCATATACACATGGTTGCCAAATTATGTTCTTCATTTTAATATTTTTTTTTTTCAATTATAGTCACCATATAATATTTTATGTCCCTCCCTTGTAAACTTTTAAAAATGTAATGCAGTAGCAATTACTCAGAACACATTTTAATCGACCTACTTTTTACTTTTATCTGAGTACAGTGTTATAAGAGCAATTTCACCTCCACTGGAGTAAAAATTCTTTTAAGTGAGAGTACTATTACTTGAGTATAATTTTCTCTACTCTTTCAACCCTTGATCATTGGCTCCTGACATTTCTAACCCAATGAAAAATTTTTGCTCATCGCTTTACTTTGTATGTTTGATTGGTCTTCCTCAACCTCAATCAAATTCAAGCATTGATATAGTTCAACCCTTCTCTTAATAGTTTGAGGAACTATGGAGACTCAGGAACTGGACTAGGAACTAAAGTGCCATTCACAAACGTCTTTTTGAATTTCCACCACATCTTAATAACTTGGAAGATTACACTAATTGTGCACTGTAAGGCAGTAAATGCTTATACACACACACACACATATATATACACACACACACACACACACACATATATATATATATATATATATATATATATATATATATATATATATATATATATATATATATATATATATATATATATATACACACACATATATATACATATATATATACACACACATACATACATACATATATACATACATACATACATATATACGTATACATATATACATATACACACACACATACATTCATATATACATACATTGATATACACACATATGTACATATACGTATACACACACCATTTACATAAATATACATACACACATATATATGTAATCATTTATCATTTCATTTATCACATTTTTATCATATTTGTGGTTTTTAAAATATTTTTTATTTCATTCATTTTTTGAGATCTTCTTGGTTAGACCTCCCCAATTCTCTTTCAAAATTCTGAATAATACCAATACAATATAGTGACTGAAGACAGAAAAGAATGGAGTCTTTTCATATCCGTTGAACCTGAGCTATTGACCCTAATTTAAGACACTATGTAAACTTAACCCAAATAGCTGTTTCCTGTTCTTCTGTCATGATGTAAAACAATTCTGTGCCACTTAGGAATGTGACAAAAGAAATTCATAAGTATTAGTAGGGAGATGTTCTTCAAAGTATAAATGGGTTAGACAGAAAAAAAGTCAAATATTCTAAACTCTTACTTGCCAACACCTATGACAATAAGTGAGCATATGTTTGTGCTGATGGGCGTGGGTATGCTTTTGCTTATGGGTGTTTATGCTTTGATAGACATGTGGCGTACCCTGCCTTCTGCCCAAAGCATGCTGATAGACTTCAGCCCACTGCAGCAGATAGTTATTAATCTGATCACTGCAGTTAGAAAGATAAGCTGAAGTTTCACTCGGAGACTATCAGTTAATGAGAAGAGCCCCAAGGTGTTTCTGTGGGGCTCTGTCGACATACAATAACACATGCATCAACTGAGGGGACTGCCAGCCAGCACCACCATAAGAAACATCAAGTTGAAAAAAGAAATAACAAAGAAAATATTCACAAATTAAAGGTTATGTCACCTGAGTCATCAGACATTTCACTGTATCCTTGTACTCAAACCCACCATATAAAAAAGAGTGGGTGTTTTACTTCAGCTTCCTGCCTTCGAGTTCTATATTTGCCTCCAATATAAATGGCCTCTTTCCTGCTCTAATATGTCAGAACTCTTTCTGCCACTATCCATTCAAAGCATCAGAAAACAAGAGTAAAACCTTCCTCTAGCTACGTTACACTGAATTCACACACACTAAGGTTTAAATTTTGTTTGAAAATCAAAGCTAATAAATGACATAAATGAAAAACGAAACAGTCCTTTTTGAACCTAGAGAACTAAACTAGATATTAAAAGTCCCTTTTACACATTCCTGTTATGTTCCCACAGCTATTGAAGAACCAGGAAGATTAGGGAAATTAGCCTGATGGCAGGTTGAAAAATAACAATGGCCTCTTTTCAGATGCAATTTGCACACGAGAAAACATCTGATATAGGCTTTTTAAGGCCAATACTGACTTTTATATTTGAGTGCTGTAAAAGTTTGCACATTTATTCCTAGTGTTTTTCCACAGGTCAAATAATCTCTCTAATGTTACCAGTTTTAGCTATCTTTTTTGAAATGTGATGGTCAGACATTAGCTATGGGTTTTTTTTTCCAACCTGATTAATACTCGAACTAAATGTTAATATTTTTGCGGATTTAAAATATCTTGGAATGAAAGGGGTGGAGGGAGCCCCAGTGAATGACATTAAGTTTATCTATAAGTTTTTTGAATCTTGTAGAACTCAGTTCTCCTGTATTGTATTCCTACTTCCAACAGATTTCCTATTGAATTTCTCCTTTCTGCTACATTTGTGTCTGGCAATTTTTAGAGATTGCGAAAAGGAAATCTTGGACATGATTTTAACATTATACTTTTCACTTTTAATTCTTATATACAAGGGAACAGCATTGTAATCAAGCAGCAGAGGAAAAAAGAATTATTTACGTCAATGATACCGATCAAGTCAACCCAATTATGCTCTGAGAGAATGCAAAAGCACATATAAAAAGAAAGACACAAAATTTGAAGTTTTGAATAGTTACATAGAATTTCACAGGACACTTAAACTTTAGGCTCACTTGGTGAATTAAGAAAAGAACTAGATTTTTTAACCACTCAACACTGAAAAAGCTTTAATATTTACTGGACAGAGTTATCAAGATAGTTGTGCTAAAGTACTAAAGATACTATCCCACAAACAGAAGAAACAACAAACAAAAGATAATATAGCACATATTTAAAAAAAAAAGATAGAAATATAAATAATTACAACTCCAGGGGATTGTGCAGGAGCTTGCACATTACTACACAATTATATAGTACAGAGTGGGATCCGAACAATGGAAAAAAGTGCAGAAATATTTAGAACAAAATTTGCCACTGTTTCTGTCTAAGTAAATAAGTTTAGCTATATAAAAACTAAAAACTGGTAAATGTCCAGGAAATAATGGCTTTACTGGAGAAATTTATATGGTTCTTGAAGATGACTCAATGTATAGATTAGAAAGGGCTTTTAATGGGTCATGAGAATGTGTGTTGGGCAAATACTTGGAGTAATTCTGTCATCTCTGTAGTAAAGTAAGGGAGGTAAAGACCCAATATATTGTGAATCCTGCAGACCTCCTACTTTATTAAATGCTAACCAACATTTATTAGGTGGGATTATAGAAATATTGTACCATGTATCATTGACCCCAGCCAAACGAGATTTATAGCAAACAGGCAGTTCTCAGAAAATGTAAAATGTACTTCAAGTGTAACAGCACTTTGATTTTGGTATTGAATGCTGAAAAAGCTTTATGTATGGTATGGTAATATTTGAAACTTGCTATGACTTTGGCCTCCAGCCCACCTTTATTAAAGAGCATGCTATATACTGTTGTGATGTTGGCTTCTGAGGGCTTCTTGTCATGACTGTACATTAAAAAACTCCGCTCCAGGCCTCATCCAATGAGTGGTTGTTCGTGAATATATTTACTGATGGTTCTCAGGATATGCTTGCAGGAAAAACAGGATTTAAAATGTTATTTGAATATTTTGGGATTTAAAATGCATCCACCTTTCGAATATAGTGTCTGTATTCACATTAATTCACAGATGGCAATCCTGCAGACTTTGTGGTGGATAAAGAGTCCAGAAAAAAAAAAAGTCTTGCCATCCACTCAGATTCTGCTGCTGCCAATTTTGCTCTCAAAAATGGCTCACCCCGACCTGATACTGGACATCTTGTGTTGTTAATACAGAACAGAAAAGATTGGATGTGCTTTTCATTGTTTGATGGGTACCAGGGCATTTAAGAACAGAGGGTACTGAAGTTTCAGAGAAAATAGCTAAAGAGTCTCTTACAAGGGAAAATGTAGATTTAAAGACTATGCTGGATCTAAAAGACTTATCAAAGATTTTTTTCTGCATCAGCATCATTAAAAAAATTTTAAGCAATAAGTGGCAAAAAGAGTAAAAGGAAGAAGAGAGGGGAGACTTTTTCTATGCAAGACACTGTGAAAAGGAAAAGGTCATTGTTCAGCTCTCACAGAAGAAATAGAGTCATCATGACCAGGTTATGACTTGATCATTGTGGCTTTTACAAACTTTTTCAAGCATGCAGATGGTTTTTGTTCATGTGGGAGTCCTGAAACTGTACACCATGTTCTTCTTGCCTGTACAAATTACAGAGTTGAAAGACAACAACTGTTTAAAGAGCTGTCTAATTTGGGAGTTCCCCCCTTTTAATGAAGTTGTTGCTTTCTCTTAGAAATAACAATTGACTAGTTGGGAAGGCTATTTTGAGTATATTGCGTAATACTGGATTATAGAATATGAACTGAAACAAATCCTTTTGTTTAGTCACAGTGGAAGGTAGCATTACACTTCATAGCATACAGCCTGCCAGAAATGTATTTGAGGAAGAAGGTCTCAGTTCCAGGTTCAGCTGTCTAATCATTAGAGCGTGCCTACAAAATAAAGGCTACAGGGAATGCAATACCAGTGACTGCAATGTCAGAACGAATACAACTCTGTTGTTGTTGTGGTGGAAAGAAGGCAACGTTAGATATCAGCGGATATAATTTGCATTTTTGGACCACATACAACAGTAAAACCTCTGCATCTTTTGTCTGTATAATGCATTTTACAACTAGTATCAGCAGGTGCGGCCAACCAGCTAGCTAGTTACGCTGCTACTGATCAGTTGGGCCAGTGTGTCAATTCAGAACCCCAAACTGTAAGTACTGACTAAAACGCTTTGTCTTTGTGGCTTATTATCAAAAGCTAAAGGCAATGGCAGACTTCATACACTAACTTTACAATGAGCAGGCTTTTAGACCGAATAGAGGGATAGAAGCATACAGCAATGAGGACCCGATTTAGCAGTTTTGATTCTATAGGATAGTTTAATTTGAACTTCATAAAGAGCTTTCACCAGATTTGTGGATTATACTGTGGTGTTTCCACTCACACTGCAGCTCCTAAAAGTACTGTAGTATGTTTCAAAATACTGTGGGAAATATGACCAGCATCCACAAGTCCACCACGTATTGAGTAATTCACAGGGTATCACTGGCACTGAACCCCTGCCTTTTGTGGTATCCTCACCTCCCCTCTAAAGCAGAGTCAGCGGTGGTGAATCAACAATTCCACCAGGACTCATGCATTCTTGGCATCTCAGACTGCATTATGGGACTTGTCCAGATCCAGGCGTCATTTCCACAAGAGTATCTTTCTGTCGACCACAAGACATACCTTTCAATCATTTTCAGATTGCTTGATATGCCAATTGAAAGTTCTTTAATTTTTTGGCAAGATGGCCTGGATCTACCTATGACCCATGCATCCTCTGGGAGAGTGTGTTATACCAGGACTTCAAGGCTGGAAGAACGACGGCTTTGTGAAAATGGTGGCTACCCACTGAAATGCTGGCTGATGAAATCAATAATGGCTCAGAGGACTGAGCAAGAATGTTGGTATACCACCATCCACTGCTAGGTCAAAGCTAGGTCAAATCTTGAGTAATGCATCAGAGTCTTCAAGAGTAGTTAATCTACAACACAGGACTATCTCACAAAAAAAAAAACCTTTCACAGAAACTGTGATTAGCCTATTTCTTCCATTACTTCCCCTTAAACTTCAGTAACTGTCTTCATGCTGTCTGATGTGTAAACATGAAGCCTACATACTTGGATGTAATAACATGTAAAATACAGGATAAAGCTAAATAAAGTTGAAAAATAAAGGTTATTCAATCAAGTGAAAGGTACGTTTATGAATAACGTGTACAAAAAAAGAGAATTAAAGCCCTAAAATTTGTGCATATCTTCATCATCTCTGCTTTTTGCAGTGATCTGTGTGTCAGCACCATGGATAGCATGTAGAGGATTATAGACTAAAGTGGGGAGAGGGAGACAGAAATGATGCTATCCATGGTGCTGACACTGAGCTGACCTAGACATAGACGTATTTTAGGAATTTAATCCACTCATTTTTTTCTTTAATATCATCACCTTATGATAATTCTAATTATCCAGAAGTGTCACCAAGTGGATCCCCCTCCCAAGTCAACACCATCAGCCAGTGCAGGAGGAAGACCTGCACCCTGTGGGGATGTTAGTGGACGACAAGTCCGTATACACATTGTTAAGGCCGCATACATTCAGACAGATCTCCCTTAGATAAAAGACAAAGAAAAGAAACCAAAAGAGAGGAGAGTAATGCTTGTAAATAAATATTCTATTGTGTAAGTTAGATTGTGGTTTATTAGTTATTATTATTCAGTTCAAAATAACTTCAGTTAAATGTCAACTTGTGGTACAAAAAAAAAAAATTGTACGTGCAAAAATATAAAAGTTAGAATGAACAGCAATGTCTGTGAAAGAAATAAATTAGACCTATTCATTACATTAGATTGTGGTTGATTACTATTATTATTATTTGATTTATTTCAAAACAACATAGGACTGCTCCTCTTCAAAAATACAAGAGGAAGGCCTGTGTCGTTGTTGGAGCAACAATATTTCTAGTGGTATTTTCTGTTTTTCCAACTAAAGCTTTTTTTTTTGCCTTGGGTTGAGTGCTAGTGTATTTAGTTTGCAGACCAGTCATTTTCTCTGAGCCTTTGAACCTTGAGCTGTAAAAAAAATCCGTGAGATCCAGGAATTTATGGTATATCTGAAATACAGTTAAACAGTGAACTGGTTCACTTTAGTAAACATGGTGACATAGAGCTAAGTATTATCATCATAGATGTGAAAAAAATGGGATCAAGATAGAATTGAATATTTAAAAAGACAAAGTCAAAGATAATTTACGATACAATCAAAAATTTGGCAATAACTATGGAAAAGTTTACCTTCTGAGATATAAATTTAAGTATTATGTTAAACTCAGCTGAAACAAGATCTACATTGATGGTAAGTGGCTTCCTTGTCACAATGGATAGTTTCATATGAACAAATACATTGCCTCTCTTTATTGGTTTGGAAGTATTTAAAATGGGATATGATGTTATATTTTTTTATGGAATGGTAAAAAACAGAGAGGGAAAAGGACAATACTTAAAATGGATTAAAAAAAAAAGAGGCAGATTATGTCTTCCTAATTTACAAATTACTTTGTAACTCACATTAAAAACATAAACCTTAGTTAAATACGTATTCTCAATTTAATGGATACAATACAGTTATTAAAACAAAACTTTTATAAAAAAAAATAACTGGAAAAAGAATAATGAACACTGGGGTAAAATTACTATGAGATGTATAGTAAAATTATGACTATTAAGGTTTACAGGTTTTTATAGATTTGATGAATGAGCAGGGTATAATATAGTGATATGTTTAGTGGGCTGGACTTAGTAAAGATTGGAGTGGGTAGAGGTATGGTTGATAACAAAAGGGAAAGACTCTGTATTGGGAACATTTGTATGTGATTAGTTGTGAGGGGCGAATGCTGAACAAAGATAAAAAAGAGATTTCTGTGTTGGGGGGAGGTGGGATGTCTGCTTCCTCCAATGGACAGTCAGGGTCACGGTTCAGCTGAGTGCAACCATTGCTCTCACTCTTAAAATTTTCTCAATCTGCTCACCAAATTTTTTGTTCAGTTAAGCGCCTGTAGAGAGCCCACTTTCCCAGTGTACAGCTGACTGAGTTACATGTAGCAAATTTGAGTCCTCTCTCACTCTGATTCCTCACACATAATTATTTCATCAGGCAGTTAACATTTTTCAGACTTCAGTCTTTCTGAGCTCACCATCATTTTGACAGGTATTATTCTTGGCTGTTTGACCGAAATTCTCTCTGGTTCATTTCTGGTTGCTTTACAATATCGCCACATTCACCCGTTCAACACATATTCATACAGCGCTTTCTATACCAGAACACGCACACTAACACACCAAGAATACATTGGGTAAAGCCACCCACCAACTTCCTGGTTAGTGGATAACCAACTCTACCCCCCTGAGCAACAGCCCCCATTTGTAGTCACACTGAACTGTTTATTTTTGAATTATAGGACAACCCTGATTCCAGAGTGGTAGAGAACTCTCAACATCATGTTTTCCATTCGTTCAGTTTAGGCACTGTGCAAAGATGCTTAGGCACAGCGCCTAAGTCTTACAATAGCAGGGAAAACTCTGGTCTATGTATGGTGTTACAGAGATATCTACTGTGGATAGCATGATAACCAGCTAGCCCCGCTCCCTCTCATCTCATAATTACACTTTATACCTCAAGAGGTAATAGGGAGTCAATGTAATGTCCAGTCTGCTCTAAGTCAAACATGAGAGGATGAGGAAGTAGCTTTGCTCAGGGGACGTATTTTAACCTCTGTTCAACAAGTCAGTGAATGGATCAGTAAATGCAATGATGGCAGAAGCTCTTGGCAAGTGACCATGGCTGCAAGAAATCACATTCCCAATGCAAAGAAAGGATCCGGCAGAAATAGAAGCAAAATGAGAGTTATAATGGCATTACTTTCTACCGCTGGTGATAGCTCTTGGTGAGCAAAGGAATGACGTTTGAAACTGAACTAACAATGTTTCTTCTAGAGTGGTAAGTAAACAGCTGTTAATGGCAATTTTGGCTAGTTGGGATAGCAAATACTTATATATGACCTTTAAATATCAAATATAAACATGAATTAAATAATTAGAAGATTACATCAACAGGGAGAACTGTGTGAAAGAAAAATGGTGGGGAGATGTAATATACAAATTTCAGATGATGAGTGGATAGAAATGAATTAAGGTATATATGAAACTATTGCATCCAATTTGTGGAGAGAATACACATAAAAAATCATGGATGAAAGAAGACTGCTTTGAAATTAATTACAAGAAGTGGCCATCAAGTAAACATATTTAGAAACTCCATTATATTATAAGAACTCCTGAATCTTCACTTTGTCTACATAGTTTGTCTTCTACCATCTTTCTAGACTTTCACCATCATAGTTAACACTGCCTTATCAAATCAGTCTTTCTGCTACCAGTAGTTCATCATAGACTAGAGAGTTGTTTCATAAAACAGGATTATAGCAGATTAAGACAGGATTTTTCAGATATCCTGGCTGAATTTAGCCAGGACTTAGTTACACGAAAGCAGTGGCTCATAAGTTACCATGGAGATTTATTCTGTGAAGCTAACCTGGTCCGGACCAGGCTAACAGCCAAGCCTGGTTAATCTCTTTCTGTTAAGTCAGACACCGACTGGTGGCATCTGATGCGTGTCAACAGAGTTCTTTTTAATGGGGCAACACCAAAATGGAGAGTTTAGAACATGGAGCGTCATCACCATAGAAATGACTTGATTTACATTTAAATCAATGTATTTTTAGTGTCTTCAACAATTTGAGCCAATTTTTAAGGCACTATGGGTTAAAAGCATGACTCTTCTTTCCTTTGCCACTGGTGCTACAAGTAAATCAAACAAACAAACACTATGCAGCTTATGTAGCAAGTAGGTTATTAATAGGAATGATGACTTAATGGCATATCAATATATAGCTTGTCAATTAACCAATACGAACCCAAGGTGACAGGTTTGTAAAAGCAATAGTGGGCAATTGCCATGGATGTGCACGTTTCGGAATTACTTACATCTGGCTTGACATAGCTGTACCTACTCATCCTGGCCTGGCCTTCATGAAACATAAAAAGCCAGGATGGACTGACCACACTACTCGTTTTTTCCATAATATTGGATTTCTAAATTTCACTCTTGTGAAACAGCCCCCAGCTGTCACATCCTCATCCGTTTAAGTCCTTATGTGTAATGTCTGTGCTGCATCTTTCCATGTGAAGTCTACTGTGATACACTGATGTCTACCTCCAGCCCAGTAAAGGTGTATTAGTGTGGTTTCATATGTACATATACACATACAGACATATATACATACACATATATATATATATACATATATATATATATATATATATATATATATATATATATATATATATATATATATATATATATATATATACAAATACATATATACATATGTTCATATATATACATGTACACACATATATATAAACACATATACACATTTACACAATTATAAATGCACACATACACATATATAAACATATAAACACATATATACACATATATATACATACATATACATAAACATACACATATATACACGTATATATACACACATATATACATATACACATATATACATACATATACACATATACACATACATACATATACACATATATATACATATATACACTTTTATACATATATACATACATATATATGTATACATATATACATATATATACATATACATAAATATATACATATACATACATATATACACATATACACATATATATACATATACATATACACATATACATACACATTATATAAATATACATACATATACGTATACACATATATGTATATATACACATATACATATACATATACACATATATACATATACATATATACATATACATATCTATGGATATATTTATACATATATACATATATACATACATATATACATACATATATATACATATATATATATATATATATATATATATATATATATATATATATATATATATATATATATATATATATATATATATATGTATATATATATATATATATATATATATATATATATATATATATATATATATATATATATATATATATATATATATATATATATATATATATATATATACATATATACATATATATATATATATATATATATATATATATATATATATATATATATATATATATATATATGTATAGTCCTCACAGTCACACAGGTCGCTGGCTCCCTGTCAGAGCTGACATGTGACTAATTTTAGCGAGTTATTTGACCTTGAAAGCCCAGGCATCCTCATGACCACCAACAGCTACCCCTTCAATACCACACTGCAGCCACTGTATTACCCCTGCTCCCTTCTGATACTATCTGATATGATTTAGCAATGTTCATTTATACCCTCAAACACCCATAAACCCCAAACCACCAACACACAGACACAAGGTGCTTTTTTCACACTGAAAAAACTATCATGTTAAGACAGCCTGTCTGGAGGGGGGTGTGTGTTTGTGTGTGTGTTACATCGGTGCAATAAGCAGGCACTCGTTAGACTTAGTCTCTAAATATTTCTCTACAATTTTATGCCATAGACCACACTCAATACGTAATTCATTAGCTTAAAAGAAAAGGAGGAGATGACCAAGTTGCAATGCAATGTAATTAAATGTACTGTAATTACAAATTTGTTTCCTTCAAACATACTAAAAATTTGCCATTTTGAGGAAAATAACCCAGTAACTGCAGAAGGTAGCACTGTGTTGCAGTGGTTTCCTGTTGTGAAAGAATAGGCTACATGGAGGATATAAATATCTTAACAGTTACATTATGTTAAGATAAACACCACATAACTTCATTTAACAGGACTGACAGCAGCTGAATATTAAATTGACTTGACAGTGGCCACATGTAAATGAAAAATATTACCAAGGGTTCCGGATTTGAATCTAGTCTCAATGTCAAGCTACTTTGTTAAACTTATTTGTTTTCAACACATACAGCTATTTGTGTAAAACTGCTCACAGCTACATTCAGCTGTGATTAAAGCTGCGATTAAATATGTTTAAAGTAGACAGGAGGAATCAATGCAGCCGTGTTTCCGTCTGAGGCAGTGGGTAAATATCATTTCCATATGCTCGCCAACAGCAGTGGGCTAACGCTCTGCTAGCTAGGTTGGTTTTACTGCTTTCTGAAGTGAATTAAACAGACGGTACCGTTGTCAGTGAGGAGCTTTAATGCGATAAAACACACATACATGTCAACAATTATGGCTCACGCATCAAGTCTGAACGACAAAGTTAACAATTTCTAATGACGTGTATATAACGATGGTTGGGGACAGTTGTTCATAGTGAGCGTCTTACCTGAAAAGGAGTCAACAATGTCCTGCTAATTCAAAGCTTTCAACAGATTGATCGAGTTACATTGGTCCGTGTCGTTGTGCAACTGCTCACACGGACGGACCGACCCCCTCCCCGAGCCCGAGTCTCTGCCTGTGTGTGCGGTTGGTGCCGCTGCTGCCACGCAGGCTGTTCAGTAGTGGACGCGAGGACAACTTAGTGAATGAGGAGGGAAACTTCAAGGTTTAAAACCTATGCACGTTAAAGTGGTGGTGAGGTTGAAAATAGCTCCCTCTCTCTTACCTCAGCCCCCCCATGGTGGATGGGCTGTTGTTTGATAATATATATGAGACACACGTGACTTAAAAATTTAAGTATGATATAGAATACGGTAGCATAGGTTTGGGAAATACTGGGGTTTTAAGGCCTATTAATATTTCAGTGTCCTGTCACCAGATGCATTAGAAAAAGTGAAAATTCCCAAAAATTCTAAATAAACAGATAAGAAATGAATCTCTGTCTGTCTGTCTGTCTGGCTGGCTGGCTCTCTTCCTGTGGTTATCAAGAATATTGAAAATACAGATATAAGATAATTTATTCAAACCCTATGCAGCCATCCACCTGAACTGACTGGTTCTGGAGAAAGCTTCAAACATTTCCTCTGTACATGTTACATGATGTAAATAAAGACTGAAAACAGACTAGTTCTTGATTTGTTTGTTTATTTGTTGTCGTCAGGCATCCTCTAAACCGCAGGTGAAAAATGTCTTACGTGACTGTCTGAGGGACATCCCCACTGTTAGAGGGCCTGAGCTCACAAGCCGTGAAGACCCTGAGCAGTCCCCTTTCATCGGAACTCACCTGGCTATTACCCCAAGATATCTGTTACAGAGCCCCTAAAGGGAAGCACCGGTAAGGGAAAAGTCAATTCCACAAGCTGCCCAGCTGACTGAGACAGAGACTGAGGTGCCAAGTGACTGTGAGCCTCAGCTGCCTAGGAACCGCCAGACCATGGGTGCACAGCCCACATGGCCTTATTGATGGAGAGCATATGAGATGGTTGTTCCTCCGGTAGGTTCTCCAATCTCTGCTGAGGACCACTGAAGTTTTGTTAGAGCGGACTTTGGGTTCCTGGTCAACTCCCTGACCAAGGCCCTTCCTGCCCGGTTACCCAGCTTGGCCAGACGTCCAACTCTAGAAAGATTCCTAGTGGTTCTAAACTTCTTCCATTTCAGAGTGACTGAGGCCACTATGCTCCTGGGTACACTAAAAGCTTCAGAAATTGTTTTATATCCTTGTCCTGATCTGTGCCTTGCAACAATTTTATCATGGAGGTCTATAGAGTTTTTGGTCCTAGCATACAGTGTGAATTGTCAGTTTGCCACAGGTGGTCTCTAATCAAGTTGTAGACACATCAAGGATAGTTAAAGCAAACATAATTTGGAGCCACAGTATTTCTGATTTTTAATAAATTTTCAGAAATTTACAAAGGCATCTTTTCACATGGATTTTTGACTATAGATTGGTAAAAATGGTAATCTTATCCATTTAAAATTAAATCTAAAACACAAGAACATTGGCCATAACTGAGGGGGTCTTAATACACTCTGAACCCACTGTTTATTGATATATTGTGAATGGCTTCATTATATTGTCATGCAATTATCATTGTGACAAACTATCAACCTGCCTGCATGGGCCTACTCTCTGTATGTAGAGAATAGACAGGACATGAGAGTGGTGTAACTGTGCATGAGACTCAGTTTGGACTCAAAAGCAGAAATCCGACGTCTTGTTTGAAGGTTCAGAAACAGGTTAATTGTGTTATGTTTGTTTTATCAAACCTAAAAGCAGTAAAAGTGCGGTGGTCAACTGTATATAACTTTAGTTATAGTTAGAAAATCATCGGTACAAGTAAGTTCATTTTTGGTTTTCAATCAGCCATGAAACCTCAAGCTGCGCATATATACCTACTGTAGGCCACAGGTAACTAACGGCAAACACCGGCATGAATGTCTTATCACGAGACCCAGTCCTCGTCTACGAAATGTATCATGGAAGCTGTAGTTTGTCGAACTAATATCACTCTGTATGACAAACTCAAATGTCCGCCGTACAGAACTACAAGTACCAGAGACCAGTGCGAGACGGAGCGTGATCTACGCGTGTGGACAGACCATGGCGTAGTACAGCAATATGTGACAGAGTAGCACCAGAGAAACATCCCAGGACTGACGCATCGGCGCATCCTAATCTTCTGCCAGCGACGGCGGGGCGAAAAACAAGGATGGGGTCCCGTATCAAGTAAGACCGTTGAACTGCCGGAGGGGCCGAGGCTGTTATCAGCCTAGTGCCCCGTTGGCTTTGTCCTAGTGAGTCATTGGGGTAAATACAGCACAGTGCGAGGCCCTGACTTGTTGCGACACAGGCTAAACACACTGTTGGCAGTCCACTATGTTGACCAGAAGAAACAGTGTTCCCTTTTCTCTTATGGTCGGTGGTTTTTAAATGGATGGTTCAGACAGGGATGGCTGGAAGTGGCTTAGGAACGTGTTATTTTTTTAAATCTGAAAAGTGTGTAAACATGGTAACTGTTTTCATCCTAGACCCCATTCTAGTTTTCAGGACTGACGTGCAGAACAGAGATGCTAGCGTTTGACTTCTGTCCTTTGCTTTGTAGCCTAAAGCCTCTCCTTTGGTATGATTTAAATGTTGCAGGGCTACGGCTAAACTGTTACAAGGTGTTTTTAAACTAAGGCATTTGTGTTTTGTATGATGCCGTTAGAGAAGATAATTTATGAGTTACTGTAATTACAGGTAAATTATTGTCACATCTGTACTACTGCAGTTATTTAATACAGTTAAGATTCTTAAGTATTAATGAGTCAGTGAGCTTATCTTCTTATATATATATATATATATATATATATATATATATATATATATATATATATATATATGTATATGTATGTATGTATGTATATGTATAGAGAGAGAGAGAGAGAGAGAGAGAGTTTTGTTCATAAATATTTGGACAGTGACACAACCATAGCAGACTTGAAACGAGCAAATAAACATTTCAGCATAAGAATGCCGCCTCCATGTACATGGGCACCTTTCTGGAATGCATATTAAAAGTTCCAATGAACAGCTACCAAATGCAAAGTCAGCACTTGGAATCAACTCCAGACCTGCTTCATTTGTCATGAAATAATAAGAGAAGAGACCACACCTGGCCATGAAAGTGATCACTTTTCAATCATCCAATTACTTCTTAGCCCCTAAAACTTAGGGATATGTATAAAAATCGCTTTAATACTTTAAAGTTTGATGCAATATTTTTAGGGAATCCCCCCAGTTAAAGCTGAAAGTCTACACTTGAATCACGTCTTGATTTGTTTGTTTCAAATCCATTGTGGTTATGTACAGATGCAAAGTTACAAAAGTTGTGTCACTGTCCAAATATTTACGAACCTAGTTTTACATTAGGTCAGTCTAAACCTAAACCTGCTGGATGTACAGTCCAGTGACAAATTAAAGGAAGAACCATCATAAAGTGTCTCAGTAAGGTGTTGGGCTACCAAGAGCCTCTAGAGGAGCTTCAGTGCTCCTTGGCATTGATTCTCCAAGTCTCTGAACTCTACTGGAGGGATGAGCAACATCTTAGAGAAGATATTCCTTTATTTGGTGTTTTGATGATGCTGGTGGAGAGCACTCTCTAAAACATCAGTCAAAAATCTCCCATAGACTTTCAACTGGGTTGAAATCTGCGGACTGTCAGAGCTATAGCATATCATTCACATCATTTTCATACTCATCATACTCATCATTCAGTGACCTCTCCTGTCCTATGGAGGCAGGCATTGTTTCTCCACTCATTTGCAAAGGCTGGAGCCTTCAACAGTATACATAATCTACATCATACATAACATCAAATAAACATGAAATAGTTTTTCCAAATTCCTTTACAGTGGACTTTGGTTTTATCCATTTTATATAAGATAATGCACCACCTTATTTACATAATGGAAGTACTGTTTGTATAGCTGCCGGAAACACCTGGTCAGATGGGACAGATGTTTCAGAGATGCACAAATACTGTTGCGTCAACTTTATCACTAATGCTAAAATTTATCCAGTCCATTTTGGAATTAGCATGAACTTCTGACTCAGCTAAACCCAACATCTGCCAGACAACAACTTAGAGTTCACACCTACACTGCACTTCCTAGTCTTCTGTATTATTGATTATTACATTTCTAATCTGTTAAATTAGTAATGTCAATTAATTAACTGCGAAATGTTTATCAAATTTAAGCTCAATTCCTTATTGTTTGTCACAGTTAGATAGGACCCACTAGTAATCTATTAAAAGGCAGCTTGGCCCATAGCAGCATTCCTCTGAAAGCAGCAGCCCCAGTCGCTTTACTTCACAACACAATGGTGCTATTAATATGTAGATGTATGTAGTTTAATTCACAAGAGACTTGGATTTAATTAAACTAAGATACTAAGTAACCCATGAACTAAGAACACGGTGAAACATGATTTATAACCAATATTTTGCACATTAAACTGCATTAATGTATACATGTGTTTAAAGGATTAATATTATAAAGTATTAGTTAATTTGTTGCATTAAAATGAAGTTCATTTTATTCTTCTCTGCATGAGCACCTGTGAAGATGTTTGAAATCCTTTTTCTTTTATGGACATATTAAAACATATAATGTCTGAGAATTTTCAGTTAACTGGTCACTGATTGTCCATAGGCAGCTGCATCATGTTGGGATGAAATTTAGCTGGCATATATTAGGATACTTGCACCATGGCTTTTAGTCAATATTCTTAATTACAGTTGTTGATCATTGTACATCAAACCCAACCCCAGGCTAAACTTAATAAAATCTGCATCAAAATAATAACAACTGGAAAACCATTCTGTGATAGCAAATATTTAAAGAGACATATGGTAGAATTGTTTCTTTTGAAGACCAACCTAACTGGCTGTGTATAGTTCCTGTTGTTTTAAGTTGAAGTCATTATATTATTCTGTTTGCATGAAAGACTCGACTAAATGATAGATGTCCATAAAATGCAGTAAATGTGATGAACTGTCTTCCTCTCTGACAGGGAGAGTCCAGAGTCCACTTTTGAGGCATATCTGGAGGTTGCCCATCCAGGCAGATACAGCTCCGGTGAGTTTGTTGAGGCTAGAGGTACAACTAATCCTGGACTACATTCTGTTTTACACTGATCATAAGCAATAAATACAGCCTTCAGGGCTTACCATATTTTTAAGGTCATGCATTTCAACTTTCAGACTTTACGCAGTAGAACAAGAAAATGAACAATAATGTGTGCTGACATGAGGCTTGTGTGATTAGTGTGCATTTTTATTTTACCTGTATGAAATTTCAACATGCAGCTTTTGTGGTTTTTGACAAAAGCTTAAGCACATCTTCTGAAACACTGTTGCTGCCCTCAAATCCTCAACATAATGCTGAGCAGCACAATGATCTAATATAATAATATATAATTATATATAATTTTATATAAATAAATAAATAAATAAATAAATAAATAAATAAATAAATAGAGAGAGACACACACACACATACATAGATGTATGTACATATATGTATATATTTATGTGTATATATGTATGTATATATGTGTGTATGTATGTGCATATATGCATGTATTAATATATGTGTATTTGTATTTATGTATAGGTATGTATACGTATATGTAGGTATATATACATGTATTTACATGTATGTGTGTATATATACATATGTTTATATATGTATTTGTATATATATATGTATGCTTATACAAATGTGTATCTTTGTGTATATATACTTTTTTCAATACCATGCAGCAGATGAGTTCCACCAAATCATAAATTCTGACACTACAGAATTTTGATAAAATAAATGTTTCTTAAAAATTCAACAGTCATCCTTATATTTTATTCATTTTTAAAATTGATTTAACCTATTATTAATAGACAAATATCTTCTAATAAGTTTACTGAGCTGATGGCTGGATTACAGTCATTTTCAGACTGATCTGTTTTTACCTGAACCTTTTCTAGGTACTCAAACCTTCTCTAGGTACTCTGGCACTAAAACAGAAGGCTTTATGAGCTGTTAATTAAAGTTTCCTATTTTTCCTTCTATAAAGACCACAACCCATGGATACCACTGGAATGTCTACCTGAATACCTACTTGAAGCTTGATCCAAATACTCTCAAACACACACACACACACACACACACACACACACACACACACACACACACAGCAACCCAGACATACACACCCACACACACACACACACACACACACACACACACACAAATTCCCACAAATTCCCACACAGATGATACATCAGGGCAATATGGAACTCAGTATCTAGCAGACTGGAGGAGCTGGGGATTGAACGACTGACTTTCCGGCCCACTTTAACTCCTGAGCTACAGCCACCCTTAATACCCTCTCATGTATTACTCTACAATGGTAGAGTTTGTGAAAATGTAGAGTTTAGAGAATGTGCACCATTAGGTCCTGGTCAATTCAAAACAGATTTTCATGTCTGTCATTTCTAACAGGGCCGGAGGTACAAAGGCAATTCCCTGAAGACTACACAGACCAGGTTTGAAGTACATCTTATACAGTACTACTTTTTACTTTTTCTCACCTTCCTCACAGTTATTCATTCCTGTCTTTTCCATACATTTGTAACTTTTCCGCCTGTAGTTTTTCCAAATTGTACACAAACTTTACCACTGTTGCATATACCTCTCTTGTTTACAGTGTTATATTTATGTCACAAATGGAAAACCTGGCCAACCTGAAAATATAAATGATATCATTTCGATTAGTTTATTTTGTCTGTGTATGCTTTGCTCTTTAATGTCACCCCTTCACAGATATATTCCTCCATAAGACATCCTTCCCATCATCCCCTACAACTTTTTTACTCTAATGCAGTGATATGTCATCAGTACATACATGATGATAATAAATGTAGGTACTGTGCTCTGTTATCCTTCATATGTCCCACAGGAAACTCTTCAGACTGTGCCCAAGTTCTGCTTCCCCTTCAACATGGACAGGTATGCAAGCACATATAAACACAAACACACGCACACACACACACACATACAGTCATTTTCGGGGACATTTTATAGACCATCCATATCCTTAACATAACCTAAACCACTGAACCATAATCAGCTTTTTTCTCAATTGGAGACATGTACAGGCTGTCCCCAGGTAACTGGTTGGTAGTCCAAAATTGGTCCCCAAAAGTAGTCTATGACCGACAGACAGACACACACACACACACACACTCATGCATGCACACAACAGTTTGATATACAGTATTTTTGAGGGACATTAAGCTGACTGAAAAAGCACACCATCAGGTGTTTTTCTGATCCGCACAGTTCGGTTTGATTGTGGAGGTTTTAACACTAAGCATTCATAATACAGTAGGTCAAATATGGTACTAGGTGAGTGGCAGATGGTGTGAAATGCCACATGCACAACTCCTCCCTCATCTCTCCCTCCATTTTGGCACACAAAAGAAACAATGTGTGAGGAAAGAGGAAATACCAGTGTACCACAGAAAAATATTGTTTCTCTGCAATTTGTCCTACCCCAAATCGGCTCTGAGTCACAGAGAGAGTTGCCAATGGAGGGAGAAAGTTAGTTGAAAATGAAAAATTCATTTACTGGTCATATTTTGCGGTCCCACAAAGGAACACCATTAAAGACAGTAAATTGGATTATCCCAAATTGGATTAAACCAAGAGACAAGAGAGTAAATAGGGATACACAACATCAATCTGCAGATCCTCAGTTGATCAACCTTTCTTGTTGTAGCTTAAGCATTTGTTTCCATTTTATTTCATTATTTTCCTGTCCTTCATACATCATATGGTGTATCAGTGAGTTTTCTACAGATGGCAGCAGAATAGGTGGAAGCCTAATAAGAGATGTTGGCTGTCCTCTACACAAAGGACAGAGCCTGCTAACCTGAAAGGCTGTGATAAAAGATTTGTGCTCTGACTCTTTCATCCCTCCCATTATCTCTTCCTTCTCTCTCCCTCTCTCTCTCTCTCTGTCTGTCTTCTGAACCTCTTTAACTCTGCAGCCTGACAGTCAACCAGGTTGGCCAGAACTTCACATTTGTCTTGACTGATATTGAGAGCAAACAGAGATTTGGCTTCTGTCGCCTGTCCTCAGGTGCACACACCTGCTACTGCATTCTCAGGTGGGTGGGTGTGTGTGAGTGAGTGAGTGTGAGTGAGTGAGTGAGAGAGTGTGATTAACAGCTCCTACAGCCTTCTGTTTTAGTGTTAGAGTACCTAGTAAAGGTTTTAGTACCTAGAAAAGGTTCAAGCAAAAACACATCAGCCTGACGACTACTGTAAAACCGACAATTATTGTAAAACTGCACATCTTCAATCTTGTAGATGTGCGATTAGCCCAAACTAATTTACAAACTGTGTAATGGTCAGCTTTGAAAAAGTACAAAATCCTTTTAATTTCTCTCAGCTACCTGCCCTGGTTTGAAGTCTTCTACAAGCTACTTAATATCCTTGCAGATTACACTATCAAAGGCCAGGTAAGTACTGACAGGTGACTCATCTTGTTTTGCAATATATCCGATTTCTTGATTTTGGTCAGGAATTTGCATGGCAAATTCTTCACTATTTGAGTGTCAGCTTTCAACAGTATTGAGCTAAGTTACAAATTTTCTTTTTTTCTGTGAAGTTGATTAATTAGAAATATTATACTGACACAGCATTGCTGTGACAGCTATAGTTAGTCACACTATTGTCTGATGACAACATGTCCGAGAGATTAAATACAAGTATGCAGTGTCATAATATTGCATGACTTTGGAGTAATTATTCTGTGAAAACTGTGTTGTTAATGTACAGCGGGTAAAATAAGTATTGAACACATTACCATTTTTCTCAGTAAATATATTTCTAATGGGGCTATTGTAATGAAATTTTCACCAAACGTCAGCAACAACCCATGCAATCCACACATGCAAAGAAATTAAACCATAGATGTCCATAAATTAAGTTTTGTGTAATAATGTGAAATGACACAGGGAAAATGAACACATGAAGAAAGGGAGATGCAAACAGGCCTGGAAAGCCAAGACACGAGCTGAAATCTATCAGTAATTAGAAAGCAAACTTGTCCCTTATCAGTGCAGAATAACATCAGCTCAGTCCCAACTGATGGTCTATAAAAAGGTGCCTCAGTACCGAGGTGTCACACCAGAAACATCTCATGATGGGTCAAAGCAAAGAGCTCTCTCAAGACCCTCGCAACCTTATTGTTGCAAAACATACTGATGGCATTGGTTACAGAAGGATTTCTAAACTTCTGAATGTTCCACTAAGCACTGTTGGGGCCATAATCCGAAAGTGGAAAGAACATCATTTCACCATAAACCAGACACGACCAGGTGCTCCTCGCAAGATTTCTGACAGAGGAGTGAAAAGAATTATCAGAAGAGTTGTCCAAGAGCCAAGGAACACTTGTGGAGAGCTTCAGAAAGACCTGGAATTAGCAGGTACAATTGTTTCCAAGAAAACAATAAGTAATGCACTCAACCACCATGGCCTGTATGTACACTCACCATGCAAGACTCCATTGCTAAAGAAAAAGCATGTTGAAGCTTTTTTAAAGTTTGCTGCACAACACAGTCATGCCTGTGAAATACTGGGAGAATATATTCTGGTCAGATGAGACCAAAATTGAACTCTCTGGATGCCATAATAAACATCACCTCAAAAACAACATACCAAGAGTGAAGTTAGGAGGTGGGAACATCATTGTGTGGGGCTGTTTTTCAGCATACGGTAGTGGCATACTTCATATAATTGAAGGAAGGATGAATGGAAAAATGTACCAAGACATACTTGATGAAAATCTACTGCCATTTACCAGGATGCTGATGATGAAACGAGGGTTGACATTTCAGCAAGACAATGATCCCAAACACACAGCCAAGGGAACTCCCAAATGGTTTCAGAGAAAGATAATAAAGCTGCAAGAATGGCCCAGCCAATCAGCTGACTTGAATCCAATTTAAAATCTATGGAAAGGACTAAAGGTCAGAGTTCATAGAAGAGGCCCATGGAACCTTCAAGATTTGAAGACTGTGTAGAAGAATGGGCCAAAATCACACCTGAGCAATGCATGTGACTAGTTTCTCCATACAGGAGGCGTCTTGAAGCTGTCATTACCAACAAAGGCTTTTGTACGAAGTATTAAATAAATTTCATTAAGCGTGTTTGATACTTTCCCCTGCGTCATTCCATATTTTTTTAAACATAACTTAATTTCGGAACTTATTTGTTTTGGTTTCTTTGTATGTGTGGATTACTTGGGTTGTTACCAACATCTGGTTAAAATTTCATGTCAATAGCACCTTTAGAAATATATTTACTTAGAAAAATGGTGACGTGTTCAATACTTATTTTTCCTGCTGTATCTTACATGAGAACATGACCATGGATGGATTTTGGATCTACCATATGTTTCAGGAAAGCCAATGGCAGGAGCTCCTGTTATCATTACATGCTCTCCCTATCCCTGAGCCTGGGGTCCCTGTTCATCTTGGTGTGGTGAGTCTGACTTCATCACATCACATCCAACTGAGCTCAATTTAAACTAGTAACACTGTTTTTCTGTCAAATAAAAATAATGCTACTGATGACTTAATCCCCCCTCCAACATAAGAAACTTTTGTACTGTTGACATTTTTAGTTTTCAAGTATAAACTACTACCTCCACAGTAGAGGGTTTCAAACTGTGAGGCGCACACCCAGGAGTGCATAGAAGCATACTCATACAGTATTTCACATAGTACTCTTGCCTTGTGAGGCAAAGATGCTGTATCTACTGTATGTGTATGCAGTTTTTCCTAAAAGCAAAAGGAATTTTGTTGTCATAGTTGAATGCAGGTTTGGCCACTCACCAACAGTTAGAGCTGCAGTAGTGGCTGTTACACACAGCTCATTTAGGAGATTAAGATGGTTTAAAACCCTTATCACCAGATACCTGCACATTTTTTTATATTTTTTTTATATTTATATTTTATTATATAGCACCAAATCATAGCAGGATGATAATATGATAAGAAAATAATAAGACTGAATATAATAATAATCATACTAAGTGTAACAGCTAAGTGAAAATTGAGGAAATGCACTTAGATCTCACAGGGTAATAAGGCAGATCTATGTAAAGATATGACATCATTTTCTTTCTATGAGTACAAATTTTCATCATAACTTATATATTTTTTTCGAGTATGACTTATCATAACTTGTGATCATTTCATTACATAAATGTGCAAATTTTTATGCAGATCACACTCACAGTCTAAGAGCAGCTCGGAAATTTTTTAGCATTTTTCATGATTTTACAACAAAAGCATCAGCTAGTGGCTGATTGGTGCCATATTTTGGACAGTGCTACCTGCTACCTACAGGACATTATTCCTTTTTCATTTTTTGGATTATCACAATTCTTTTGATAACTTTTTATTTTGAGAGTCTACATGTATGAGTGTATATGCGAATTTTCATTCAGATTGGAGTTATAACCTTGGAGGAATTTGAAAAGGTAGTTTTTGTACCTTTTGTAATTTTGTGAGAAACATTTTTGGAGACTGTAGGAACCACATGTAAGCATTCTTGGAGTGCAGTGTTCTAATGGGCTTATGAGGTACTATGAGCACTTAAAAATGGAATGGTGCCTTTATCTGTGGTTTCTTAGACAGAGCAGTGCCCCATTTCCACCATGTGTATGGAAATCGGGCTGCTCAGGTGATGATCTTGTTCTAACTGATGGAACTGCTTTTTATGCTCAGATGGGCTCTTGCAAGCAGGTTTAGGTTCTGGAGGATACAGTCTCTCTGCTGGTTACCTGGCCAGATGACTAAACTTTAAAAAAAAGGCTATAAAACTTTGTTCACTTGGTTTAGTACTGAGTTGCAAACTGAGGATGGTCTTTAGATTAAAATCAAAATGCACATGCAGCTTCATAAAGACTGAAAAAAATGTTGCAGGAGTGCCAGTCTAGAAGAGGTAAAATGATTTGAGATGATGTGTGCAGTTACAAGAAAATATCAAAGGAAGAAAAAGCAAAAAGGAGGATGAGCCAAAAGTAGAGCCAAACAGAGACAGAACTGCAATGAGTTCAGGTACAAAGTAAGTGCGCAGTGTGTCAGGAGGTCTCCCTAAATGTAGGGTGCACTTCTTTTTATTGGCTGTATGTTTGTGTTGAGCTGTATCTTGCCTCTAATGAGCATCCTTCTTTTTTGTTTGGTGAAACAAGGGAAGGAGCTAATTTTTTCACTTACCCACTACTTTACTTCCTACAGGGAGATGAATTACATTTTACAGGCTCATATCACACACATCATTTTTTCACTGAATATGAAGGAAAGCATATAGTATGATCACAGTTCAGTACGGAGACTGTCGCAGAATGGTACAGGAAAAGATGACTATCAAAATAATCTTTATTACTGGTAATAGAAGAACAAGGGTTGGACAACACAAATTTGATTAACAATACAATGAAATATCGTTACAAAAAGTTACAGTCTAGTGTAAAAAGTCTATATCTGTATATGTATATGTGTATATATATATATATATGTGTGTATGTGTATATATGTGTATATATCAAAATCACTGAGGTCTGCTATTTATTAAAAGGTAAACAGCAAACATTGCTTTAAATTTCAGATTCTATAACTTAGTTGTTTACATCATGGAAACTAATTATCATAATAATAACTGGATTACTAAATGGTGGAAAGATTCATGTTAATTTCAGACATCTGCCTAAAACAAAGAGAAAGTCGGCAGGATTCCATCCTGGAATGTTCCTTAAATTTTTTGATATTCTGTTATGGGTCTCACCAGAGATGGCTCTGGGTGTTTGGTGTGTGTGTGTGTATAGGTGCACTATAGAAACGAAGAGAGAGAGAGAGAGGAAGATGGAAAAAGCTGATTAGTATGTGTTTTAATTAGTGATGACTTTCATTTATAAAATATATTCCTCGGAAAAGTGTTTTCCAGCTCTTTGAATTAGAGCATTAGTCTCTTTTCCGTGGCATCTTACTTGGTTTGTCCTGTGTGGATTTCGACAGCTTGGGTGACCACAAGGGTCACAACATTCTGCAGTTAACTTTATAACCAGATCAAGATGTCTCGTTTCTCCAGGTGGAAGATGGTAGTGCCAGGTTTGGTGTATGTTACTTGTGAAACTTGTATTATATGGTGAGAAGTTCACCTAGAAATTGCTGAGCATGTCTAAGGAGTTTATTGTAAATAGAAGAAAAGGTCACTTAGTGAGTCCAGAAATTCTGCAAAACTTTAATCAAAGCCCATCATTTTTCTCCCTAGCACTATTTGGGATGAGAATGAGGTGTGAGGTTACTTTAGCTTTAACTCACACCTAACTCCATGACAACATGCATCCTGTTTACATCCCCCAAAGCATCCAGAAAACTAGTTCCAAAACTTAGAACATAGAAAAAGTAAGACAAAGAATAATAATACAGTGACGAAATCCATTAATATTACCTTTATCTTTGTTTCAAGCAATCAATACTGTTTTTTTTTTTTGACATAGTAAGAATTTGCTAATTTTTGATACTGACTAGTTTGTACAATTTTTTGTCTAACCACAAAGGTAATCAAAGGTATTTATAGTTGTTCCAAATAGCCACACTTTGAGGTGGAGTGAAAAGCATTTTCAAAGAGTCTCTCCTGGAAGGCATTCATAATGTTTAATAATATTTTTTGTTTTCTTCAGCATTCCTTCTTCACTGTGCCTGACACAAGGGAACTCCCCAGCATACCTGAGAATGTGAGTGTTATTTTTTTTCTCTCTTGTTTTTGGTCAAATTTTATCAATTTCTGACAGACTGAAATGACTCATTGCAGATCACTGATAAAATGCTGAAAGACATCACAGTCAAACATCTAAACTTCCTTATGTTCGGCTAAGGAGAAACTCACTATAACAGTTGATTTGTATCTGTGAGGAGTTTGAGATCGGGCACATTAGAGACCAAACTGATCAGCTAAAACATTAAAACCAGTTACCAGTTTTAATGTGGTTGAATGGTATGTATATACACTACATTTACAGTGGCTTGAAAAAGTTTTGGCACCCCTGGTAAAGTTTGAGTAGAAGGTGAGATGATCTCCAAAAGGCATAAAGCTAAAGATGACACATTTCTATAATACTTAAAGCAAGATTCATTTTTTTCCCATCTTTCGCAGTTTCAAAATAGCAAAAAATGAAATGGCCTGGATCAAAAGTTTGGGAACACTGCCTGGTCAGTACTTAGTAACACCCCCTTTGGCATGTATCCACAACTTCTAAAGTCTTTTTCAGGCAAATAAGAGTTTTTCAGTTCTTGTTTGGTGTTTTTTCATCCATTCTTCCTGCAAAAAACTTCTAGTTCTATGAAATTCGTGGGCTGTCTTGCAGGCTCTGGTCTTTTTAGGTCTATCCCCAGATTTTCCATGATGTTTAGGTCTGCAGACTGTGAGGGCCATGGTAAAACCGCCTTCCTGAGCCTCTCCATTGTGGATTTTGAGGTGTATTTAGGTTCATTATCCTTTTATAGAAGCAATAGCCTAATCCCTCTTTGCGGGCATCAATTATGCATAGAAGAGCACATGGCTGCTGATTGTTTGTGTTGTGCAGCACAGGAGCGAAGTTTGGTTATTAGCAATAATTAATAATAATCAATGATAATTATTGATTATTATTGAAATTAATTAATCTTATTAATCGAAATTAATAATAAACGGGGCATCACCGGGAGGACCTGGACCTATAACCAAATAGTGGATCTAGTCTCAAAGGGGTGTTCACTTAGCAATGCCAATATTCGGAAAATATTGGTATTTGTAAAGTGAACAGATGTCCGACTCTGTCAACCAGCTTTGTATCACGATATGCAAGCAAAACACAAGGGCAACGTCTTTTTAAAATATGACAGGATTTATTAACATCAGTAAAATCCATCTCCAATCAACAGATCATATGCTACAACTACTGGCTACCAACTACAGATCACAAAAAATTATTGGTGTGCATGTGTGTGTGTGTGTGTGTGTGTGTGTGTGGGTGTCTGTATGGGCATGGATATGTGTGTGCATATATGTGTGTGTGCGCGCCTGAGGGGAGGCGGAGCAAGATGGCGGACGTGACTTGTTACGGTCATGTCACATGAGGGTCAGCCGGAAGGAAGTCTGTCGAGGGTAATGGGGGCTCTTTGGTAACATGTGACTTCAACAAAGGAGAACAGCTGAGCAGGAAGTTCAAACTTCCCTGCACTCAGGTGTTTGTGTAAGAATGTGTGTGTTAATAAGGAAAGAAAGAGGTAGAAGTGTTCAGCAACGTCCTGGTGATTGTGATCGAGGGACAGTATTTAACAGTATCTGCAGAAACTGTCTCGGCTCAGCTGATGAGCAGCAAGAGTCTGGACCTTAAACTAACAACAGCAAATACTGGTCTCGATCGCAAGTGCAGAGCAAGACAAAATCAATCCGGTGTAGACGGCTCGAGTCACAGTTCACTCAAGTCTGGTAACATAAGTGAACAAATAGCAGCAACAGCACAAACAATATTTTCCGTATTGTAACAGCAATAGTTTAACACACTAATTACTAACATCTGCCCAGAACTATAAGCCTATTACTCTTTTGAAGGTGAAGAATTGTGTTTAGTTCTTCTTCGGTTTCCTTTGTGCAGGTGAGTTG